>JAOQGH010000010.1:6808771-6844627 GCA_025769975.1 Gallinago jamesoni | reverse complement strand
GCCAGCTGCGGTAGCCAGCTCCTCCCATTATGGTGGTAAGCTCTCAGTGTGCTTCCTCCTCGCCGCAAGGACAGTGACCGTCCTGCCCACCACAGGACAGCTCGCTTGTGGCCACACAAACAGCCCGAGCACAACAGGAACTAGAAAAGCCACTCACCAGATGCCACTGCTGGGGGTACTTGGGATCGTTAAAGTGCAGGCTGCGCTTGGAGCGTTTCAGAAGCTTCTGTTCTGAGTGCCACCGCACGCTGTCGTGCTGTGCAAACAAAGTGTCCACCGACCTCCTTATTGCTTCGGGTTCACTTGCCACGTGGCCGTCGGGCTGGTAGGTGAAGAGGTAATGGCCCTTGAGCTCCCCAACGCGGCCCATGTTCACCAGCCCTGCAGTCCGGGCCAGCTCCTCCGCCCGCTGCTCCAGCTCCTCCTCGGGCGCCTCCAAGCTGACAGCCCAGCTCAGCTCGCCGTGCCGGGCCTCAGTGCCGGCAGCGCGCTCCCCACCGCAGGCCAGTCCGTCGGACAACGCCGGGGGCAGCCAGGCAGCGCCCAGCCAAAGGCACGTGTGGATACAGAGCGTGGCCTCCATCCCCGCGCTCCATAGCGGCACCCTCCGCTTCCAATGCGGCATCAGACAGGCGGGCTGCAAGCAGCAGAAAATCAAACCGGTGAGAACCACCCTCTTCTGACCCGGAACAGGGTGGCCACGGCCTCACCTGGAGCTCCTAAGGAGCAACCCGGGCACACCTGGGCTCGCTATCAACTCTCCCCCCCAGCACAGCACAGAGAGCTCTTCCAGGGAAACCCTAGCCAAGGTGGCTTAGCCCCGGGCAGGGATCCGTCCTCCCTGCCCGCCCGCCCGGGCACACCGCTGCTGACTAGCGGAAGAGGAGCCACTTCCTTCTCTTCTCATGGCCGGGCATAGAAGACAACACCACCAGAAAGGCCATGCTCTGTGAGATGCCCACAGCCAGGAGCCGGTTCCTCTTTGGAGCAAGCCCCACTGAACGCCTTCCTCACCTGCTCCGTGGGCAGAGGAACCTGCTTTCACCCGGCACGGGTGGAAACCACCACCCAGCCCCGCTTCAACCCCCCTTCCACAGCACCATACAGTGCGGGGGGGAGGGGGGGGAAAGCACCTCCTGAGATTCCGCTCCATTTCCCACAGCCCAGCACTGCCCAGGGCTCGACATCCCTCAGCAGTTTGCCGGTGGCGACTCCCCCAGCCTCTCTCCTCTCACAGTGGGCTCCCAAGCCCCTGGAACGACTCACCGGTTCAGGTTGGACATGGAGGTCCAGATACGGCTCCCTAGCAGAAGGGCTTTAACTGCCCCTGGCTGCCCTTAGGCTCAAGGGACTGGCACTCCCAGAGAGCGCCTGCACACGCTAGAGCCCCGCAGCGAGTCGGGGCAGACCCAGCGCCCTCCGTTCCACCGGGACGGCCGGGGGACACGGGCACGCCCCGGCACTGGCCACAACCCAACTCCCGGTGGCCAAAGCTCAGGGACGCCCGGAGCAAAGCAAGCGCCGCGGGGCAGGCCTGCCGCCGCTCTCCTCCACCTCCCGGGGGCGGCCGGGTACCCTGGACTGAGGCCTTCAGCCCCCGCTTAGGTTCACCGGTCTCCCGCTTGGGTTCACCAGGTCCCCCGGGGGGCGGTGAGGCGGTGACAACCGGTGACTCCCAGACAAAGGGGCGAGCAGAGGCCCGCCGAGCTGCCGGCCGCCCCGAGAGCCCGTCCCGACCCTTCACAGCCGCGTCCCGCCGCCCCCGGTCCCGCTCCCGGCCCCGCCGCCCCCTCACCGGGCATGGGCCGCCGCCGCCGCTTCCGGGTCCCCGCGCTCGCTTCCGCTGACAACTGCGTCACTTCCCCTCCCGGCGGCGGCAGGGCGGCCTCCCGTCCGCCAGGCGGCGCTCTACGGAGGCGGGGGCGCCGCCGCCGGAAGGGGCGGGGCGGCGGGGGCGCGGGCTGTGCCGCTCCGCTCCGCTCCGGCCCGCTCCGCTCCGTTGCCGTGCCCCGCCGGGCCCGGGCCCGGGCCTAGGCCCAGCCCCGCAGCCCGCCCGCCCCCCCCCATGGCGCTGGAGCAGGCGCAGGCCGACGGCCCCGCCGCCTCCCCGGCCCCGCCGCGCCTCAGCGAGCCCGGCCCCGCCGCGCCGCCCAGCAGGTAGGTAGGCCCCGCGGCTCCGGGGAGCGGGGCCGGGGCGGGCGCGGCCGCAGCGAGTGATGGAGACCTGTTTGTTTCGCGCAGCGGGAGCGCCCTGGCCGCCCCGGAGAGCCCCGGCGAGGCGGCGCCGGCCGGTCCCGGCGGAGAGGCGGAGCAGGCGGCCGCCCCCGGCCAGGCCCCGGCGCTGCCCGGCGGCCAGGGGGAGCCCGGGCCCGGCGGCCCGGAGAGCGGGGCGCAGAGCGGCGGGGAGGCGGAGGAGCCCGACCCGGAGGCGGCCCCCGCCAGGCCCTCGCAGAACATCGCGGTGCAGGTGGGTGTTCCCCCGGGGGCGCGGGAGCTGCTGCCGGGGTCCGGAGCAGCCCCAGGACGGGGTGCTGGCGTTTGGGGGGGAGGGGTCCTAAAAAGGGAGTTTGGGAACCCGGCAGGTTTGGGGAGGCGGGGGGTGTGTGTGTGATGCCGCTGCTGGTGTTTCTCTAGGGCTGGTGTGGGTCACAGATTCACAGAGTTGTCAGAGTTGGAAGGGACCTTCTAGAGACCATCCAGTCCCACTCCCCGGCCAAAGCAGGGCTGCCCAGAGCACATCACTGAGGAGCATCCAGGCGGGGCTTGAAGATCTCCAGAGAAGGGGACTCCACACCCTCCCTGGGCAGCCTCTGCCAGGGCTCTGCCACCCTCACCCCAAAGAAGCTCTTCCTCATATTTGAGTGGAACTTCCCATCTTCCAGCTTGTGCTCGTTGCCCCTCATCCTATTGCTGGAAACCACTGAAAAGAGTCCGGCTCCAACATCCTTCAACCCACCCTTTAGGAACTTGTAAACATAGATGAGGTCTCTCCTCAGCCTTCTCTTTTCCAGGCTAAAGAGCCCCAGCTCTTTGAGCCTTTCCTCATTAGGGAGATGCTCCAATCCCTTAATCATCTTAGTTGCCCTACGCTGGACTCTCTCTAGTAGTTCCCTGTTTCTCTTGAACTGGGGAGACCAGAACTGGACACAGGATTCCAGTTGTGGCCTCGCCAGTGCAGAGCAGAGGGGGACAATGACCTTCCTCCACCTGCTATCCACACTTCTCCCTGTGCAGCCCAGGGGCTGGGCAGTCCCAGTGGAGCTGCAGGGGAAGGGGGGTCTGACAGCGGTTCCTCTCCCTTGGCAGACCGACTTCAAGACGGCCGATACGGATGTGAGCACGGATCAGGATATCGAGAAGAACTTGGTGGGTATCGAAGCCCCTGTGATGGGGTCCGGTCTCTGCCGCTCGCGCTCCCAGGCTGCTGCTGGGCAGAGGAGCTGGAGCTCTGCATCTCCCATGGGGTGTTTTTTCATATTTAAATATGAGCCTCAGAGTTTCTTAAGCTTAAGGAGCCGTAGTGCTAGCTGCAGGCACTGCCGCCCTTCATCCTTTCTGATCTGAAGAGCTTGGTCTCTGAAAGTGGAAGCTGTTTAACTGTGGTTCTTGACTAGAGGGCTCTTCTGCACTGCGGAGCAGGGAAGAGTCCCTGTCCCCCCTGTCTTCAGCGTGAGGGAAGGGGAAGATTCTCCCTAAATTTCCACTCTCCCCTGTCTCCAGGACAAAATGATGTCCGAGAGGGCTTTGTTGAAGGAGCGTTACCAGGAGGTGTTGGACAAACAGAGGCAAGTGGAGAATCAGCTGCAGGTACAGCTTAAGCAGCTCCAGCAGCGGAGGGAAGAAGAGATGAAGAACCATCAGGTATTTGGCAGAGTCTTTTTTCTGTTTCACCGGCCCCTTACGCGATGGGGGTGGGCTGCTGTGGCCTCATGCGGAGCAGAGCAGAGCGGAGCAGACATGTGGCAGTGTCCCTTGTGAAAGACACTGTTTTGCAGCGCTAAGGACCAGCCCCTGCCCCAGTCGGGGCGCTGAGGAGCTCAGAACTAATTCCTAACACGGCATCCTGCACACACCTCGGCTGCTGCCCATGGTCTTGCAATGTCTCTTCAGCCAGTGCAGCGCTTTTTTCCAAATGAAAACTGGTGTGAAGCGAGGAGAATTAGCTCCGTGTGATTATTGAGGTCTCTGTGGCTGTTTCTCAAGGATCACTAGGTTAAATGAGTGGTTCCCAGCTGGCTCTGTGGCATCTCACCTTAAGACAAAGGGAGCTGTCGCTGTTCCATCAATAAATGTAAAGTAGAGCAGAACTCCGTGCCCCTCTAAAGAGGCAGGAGAATGTGTGGTTTAGATCATCTATCTGTCTCCTGGGTTTTCTCCTAATAATGACTATATCTCATCTGGATCTCCTGGAAAGAAAGATCTTGGTGATGTGTGTAATCTCATAATCACTCTTCAATTAATCTGAAATAATAACAGATTCAAAACCAAACCCCTTACTTGGGAATTTCACTCTTTAATCGCACGCTGCTTGTTTGACTCTAGGAGATCCTGAAAGCAATCCAGGATGTTACGATCAAGCGAGAAGAGACGAAGAAGAAGATGGAGAAAGAAAAGAAAGAATTCTTGCAGAAAGAGCAGGACCTGAAAGCAGAAATTGAGAAGCTTTGCGAGAAAGGCAGAAGGTACCAGGGTGGAAAATGGAGTATTTGAATTTTGGGGTGCCAGATTGTTGCTTTGCCCGTGAGGGGGGTGTGTGGGCAAAGAGAGCGTGGTGCTCAGTGCTGTGTCCTGCCATCTGTCAGCATCCAGAGCCTTTCGCTCCAGAGGCAGGACTGCTGTGTTACAGTGCCAAGGGTGGGGACTCACTGGCCTTTCCGAGTTGTTCTCCTCCAAATCCCCTTTTCTGGGATGCTGCTTGACTGTGAACTGCACCGCGTGGTGTGAAAGGCTGCCTGCTGCTGTGGGGCTTTGCTGTTTGCTTGGCTCTGTGCAGAGAATCCCACTGGATCCAAGGTGTTTGGGGGGGGTCTAACACAAGCAAAACACAAGTTGTTTGTGAAGATCTGTCAGTTCCTTTGGATGGTGAATTTACACTTTCGTGGAGACATTTTCTAATGTCGTAGAGGTCTGGGGTTTGGGTGTGGGTTTTTTTTAAGGTTTTTTTTTTTATTCTGTGGTCTCGGTGAAGTTTTTGGATGAAGCTCCTTTAGCAGTGGTTCCAAGCAACCCATTTCCCCCTGAGTGAACAGAACAAAGCCTGTGCTGTCGGGGTGGCACTGCTCCCTGCTCTGGGTGCTGGTTCTGCACCACAGTCTTTGTGCAGTGTCATGATACAGCAGAATCTTTGCTCTGGAGGACGTTAGTGGCTGCTTTCAGACGGTTATGGAATGGTGCAGTCCTCAGTGTGGTGCTCCGTTGGGCCGATATGTTTAAACCTGGGACCGGTGGCAGAGGGGTGCCGGGGCAACCGCTCCTTGGGCAGCAGCTGGCTCCATCTGTCCCTTCTTCCTCCTGCAGGTTGCTGAAGGAGCAGGAGGAGAAGGAGAACAAGATTGCTTCTCTGATCGCCGAGCAGTCCGATGAAAAGTAAGGCTTTTATCTGGAATTGACTGGATTAATGCCGCCGAAGGCTCGTTTCCTTCCAGCAATTCAGCCCTGGAGCGAGTGTGATGCTGCTGGTGGGACAGGCTGGAGAGAGGGCTCTGACGCTGCTGTCTGGTTACGTTCTCTAGAGGTCTTATCTCCTCTTCCAGCAGGCTGCTGCCCCCATCTGCAGATTAAATCCCCTTTGATCCTGGTCACAAGCAGGCTCCGAGATCCTTGGGACATAAAGATCCCATAAGATGAGAGTTTATGCTCAGGGATTGACTCGGCTTGTAACTGCTACCTCTGATTCCATTTCCACTTCCCAGAATCAGGGCAAATTCTGGGCTGTTTGCTCTGTCTGTTTCCCCTCAACTGCCCGGCTGCTCTAAACTCAGGCACACTGTGGCGTTTTACAGCTGGGCAGAGAAGCTCCAGTGCTATTCCAGGCATAGATCTCACATAACATGGGTGGAAAGGGCCAGATTTAAACTTCTCCAGGATCAGAAGGCCTGAGTTCTGTGTGCAGCCTCAGGATGCTTCCCGGTTCAGCCCTGTGCACCCTTCCCTGGACCTGGACAGGATTTTTCCCAAGGGGAATTCCCCTCTCCTCCTTCTGCCCGGCGAGTTTGCACACTGGTTGTTTGTGTGCTCTGGAACAGCTCATTCTCGGGATGGTGACTCGGGCAGCCCTGGGAGCTGCAGCTGGTGCCGTGGCCTGCAAGCTCTCGATCTCTCACAGTTCCACCCCATGCGGAGCTACTGGGATCGATGGGTTCTGTGGGAGTTTGCCGTCTCTCCTGTTCCATGCCTGAGCCTGAGCAGGCTGGTTGTGTTTGTGTCTGCAGGCAGCTGTGGGAGATGGAGCTGGATAAGTTGAAGAACCAGCACAATGAAATCAACAGGAACATCCTGGAGGAGACGGAACGGGCCTGGAAGGCGGAGGTTAGTGGGTGGCTCCTTACCCGCAAAGCAGCTGTTGAAGAGGGTCTTTTTGAGATTTCAGGTTGTTAATGAGTGAATAGGTGAAATTGACAGTTGAGGATGAGGATGAGTCCCCCTCCTTGTGGGAGAAGAGAAGGGATAAAGTGTCAGGGCAGTAACGGTTAGTTGGGAGCAGTGCCCTGGTGCACTTGGTGCTCAGTGAGGAGATTACAGTCTGGCAGCACGACACCAAGGGACTCCAAAACCTGTTCTTCATGCGGGGCCTCTCTCTGCTAGATCCTGTCCCTGGAGAGCCGAAAGGAGCTGCTGGTGTTGAAACTAGAAGAAGCAGAAAAGGAAGCAGAGTTACACCTCACCTACCTCAAGTAAGTCCACGGCATCTCGGCAATGGGGGTAACTGGGGTAACTCCAGGATCCCTACGTGCCCGTTTCCCCTCCCTCTGCTTACGCTGGAGCTCTGACTGAAACAATTGAAGGGTCCTGTGGCTTTCTAATTAAAATAACGTGACTCAGTAACGTCGCAAAGCACAGGTTTGTGGGGCTGTGCTTATTCCCTGTTAATGCCCATCTGTCAAATGCGTGCCGTGCTCCAGACCGAGTGTTTTAGGCATGGCATTGACTGGTGGCCGTGTCTGTCTCCACCAGATCAGTCTTCGCTCTGGTAGCACCACATGCTCTCCTCTTGTTCCTTGCCTGGGTGTGAGGCCCTTTCCCACCCGGCCAGAGGAGGGGAGCCCGAGGGGGGAAGGCAGGAGGGTGTGGGGTGTTGGTTGCTCCCACTTTGCTGGAGCGAGGGCACGGTTGCAAGTGGGAAAGTTTAGTTGTGCTTGCAGGTCTGCACCGCCCACGCTGGAGACCATGAGGCCAAAGCAGGAGTGGGAGATGAGGCTCAACAGGATACGAATGACCAAGGAGAGTGTCCGAGTAAGTTCTTGCTGGGTGGCTCCCAGCCTAACAGCAAGCAGTTCTTCACATTGACGATACTTGGCGTGCTCTATTTCAACCTGCTTTGGGAAAGGACCAAGATCCACAAAATCTGTGTGCCCCAGAGCATGGCACAGTGGGTCTGCCTTTACGAGCTGCTGCAGAGATCTTCTGCCTGCGCCTTCGGGTTCACGCTTGTGGGTGTGAAAGCAGCCTGTTGGCTTCATCGCAGGGGCAATTACTCTGCTTCTCCCTCTGGGTCCTTTTTCATTCACCTGACTCCTGTGGAATGAAGCTGTGTCCTCTTTAGGGCTTGGAACCATTGCAGGGCTGAGAATGCTCGGCCCAGGCAGGGAAATCTGCCTCTTCTGGGCAAAACTTTCCTCAGGCAGCGGCTTGGATAAATGCTTGTTTTCTCTCCTCTCTGCTAGGATCAGTTCAACGACCACATTCAGATGGTGAGAAATGGAACGAAGCTGAGCAGCCTCCCACAGATCCCAACCCCGACGCTACCGCCTCCGCCCTCGGAAGTGAGTGCCTCTCCAGCCTCACAGAGATGAGGTGTCCCTGCCGGGAGGCTGCTGTGAGGCCCTGGGCACAGCCTGCCCGCTGGCCCGTAACTGGCACTGCCTGTGCTGTCTGCGTTGGAGGAGGCTGTGTGGGGTTGTGTTTGCTGGAGCCTTGTGCTTGTTCCATCCGTATGGGCTCCTCCGCTGTCCCTGGAGAGGAGGGGAAGGGTCTCTGTCCCTCGCCTGAGCCCAGCTGGCTGGGGAGGAAGGCACTTGACTCTCCTTTCGGACGGGCTTATTCTAACCAGCCTTTTCTTCTCCCCCTGTTTTTCTTTCTCAGACAGATTTCATGCTGACGGCATTCCAGCCCAACCCATCCCTTACGCCCAGGCTCCCCTTTCCCATCGGACCCGTTCCCGTCCCCATGGTCATGCCAAGCGCTGACCCTCGGGCTCTCTCCTTTCCTCTCCTCAACCCCGCCATCTCCAGGCCCAACCAGCCTTCCCCACCACTGCCCGCTTCCCAAGGGAGGAACAGCCCGGTGGTGGCATCGCTGATGGGCACGCACAGCCCTCACCTGAGTCCTGCTGCCTCCATCCCTCCTCCACCAGGCCTGGGAGGGGTTAACGTCACTCCGGAGTTCCACAGGCTGCAGCCGGCCGATAAGCTGGAAAAGCTGCTGGAGAAGTTGTTGGCTCGGTTTCCACAGTGCAACAAGTAAGTGTCTCACCTTGGTCTTCCTTGAGAGCAAAGGCTTCGTGTGGGACGTGGGCACAGGGGCTTTTCTTGATGCTTGTGGGGGTCTGGAGGGAGCGAGGGAGGCCTGAAGGTGAGGAGCGAAGTCTGGGTGCTCTCTGGGGGGAACGAGAAACCTTTGGAGCTCTGTCTCAGGACAGCAACGTGGCTGAGTGCAGCCAGGAGCACCCTAAAGTCGGCACCGCCTCACGAGTCCTCCAGCCTCCATGGTGGGTGCTGTCTCTTGCTCCCCGTGGGGTTTCCCCGCTCTTTCCCCAGCTTTTTGGGGACAGAAGCTCCCTCTGCACACTATTCACCTCATTCTAGTTGATAGATGGCTGAGAGCACACACTCCTTGCTGAGATAGGGGCTTGCCCCGGGGCTGGGGTGGCTGGCTCCTCAGGAGCAGTGTTGCAGGGACTTTGAGGGAGGTTGCGGGTCCGTGGGGGCCGCTTGGCTGGCTCGTGGTGGCTGGGGGGCTCTCAGCAGGCTGCTGTCCCTGCAGGGCCCAGCTCACCAACATACTGCAGCAGATCAAGACTGCTCGGAGGACCATGGCGGGTCTCACCATGGAGGAGCTGAACCAGCTGGTGGCGGCCAAGCTGGCGGAGCAGCAGGAGCGGGCAGCGGCCGGGGCTCAGGTGGGAGAGTGGCCGGGGGCTAGCGGGGGGCCACCAGGCTCCTCGGGGGGGGCTGCAGGGAAGGGAGGCCTGGGAAGCCATGAAGAGCTGTATCTGCTCTTGGGTTCCGTGCCGCACAGAGCTCGGGCTGTGGGTCAGGCCTGTCTCCTGGGTTCCCCTTTGTGCTGAAGGCAGGAGCAGTTTCCCCCGAGGTGCTGGGGGTAACGCGGCTGTCCTTCCTTCCCTTCTGAGCTTTCCTGACGTGCCTCCTTTGCCTCGCTGCAGCCTCTCGGCCGGATCAGAGCCCCCATGTTCTCTGCTCCGCTGCCTCAGATCAGCACGCCCATGTTCCTGCCCCCGGCCCAGGTGGCTTACCCTGGGACAGCGTCGCACGTAAGGGCTTTTTTGGCTTCCTCTGAGCACTTGGCCATCCCCAGGGAAAGCAGAGGGAGGGAGCCCTTGGGAGAAGTGGCCTGAAGGATGAGCCAGGGAAGCTGGGGCCTCTCTCCTCACACAGCTACTTGGGCTGGTGAAGTAGAAAGGGAGGGTGAGGGACACGGCTCCTTTGCTCTGCTTTGAGGGAGAGGGGAATGGCCACAAGAGAGGTGTCGGAGGCTCTAACATCGTGGGATGGCTGTGGGCAGAGGGAGGAATCGGGCAAACTGTGGCCCTGGTGGCCAGACAAGCAGCTGGAATGTGGAATATGTGGTCTGAGCTGGGGTGTCTGACCTGTCCCTGTCTCCTTTCTGTTCCCTCGCTGCTCGTCCCAGAGCCCGGCTGCCTGTAAGCTGTGTCTGATGTGCCAGAAGCTGGTGCAGCCCGGTGACCTTCACCCCATGGCCTGCTCGCACGTGCTGCACAAGGAGGTGAGTGTGCTCTTGGGTTCCTCGTAACGGTTCCTAGCGCCGATTGCCTCCCGTGGGCCCTGGGCACAGGTAGCGAGTCCCTGTCACACGGAGATCTTGCCAGGAGAAGGGTATGATCAATAAACAGCTTCTCTTCATCCTGTCCTCCTCCCTTTCCTTGCTGGGCCGCCCTCAGTGGCCGTTGGTGGTGGCTTTAGGAACAGGCTGTGCTTATTTTGTCCTCCAAGGCAGTCCTTGTTGCTAGGAGCGTTAGATCCTGGCCTTTTGCCTTCTCGGAGCAGGAGGCTCTGGGAGGATCTAGATACAGGGTGATGGAGGAGCTGCCCCCCTCGCCCAGGCGTCTGGGCACACTGGGTCCGTGCTCAGGAGCTCTCGGGAAGAGGAGGAGCCTTTCTCATCCCGCAGTTGCCCGTGTAGGCAAAGCCCTCATCCCAAAATCCTGCTGGGGCCTCCAGCAAGTGCCGAGGAAATGGAGAGCCACGTGTTGGTGATCCTGCTGGGTGGAAGAGGGCTCCCTCTGCGTGGCGACCTTCTGTTCAGGAGCAAAAGAAACCGTCCCCTAAAAACGAGCGCTCTCCTGGAGAAGTAGCGCCGCGCGGTGCTCACGGCGCCCCTGAGTTGTGCCGGTGGCTCTTGACTAATTCTCTCTCTTCCAGTGCATCAAATTCTGGGCACAAACCAACACAAATGACACTTGCCCCTTTTGCCCAAGTCTCAAATGACGGCTACTCGAACAAAGCAGTCCCCCCCCGAGGAGTTGCTGTGAATAGACAGGATCGGTTCTAAGATTTCTACAGTTCTATATTTATACGACCATGTATACACATGTACATTTTTATTATATAGGTAATGGTGTGTATAGAAAGTCTGTATACATACAAATTCATAAATAAAGTGTGTATATTATGCAGTGATTTGGTGCTGCGCCTCCTTTCTGCGCCAGCTGGCTGCCTTTCCAGGGCCTGAGGTGGCTGCTCTCCCTCTTCCCACGGAACTTGCAGCACCTCCTTCTCTGGGGCCGACGCTCCCAGCAGCCCTGGCCCCCTCTGTTCCCCTCTGCGCAATGACGGTTGCAGACGCCGAGCCATTTTTGTGGTCTTTTTTATTTTTTTTTTAATTGTAATAATAATTTACCGTGTTAACATTCATCGTTCTTACATAGACAATAGGTTACAGAGTACTGGAGTCTACAGCCTGCGGCAGCTCCCCCCGTCCCCCTCCGGCGGGGCAGCGTGCCCCCCGCTGTCCCTGCTGTCCCTCGGGGCAGTGGGGAGGGAGCGCTGGGGGGCGAAGGGAGGTGGCTGCGCTGCAGCTCAGGAAAAAAACGACCTCTGGCAGTTCCTTCTTTCCCCCTCTCCTTCCTCCTGAAGCAGGGGCTGAGGCACCGACGCTTTCTCCGTGGATTTCGGTGGGATTGCCGGGTGCTCAGCACCCCTTCAAATCTTGCATTTACTCGGTAAAATTTCTCCCCCCCCCCCCCCCCCCCCCCTTTATTTGCAATCTCTGGCGCAAATTTGGCCTCGGGGCTGGTCGGGGCAAGCCCTGCCTGGGCTGAATGTGCCCCAATCCGGCCACGGTCCCACTCTTCCTCCACGCTGGCCAGCGTGTTTTAAGGCAGTGGTCCACAACAGAGTCCTGGGGGTGCTGGGGGGGTCCTGGGCAGGCACGGGGGTGCGGGTGGAGGGCTGGGCACGCTCTGTGGTCACAAAGCGGTGCCCGCCTGCGCCGGAGCGTGGGGAGGGAGGGGGTGCTGGCTGGAAACACGCTGGTGGGGAGGGGGGACAGTCTGGGGGTGCGTGTCAGGGGCTGTTGTGGGGGTGCCCAGTGCTAGGGCTGCCTTGTCTCTCCCTCTGCCCATTTCCTCCTCCTGCCTCGCTCCCTGTTCCAAGGAATATTTAACTGCAGGATTTGGTTAACAAGCTTTACACCTGGTGATGACGGTGGCCTTGCCCCTGTCCCCACCTGAACGGGGCAGGGGGGGTAAGCCCCCCTCTTTTTTTTCTCCTGGAGGAACATTGCCTTTTCATTAGCGAATGTCAGTCTTTTGAACAAAAACGCTTTCCCCTCCGGGTTGGAGGCAGAGAAGGAAGCACAGCCCGGACCCTGCAGCCCCCTCTCCCCGGGGAGAAGGGGAGGGTTGTTCTACGCACCAGGAAATCCTCCCTCTGCCAGCGGAATACGACAAGGGAACGAGTACCTCTCGCGCTCAGTGGCCTTTGGGCTTGGGAACCCCTGCCCTTTGTGGTCCAACCCTACCCTGCTGTGTCCCTCTGCCACCCTCACCTCCTCCCAAACCGCCCCTCAGGGCCACCTCTGAGCCATAAAGTGCTTCCGCCCCAGCAAGCCCTGGCCTCGGGTTGTGGCCAAGGGCTTAGGACTGAGCAGAGGGATACAAATATTTCTTTTTAAAAAAAAATAATAAAATAAAATCAACAAAACAGACCAGGAGCAAACCCCCTACTGTCGGGTTGGGAGGAGTGGCTTTCAGCACTAGAATTAAAAATATAACTATATGTATATATTGTACAGGTGGGAAGCAGCCGTTATCTGTACCCCCGCCCGCGGCGTGGGACCTGCGCTGTACACGCGGGGTCTGCGCGGCTGCGCTACGGGGACTCGCGTTATAAAAACAAACAAACAAACAAAAATAAAGTAATGAAATAAATACAACCATGTGTTTAAAAAACAATAAACACCGCAGCCCCCTCCAGCCGCTGCCAGTCCCCGAGCGGCCGGGGGGGTGTCTCACGCCGCGGGAGCTGGGACGTGCAGACTCATGGATGGAGCGGAGAGAGCCCCCCGTGCCGTGGGGCTGGCCGGGGTGAGGCGGGGGCAGCAGGTGGGGGCCGGCCGAGCCCGGCGCTGGCTCCCCTATGGCTTTCGAAGGGGCTGGGGTCTGGGGGGCAGCCGGCAGCGGGGCTGGGTGTTCTGCTCTCTCCTGACACGTGATTTCTGCATGTAGCAGGTCCTGTGGTGCTTGGGGGGGGACACACTGTGTCCTTCCCTCCCCGTCCCTGTCCTCAAGCCGGGGAGGCTGCTTTTCCCCGGGGAGGGAGGGCAGCAGCCGGGGCCTTCTCTGTGGCGGAGGGGAGGCAGAATCCCCAGATTCCCATCCTCTGGGGACATGGTGAGCGGGATGGGGAGAGGATGGGTGCCAGCTCCTGCCTGTCCTGGGGGGGCAGCAGGGTGGGCGCAGGGAGTCTGGGGCTGGGGGCGGTGGAAGGAGAGTTTGGGAGAGCAGAGGAAATGGCGTGGCAAATGTTAGAGCGAGCGGCGTACGGGGGGAGCAGGAGGATGAGAGGGGAACCCCTGCCCTGGGCTGGCCCTGCCTGTCCCCAAAAAGCCTGGGGCTGGGGCTGGGAGGCTGGGGAGATGTAATGGGGGGAGTCGGGCAGGGACAGGTATCCTGACCCACGCCGGGAGCTGCAGGGGGAAGGCATGGCTGAGCATGCACAGCTCCCGGCACGGAGAGCCTGGCCCGGCAACACAGGCTGAGATGGGCAGTGGCATCGGGATGGAGGGGGACAGGGACGGCTTGTCAGTCCCGGGCAGGAGAGCTTGGGACAGCCTGGCCCGTCCTGGTGGCGGAGCAGAGATGCTCCCCAAAGCCCCCCGGACGGGGTCGCTGCGCCCTCACCCTCTCCCCAGTTGCCAGGCTCTTTCTGCAGGTCCCAGACGAACACAGCCTGGGCCTGGGGGTCCCACGGGTGCCACGTCCCCCAGGGCCAGGAGGGTCTCAGCTCCCCACGCTGCCTCCATGCTCCAGCCCCCTGAGGAAGGACCTACCTCTCCCTGCCCTGCCGCCTCACCTGCAGCCCCCGGAGCCACCCCCAGGCTCCGCCGTCACTTCAGCAAGGATATGTCATCGGCAAAGTCGTCGTGGTCCCGCCGCAGGCAGTGGAAGCAGCGCCATTGGAACACCATGAGGCAGAGGGGCAGCATGAAGAGGGCGCAGATGGCCGCCATGACGTAGGCGATGGTCATCAAGGTGGACTCGTCCGTCTGCGGGATGTTGTAGCCGCAGTCCTCCATGTTGGAGTGCAGGTAGGGCCCCTCCACCGCGGCCGTCCGGAACTCGTCGTGCACTGTGGGCGGGAGAAGGCAGGGCTCTGGCCACCGCGCTACCGCGTCCCCTCTGCCTCTCCCTCCCTCTGCGCCCAGCCCTCACCGTGGCAGGCGCTGACAGCGAAGCCGATGCGCTTGCGGGCACGGTCGAAGACCACGTAGAAGCCCTCCATGATAACGGCGCCCATGACGGTGCCCGTGGAGGACTGGGAGATGGCAAACTTGTAGCAGTCGTCCTGAGAGGTGGCCACGTCCTCCACCGGGCGCAAGTATTGCTGCAGGAGGAGCAGGGCTGTCAGGAACGGGGATGGGGCCAGAGCTGTGCCCACCCAGCACGGTCCTGGCCACACAACCAGCTCCAGACCTGGCCAAGGCTCACCTGGGGCAGGATGGTGATCCGGAAGGACTGGTTGGTGGCCTCCCCCATCAGGTAGAGGGACAGGACAGGGAAGATGTGCCAGGGGGTGGTGCCGACCTGCCAGCAAACCAGCTGCTCCCCCAGCCAGAAGCCATCCGGGAACTTCTCTGTCTGCGGGAGGGGAAGGGGAGGTGAGTGGGGCCACGCTGGGCAGGCAGCAGAGATGCTCGGGCTGGTAGCCACGCTGCCTGCAGCCCTGCACTGGCCCTGGGGACATGCCCACGGGGGACAGGGATGGCTTTCACTGACCGAAGAAGCTGTTTTGATGGATTTCACCGCAGCCTCAAACACCTTCTTTGGCAGCCTGAGGTTGGTGGTCCCGCTGTCCACGATACTCTTGTCGTAGTTGTACTGGGGGACAGAAGAGGAGTGATCCGGGTGCAAGACCCCAGCCCCGATCACCCTTAGATCGAAGGTGGTAACAAAGCAGTGCCTCCGTGGGGCAGGTCCTCACCTCTTTGCAGTCCATGTTCAGGTCCTGCCCGTTGACCTCCAGCTTGACAATGATGACCTCGTAGTACCACTCCTTCCGGATGGGGGTGTACCAGATGTCACCTATGTACAGCGAGCGGTCGATGCCACCAATGATCTGCAGGGGAGACAGGAAAGCACTGCCACCACATGCTGCTGGCTCCAGCTGGGCATGTCCCCCCCCCAGCAGCCCCACCAGCTTCCCTGCTGTCTGTGCAGCGCTCACCATGCTGCCCCCCACCGACGCCAGGGTCTCCGTCTCGTTGGGTGAGAAGCCTGCCCCGCAGAGCTGGAGGGAGAAGATGTTGGGCACCCGCGTCTGCTTCACCAGGGAGTCAAAGAAGGGCTCCAGGCTGTCGTCGGGCTGGAGGGAGGAGAAAGCAGAGGCAGGACAGGGACGTGTCAGCACAATCCATTCTCCAGGGCCTCCCTGTGCCCGCTGTGCCCCCAGGGATCCTGGGTCAAGGTCACCAACCCAGCTGCAAGCTGGGCCCCAGGAGACTGAGGGGAGGCAAGGAAAGAGGCAATCGAACCCTTCTGGGACCGGGTGCCCACCTCTGCTGCCAGCCAGGACTCACCCGGGCGATCTCAGCGTACGCCAGCCCCAGGATCCCCTCCCAGTTGGAGCCGTTGATGAAGAATTTGTCGGACTCGGTGATGGCGGCGATGTTGGCTCTGACGGTGACATTGGGGCCGTGGGGGATGGTGACGAGGTCAGTGCCCAGTTCCCCTTCCCACTTGCCCTGGGTGTAGGGCACGTACACACCTTTCCGCAGGTCGCGATAGGTACTGGATCTGGAAGGGCATCACAGAGAGAGAGTCAGAGCCGTGTGGAGGAGGAGCACACTGGGTGACAATGGGAGCACCCGCCTGCACAGCCGAGCATTTCCGAGTGTAGAAGTGTGCCTGTCCCCAGACTGGTGTGGCTGGGCGAGAACAACACGTTTCTCCACACGTGTGGCTGTTGGGGTCCCCCCCAGGGGTTGGTGAGGCACCAGGACGGCTCCTTGCACCTGGGCAAGGCTGTCACGGGGCGTGCAGGGGACAAGCCCAGCGGTTGTTTGCCGTGCACAACAGCCAGCAGCCCAGACACCATCTGAAATGTTCTGGGAGGGTGGACAGGAGGCTGAGGGTCCCTCCTTCTCCAGACCCAGCAGGCCCGGAGGCTGAAGGTACCTCTCAGAGTCTGGCCAGACCCCCAGAAAGAAGGGACAGCAGCCCTTGGTGGGGCCGGGGCTGTGTGACAGTGGTGGCCATGCTCTCTGCTCTTATGCATACTCACAGCTGCCGCTGGTAGTATCTCCGGAGGAAGGGGTGAGGTGCAGCTCCCACTGCAAAGTTACTGCTCCCCGTGTCCACCAGGATATTCAGCTGGAGAAGGAAGAGACAGGGAGGCTCGTCACTGCTGCACCATCTGCCCAGGTCTGTCTGTCACCACAGGCAAGTGACATTTTCCCCGTCCCCACGCTGGGCATGTGGTGGCCACTGTCCTGTGTGCTTCCTGAGGAGCAATGGCTCTGGGTGCCCATCTGGGCAGCCAGCCTGGCTCTGCCCTCCCGCCCGGGGCCAGGATCTGCCCCACTTACCCCTTCCCGGCAGCTGGACCCTCTGCCAGCCCCCCTGTTGGGCTGCCCGGGGCTGGCAGGGCTCAGCCCACCCTAGGTAGGCACGGGGACAGGGAGGCTGCCCTGGTGCCTGCTGCACCCCGGGGGTCCCCAGAAGGCAGGAGGGATGCTGTGCAGCGGCACGGAGCCCCGAGCTGAGCAGGGTCCCTCTTTTTGCTGTGCCTGGGGACAGCTCGGGGACGCTGTGCGAGAGGATACAGCGGTGGAGCAGGAGTCAGTGACATGTGGTGTTGCATGAAAAGCAAACATCGCCCAGCACCGTGCAAACAGAGCGTGTGTTCTCCTCTCAGCACTGCCCAGCCTTGGCCCCCGTGCCCAGGGCCTGAATCCACAGGCAGGATTCGGCAAGCACCCACCAGGGCATCGTGGGGACAGAGGGAGCAGCAGCAAAACGGGGTGCCCGGGCTCCCCTTGCCAGGAAACCCAATTTGCTCGCCAAGCTGGTTGGAAGAGATTGATGGTGCAGAAGCCACCCCGGATTGCTGGGTCTGCTAATCAGCCATCCATATGCTGAGCTCTGCTCCCGATTCATTCCTGCCAGTGCCCTGGATTACCGGCTCACGGGCAGGGTTTGGCAAACGTCCCACCAGCAGGGCCAGGAGAGGGCTAGCTGGACCCTGCCCCCAGCTGACCCCTGCCTGCAGCCCCTGCGCCATGGGAGGAGCGGTGTGGGGATGGTGGGGTGGGATGGGGGAGCTCCCCATGCTGGGGCTGAGCTCTGAGCTCCAGCCCCAGGGGGTGCAGCCAGGGCTCTGGCCCTTAATCTGAGGGGTCAGAGGGGAGAGGAAGGAGGATAATGCTCTTGTGCTAATCGCAAAAGCGCTGGGCTACAGCTGCCAGAGTTTTCTCCGGGGCTCACTGACAGGGGCTGGCTGCACACACCATGTCCTGGGCTCCCCTTACCCCAGCCCTGCCACCCTGCCCATCTCCCCGTGCTGCGCTGGGGGACAGGACTTCCCAGACCCCAGGCTGGCTTTTTGACTTGAGGAACAGTTCTGCCACGGGTAAAGAGCAGAGCAGCACGTTTGCCCCTCCAATATCCCCCTCGGGTGAGTGGCAAGGGCTGCCGGGCCAGCTCAGTGCCCGCTGCGCAGCCCGACCTTCCCCTGGCAACCCGGCACCTGCGGCCTCCGCCGCTGCGCCCGGCCGTTCCCGGGGCGGTTCCGTTCGATCAGTCCTTAGGGACCATCTGCTCCACACGCCTCATCCTCGCCCATCCCCGCGGCACCCCGAGGAGGTGGCTTTCCCTGGGGACAGACCTGCCGAGCTGACGCTGCGGGGAGAGGACGCAGGTGGCAGGGAGGGTTTCTGCTCTCGCCCGTCCCAGAGCTGCACCCGTGCTGGGGAGAGGAGGCAAAGCCACCACTACCTGCAGCCAGACAGCCCCAACCCCGGCCATTCCCCACCGGGCTGGTGGGTACCACATGCATAAGTGACAGTGGGAGCAGAGATGGGGACCCACGCCACACAGGCTCCATCCTGCTGGTGGGGGTCACACAGAGGACCCCCACGGAGAGCACCCACATCCCTGAGACTCAGCTCCCCCGTCGATTCAGGCCAGGACACGGCACGTGAACCAGCGAGGCCAGGACATGTGTGGCGGGGAGGCTGTCTGAAACCCGTCCGCTGCTCCCTGGAAGTGACAGCCCCTCCGGGCACCTCGGCGGCAGCAGTGGCTCTGCACGGTGCCTGCCCTGGTGCTGGCACAGCCAGTCTCCACCGGCTGGCAGAGGCACCAAACCTCCTCCATCTGCCCCCAAACCATCGGCTCCCCCCCTCTTTCCGGTGTATTTACGGTCCTGGGGGGGCCTGGTGTGAGCGTGCAGGGAAAGCAACGTGCAAAGGGACAGGGAGCATGAGAGCAATTCTGTCTGTGACTTCGCAGCGCAGCACAGCTCAGAACCAAAATTAAAGCGCCACGGAATAAAGAAACGTCCCTGTCAGCACCGGGGAGGGCAGAGGAGGAGATGGGGCGCGCATCTGCCTTTGAGAAGGCTGCGGGCACCCCCCTGGGTAACTCCCCTCCCCGATTTCCTGCGTATGCACAGCCATACTCTTTCATGTGAATCTTTTAATTCCATTACAGCGCCTGGAGGGATTGTGCTCCCGCGCACACACACGCACGCACCACGTTCACATTTGGAAGGAGTCCAAGGCTGGAAGATGGTGCCCAAAAGGGTGACGGGCTCCGAAACGCACGAGTGCCTGGAAACAGGTGGTTTGCATGGAAATTATCTGGCAGCTGCGACACGTGGCAGATCCCAGGCAAAAGATGATGAAATCCCATTTTAAAACTAGATTTCAGACATAATCTCCTCCCTTTTTCCCTAAACACACCCTGGAGAGCAGAGAATAAAGCCCAGGGAGACAGGGATGCCACAGAATGGCTCCGAGAGGCCCAATTTCTGTATTAACCCCCCTGTCCATGGTTCACGTCTGGCTGGCGAGGCTCTCTCCCCCCACGTGTGCGGAGCCGTGCTGGGCACCCAGGATGGAGCCAGCTCATGGGGAAAAAGCCAGCCTTTCCTTCCCAGCCTGCGTGGGCACTGGCTGTTTTGGCAGCCCCAGCCTACACGGTGGGTGGTAGCCGCGCAGTAGCCCAACCCTGCGCTGGAAGGAACACGGACCCTCCAGCACCAAGCTGGCCCCCGCCACCCGCTGGGTCAGACTTGCTGGTGAACCCTGGCAGGAACAAAGGTATGGGCACAAAGGGATTGGGCAGCAGGAACCTCCAAAATGTCACCCATAAAAGAGGGGAGGAGCTGGTCTACCCTGGGCACGTGGCCCTCGGCACCCATCCTGTCCCCATCGCACGGGCGGAGGGTGACACGCAGCCCCCAGGGCAACGAGGGGCACAGATGAGAAGATGGAGCAGGAGCAGAGCCTGGTGATGCACCAGCTCCTGCTCTTCCTTGCCCTTTCCAGCCAGGCCATCCCTGGCTGCCTCCCGCTGCCTCCCCGCGTCCCCCCGGCTCCTGTATGGCGACGACCTGCTCGAGACCCCCGGGACAGGCGATCTCGGGGGAATTCTCCCGGGCCAGGGGCGGATGGGGAGCCGGGCAGGCGGCGGCAGCCGCTGGGAGGAAGGTGCCAAGCGCGGCTTCCATCGCGCCCGCATGTGCCCGCCCTGCGTGCAGGGGGACACGCCACGCTCCCACCCGCTCGCCGCCCACCCAGCTCCTGCCGGCTGGCACCCCTCGGCCGGGGAGGGAGGGAGGGAGGGGGGATGCACCCCCCGGGTGAGCCGGGAGTCACCTCCGGCGGCTGCCACCGAGAGCCGACACAAACCGCAGCATCACGGGATGCGGGGGGGGACGGGAGGGCTCCCCGGGGAGCGCCGGTCGCCTCGGCCGTGCCGGCCCCCCCAGAGCCCCCCCACTCTGCACCGAGCGGAGGGGCCGGAGCGGGACGGCGGCCCCGCTGCAGGCCGAGCGCGGCGGCCCCCCGGGCGGCGGGGGAGGGAGAGGAGCCCCGCGGCCGCGGGTGGGCCCGGCGGCCCCCTACCTTCTGCGGGGGGCTGCCCACCGTCATCTCCACGTAGTAGCCCTGCCCGGACTTGCCCCGCAGGTTATCGATCATCTCCACGAAGCTGCCGCCCCGCTCGGCTTCCTCCGGCGCCCGGCGGGCTCGGGGCCCCGCCGGCAGGGCCGCGCCGCCCCGTAACGGCAGACGGATCCGCGGCGGGGCCGGGCGGGCGCGCAGGGCGGCCGCCCCCAGCCACAGCAGCAGCCAGGGCCAGGCGGCCGCCATCGCCCTCCGCCGCACCGGCGGCTCCCCGCCCCGGAAAGCCCGCCCGCCCCCGCCGCGCCGCCCGCCCGCCCGCCGGCGGAAGCGCTCCCGGCCGCGGCCCGGCCCGGCCCCGGCTCCCCGCTGGCCGGCGGCGGCCCGGCCCGGCCCGGCTCTCCGCCATCGCCGCCGTGCCCCCCCTTCGCCGCCGGGCCGGGCCGGGCCGGGTCGGGCCGGGCGGCGGGCCGGGGAGACGCGTCGCCATGGCAACGCGCGGCGGCGACCCGCCCCGTCCGGACTACAGCCCCCGGCAGGCACCGCCGCACCGTCAACGTCACGGCGGCCCCCCCTCCTCCCTCCCGCCGGCCAATCCGACGGCGTGCCGACCCGCGGCGTCCAATCCCATTCAACTCCGGGGCGGGCTGTCCGGTTGCCAAGGCAGCCGGAACCCGGAAGTGGTGGCGGCCGGGCAACCCGCGGGCGTCCATGGAAGCGGCGAACGGGCGGCGGTGACGGCTCCCCCCGCGGGCCTGGCCCGGCCCGGCCGGAGCCCCCGGGGAGCGGGGCTGACGCCCGGGAACCCGTGGGGCCCGGGAGCGGCGTGGGGTAAGCGTGCGGGGCCCGCGGGGAGGGCGGGAGAGCGGCGGGCGGGGGAGGCCGCCGGGATTAATGGCTCCTGCTGCTAAGACTGGCTTTGCATAAGAGTCGTAAGTGCGGAGCGGGCTGAGGGCGGGCAGAGAAGGCTCCATTTCATGTAGCGGTGTAATTTGGGCGGAGAGAAACTTAATGAAGTTCAGCATGGGGGAGTGTAGGGTCCTGCACCTCGGGAGCAATAGCTCCCGGCACCGCACGGGAGGTCATCCTCCCCCTCTGCTCTGCCCTGGGGGAGACACCTCTGGAGCACCGTGTCCAGATCTGGTGTCCCTCCCCAGTGCCAGAAGGATTGGGAACTGCTGGAGAATCCAGTGGGAGGCTACAGAGATGATCAGGGGCTGGAGCATCTCTCTGCTGAGGAAAGGGTGAGCGACCTGTGGCTGTGTAGCCTGGAGAAGAGAGGACTGAGGGGGGATCTGATCAATGCTGGGCAATATCAGAAGGGCTGAAGTCAAGAGGATGGGGCCAGACTCTTCTCAGTGGTGCCTGGGGGCAGCACAATGGGGCAACGGGCACCAACTGGAACACGGGAAAGTCTGTCTTAATGTGAGGAGAAATCTCTTTCCTCTGAGAGTGCCAGAGCCCTGGCACAGGCTGCCCAGAGATATCCCAGACCTGCATGCGTTCCTGTCCAGCCTGCTCTGGGCGACCCTGCTTTGGCAGGGGGCTGGAGGACACGACCGCCGGAAGGTGTCTTCTAACCCCGACCCTTCTGTGATGATGCTCCAGGCAGTCATCGTTAGCGTATTAACGCCGCTCAGCTCACTGCTGGACACCAAGTGTGGCTGTGCAGAGCCACAGCTGGGGGTGTCTGCGGAGGGGGAGTTAACTTACAACTGCCTAAGCCTGCGGTGAACGGGTGGTAAGGGCCCGGCTGCGGTGGGACCAAATCGCTGCCTTCAGTCTTTGAGTTAAATAGTGAAACAATGCTCTGGAGATGGGGCACGTTAAATTAGGATCCTTTTATAGCTTGTGAAACGTCCTCTGGGAAGGCGAGAGAGGCCAAGTGAAGCTGGGTGTGGGGAGAAGCTGCCTTGTCCCTGGGCAGCGCTGATTCAGCCCGGGGACTGCTCTCAAAAAGCCGTGCTCTGGGAAAACCGCCTTCTCTCTTCCTCTTCTTTCTTTTTCTCATTTCAGCTTATTTTTTGACTGTTTAAAAAGTTCCTGAAGCAAGTGCTCATTTCCTCTGTAGAAGCTTGAAAGCCTGGGGGTGTCCAACTATAACTTCTGTGCTGGTCCAGCTCTGCTTCCCACAACCCCTGTGAGGTGTGCGTGGAAGGTCTTGGATTGAGCTTTGCTGTGAAAGAGCGCTGTGAACAGAGTAGAGAGCTCTGCCCTCCTGTGCCTTTTCCTTCCTTCAGAGTGGCTGAGGCTGTGGGCATTGTGACAGCTTTTAGCTGTGTCCTCCCATCTTTACCAGAATCCATCTCTTCTGTCTGCCTTTGCTCTTTGCACCCACGCTTGGCAGCCCCAGGGCACCTTGTTCCCCTCCACAGCCCCTGTGCTGAGTTTCCCAGGGCTCTGCTATGTCATGAGGAAGCTTTATTTATGTGTGCAGTTGGTAGTTGAGATTTTTGTGTTGCTTCCTTCAGGTGCAGGGAGCCATGGCAGGGGCTATGATGCGCATTGGTGACCAGCTCATCCTGGAAGAAGACTATGATGAGACCTACATTCCTAGCGAGCAAGGTAACTGAAGCCTGTCCTAGAAGTAACTTACGTGCTCAGCTCCTAAATGTATTAAGAAAACAGGAATCGGGAGGCCATGATTGGAGAGGGTAGAATAAATGGGATTTCATAAAAGACAGAGCTGAAAAATTTGCTTTTTGGTTGCAAAGATAAATGCCGCTTTGCAGTCTGTCTCCGTGCTTCACCAGCCTGGTAGGACGTGCTCGCCGGCACCTTGGAGCAGCTTTGTTTCAGGGTCAGGATTTCCCAGTGTGCCCATTGCTTTGGCTGAGGAGGTTGGCTTTGTTGTGTAGTACCTGGTGTGGACCATCTCCCCAGGTTCCTTTTCTGTTTTCCTAGAAATCCACGATTTTGCACGGGAGATCGGGATTGACCCTGAGAAGGAGCCGGAGCTGATCTGGCTGGCCAGGGAAGGCATCGTGGCTCCGTTACCACCCGAGTGGAAGGCCTGGTGAGAGCTCTGCCAAATCCTGTTGGATTCCTGCCCTTCCTGTGCTGTGTGCTGCCCACGTCAGTGGCAGAGCTGGGTACCAGCTGGCAAAGGCGGACAGATGTACTTCCTGTGGATGGGGGAGCTCTCTGTGGTGGTGGGAGAAGGGAAAGGAGTGTTTGGGGAGTTGGATAAGGATGTGAGCGGTCTCTAGGAGAGCTGCTTCCCCACACTGATGTATCTTTGGGCTCTTGGAGATATCATGCTTCACTGAGCTTAAGGTTCTCTTGTGATCCCATAAGAATGTTCTGGTATGCCCTCTTCCATCTTTTCATGCTGTCTTTTTGCTGTACAGCCAAGATATCACTGGTGATATCTATTACTTCAACTTTGCTAATGGTCAGTCTGTGTGGGACCACCCCTCTGATGACTACTACAGAGAGCTTGTCATCCAGGAGCGAGAGAAACTGCTGGCACGTGGCGGCCTGAAGAAGAAAGAGAAGAAGAATAAGAAAGAAAAGAAAGAGAAGAAAGACAAGAAGGAGAAGCAGGCACTGAAGCGACCCACCGTGAGTAGGCTCTCTTGCAGTGCTGCTGGGGAGGGCTGGGTGGAAGGTGGATGAGTAGCTGTGAACGAGGGGGTCTGTGCTGTTGCTGCCCGGGGACTGGAACAGTGATTCCCTGAGAAGGGATCCCGTCCGGCAGGAGTTGTGAGTTTAGATGAAAAATCCCACAGAACTGGGGTCACAAACCCACAGAAGTTGGGAAGCAAGCTTCCCTTTAGAAGGACACAGCTGGAGTTGGGGGTGTCCCAGTCCTGTGATGCTGTTGCCGAGAAGGATGTGACACCAGCCAAGGATGCTGGTGCTATTCTTAGCAGCAGATGTTTGGAGTGCTGCAAAAATTTCCAACCTTGAAGAGGACAATGAATGGTGTTTATGCCGTCTCCGTATGTGTTGCTGTGATATCCAGGCACCGAACATGGGCTTAGATGTGTGAGGCTACTCTGCTTTGCTGTTGGTATCTGCCAGCCTAATCAAATTCCCTTTGTATCCCAAGTGATAGCAAATACTGGCTAATGGAAGGTAGGAATTAATGAGGTAAATCTCCATGGGGAAAGATGGTTGTTGCTTTGCGTTGTTGCTCGAGACATAGAGCTCCTCAACTCAAAGCCTCTAGCCTTCAGTCTGAATATTTTCTTTTACATGTATATATGTAATTTCAAGTCGTCAAAAAATTTACACACCTATTTATATATCAAATTGTGTATTAAATAAGTAGATACCTCTCCTTTAGATAGTTAAGGGTATATATAGTAATATGTGATATATTTTAGTTATTTGCTAATATTTATCTACTTAGAGCGTGCAGCCAGGCAATCTCCCTTCAACGTCCTTCTGTCCAATGCCCTCTGCCATTCTGACCCCCAGGCAGGAGAGTGCCCAGCCAGATCCAGATAGCCAGATTAGAGATGAAGGCAAAGGGAGACATCAGGCATAAGGGACTCAAGAATATTTGCAAGCACATGGCCAAGCAAACTGCCTCCCCTGCTTGTTTCCAAGGTCAGCAGGCTGTGCCAGATCTTCCCTGATGTGGAGAACGCTTCCAGCTCTGATGTAGACATCGTCCAGGACCAATACATTCCCTTAGAAATGCAAGAAGAGCTCTGGTTTGGCTCCTCTGGCTTGCAGTCTGATGGTTTAGAGTTTAGGCCACTGGTGCAACCTTTGCATGTGTCAAAGCAACCCTATACACAAGACTTTGAGAAACTGAAAGCTCTGCTGGCTGCCTCTGAAAACAAAATCTTGCTCTTTGAAGAGCTGAAAGAGAAATGGCAGATGGAAGATGTGATGGGTGAGTGTGTCTATAAGCCTGATCATCGCTTCTCAGTCAGAGAGAAATCTACAGGACCAGATGGGGATTTAGAAAGAAGTCCAGGCATATTGCAAGACAGAGAAAAAGAAAACTTGTACTACAGGAACAATGAGAGGACTCTTTCTGATGCCAGTCCTGCAGATGACTGGAGTTTGCAGGAGACAGCTGATATTCCATACGCTCAAGAAGAGCTGAGATCCCACAGCAAAGTGTCTGAGAGTAGAAGTAAGAGGAAAGTCCGAGAGGAGGCCTTGAATCAGGTCATCAGCCTGCCCAAGAGCAGTGAGGCCACCAGAAGACTGGAGAGAGAGGGTTTAAAGCAGAGGGAGCTGCTAGATGTAGGAGCAGATCCAGAAGTAGATGGTGGCAACGGTATGCTAGAGAGCCGCTCTGTGGTCCCTCACGAGATCACAGATGCACTACCCTGCTCCCAGGGGGCAGATGCAAAGAGACAAATTGATGTGGAACCTACATCAAAGCATGTGTTTTCATCTGCTAAAGATGGCTGGAGAGGTGATGAAGGCAGTTGTTTGATATCAGAGGGTGACAGCAGCGATTCAGCCAGTTCTCATAACAGTAACGCAGCCCAGGGACCGGGAGGGAGCCTTCGCTCCCCTCCACACCAGGAGCCTGGGAAACAGAAGGATACATGCTCCATTGCAGAAAAGCATCTGCCTCACTCTCTCCTGGGATCATCCTTTGCTCAGACTCTGTGTCCTGCCCTGAAGTCAGAGAGGGAGCTTAGCTCTGAGGATATGAAATTGTGCTGTGAGCCAGAACCCGAATCTGTAGATTTTTGTGGGAAATACACTGCCCAGAAGCCTTGTGGTGCTGGAGCACAGAGAGAAGTGAAGAGAGGAGATGGAAGGACAGATCAAGCTCCCAGGGTGTGGGGAGAGACAGTCACAGCAGACTTGCAGGTTGAGTGCCAGGGGTGCAAGAGCCTCTGTCAGCACGTGGACGTGGAGATGCCCCAAACCAGAGAAGCCGTGGGGAAGTGCAGCAGAATAGATGTTGGTGAAGGAGCAGGCGGAAATGAGGTAGGACTAAGTCCTTTGTGATGGCTCTTCCATTGTAAGTGTTTCTGGAGAGTTGAGATTGTGAAATTTAGCTTCGAAGCTAAATTTCAGGAGAAAAGGGACAAAACCATCCTGTTGGAAGTCACATGCAGATGTGGCATTAGTTATAGTGCTTTTCCTGAAGCTCAGGAGGTGGCTCGAGAGAGCCTTTGTTTGAGGTCTTCCTTGCATGGCAAACACTGCTCAATTCACACCTTGTGTCAGCTTTGCAAGGACGTGAGGTGCCTTCTGAACTAAAAGCAGGGCATGGGCAGTAAATCAAGTGGGATGGCAACACCGAGTACAAAGTCGTCTTTAATTTTGGCTCTAAGACTCCTACTAAGCACACTAGAAAGCCAGCCTTTTTCCCTGGAGCTCTACAATCTAAATTGAGGGGCAGGGATTATTCAGCTATTTGTAGCTTAATTTTTGCTTGGTGAATCTCAAGTCCCAGAGTGATTGAATTGGTTAAGGTGATGTAAAAAACCGTAAGTTGCAGCCAGCTCTGCTGCATCCACGGCCAGTACCTTGAGAAATAGTCTCTGTTCCCTCTTAAATGAAAGAAAAATGGGGAAAAGTCACAACTGGCTTTCTCAAACAAAAGGAGGAGTGTTCCCAGTGGTTCCAGGCCGTTGTTTTGCGTGTGGGTGCAGTATTGACTTGTCTGAGCACAGTTTAGTCTTGGAACCACTGTTGCTGTGCTTGTGGGACACCAAGGTACCTTGGTGTGATGGGCCATCTGTAAACGTACCTTTCTCTGTCTTCCTCTGAACAGCCCCGACCATTCGGCTCAGTTTTGTCCAAACTCTTTCCCTCTGCCTATGACAGGATCCTGTCCTTCACTGGGAAGAATGTTCCAGGCTGTTTTGTCTTTGTCCATGAGTAATTGCCTCAATTTAATAAGAATTTCCTCCAGAACAGGAGATCTGGTGAAAAAAAAAAAAAAAAGAACCAAAAGGTCAATGTGTGCAACGTTAATGAATTGCTTTGCTGAGTGTTGCTGGTTCCCAGCTGTGGCTCCACCAAATTGCCAGCTCGGGTTTCTCATTACCAGCGTGTGGTCGTGCTCGGTTCGCTGATAAGAACTATGACTATAAATATCAGATAAACTGCAGATTATCCTGAAAGTTTTAATTAGCCTGATGGAAGTGAGTTTATCTTTGAAGGACAGCTAATATCCTCTGCTCCATACATGTAGTTAATGACCATCTGTAGAAAATAATTAGTTAAGCCCAGAATGTGTGATTTATTCTGTTACCATTGCTGTGGCAGCGACTTGGTGGAAGAAGGATCAGTGTATATTCATCTCCTTCTCCCCATCCCTCAGTGTGCGAGTGAATTAACTCCGGTTTTGGTATGTAACTGTGTATAGACACAGAGTAGAGGAGCTGTGATTTCTGAATACACACAGAATTCTGCAGAATTCCTTATGGAATCCCCCTAGGGGGGAATTCTGCACAGCCAAGCACAATGGTCGTGTTTCTGGGTGAAGATAACTCGATGTCAGGCATGTGTTGCTCAGAGGTGAGGATGTTGGATGGCTCCCAGGGCTCTTGCTGGGGCTTTGGAAGGAGAGGTGTACCCAGGAGCTCCTCACGGGTGTGCTGCAGCAGAGCTGCTTTCTGCTGCCCATGGCTCTTCCACTGGTGTAAGGTGAGGAAGCAGCCTGGATTTTGGTCTAAAAAGAAATGGTAGTTGGAGCTTATGGAGAGTAGGAAGCTTGTTGCCATTGGAGTGGTTTCTACTTCACTCATTTCACAGGGTAGCAGGGCAAACAGTGCCCCAGCTGCCCAGTTTGCCTGTGGCACGTGATGGTCGGCAAGAGCCCTCCCTGGAGGGTGCTGTGTCTGGGTCTGCAGATGTGGGACCTAGAGTGGCTGTTGCTGTTCTCTCCCTTTGGTTTTGGAGCAATGCCCGCTTATTTTCTGCTGTAAAGTAAATCACCATAGGCAGATGGGTCTTTAAAAGACAAAATGTGTGAGTAAATTGTACTGCTGTTCCCTGTGTGCCTCACGTGCTGGTGGGTACTGGGTGTGGGACTTGGGAGCAGCTTTTTGGTGGTGGTGGGTTCAGTATTCAGTTCAGTGCTTTCAGGTTTTCTCCCTTTCATCCATGTTCTCCTTGTCACCGTGTCTCTTCTGCCCGCTCAGTCCTCAGGCACCCAGCTCGCCCCCGTCCAGCTGCCCGTGGGGACCCTGGCTCCGCTGCGTGGCCATGCGGCGTCTCCGGCCGGCGTCCTCCGTGGGTCACTCAACTCGGAGGTGAACAGCTCTGTGGAGTCCAGCCTCGTGGCCAGAGGAGGGATGCAGGTGGGGCTCCGTCTGCCTCGGGAACATGCCCTGGAAAGCACATTCTGCAGAAGGTCATGGGCATTGTGATACTTAAAATTTTAAATGACGGAATTTGTGATCTCTTGTCGGTTTTGAAATACTTCTGTCTGTTAAAAAAACCCAACGCCCTACTCTGTCTTCCACTATATTTCTTTCCTTTTGCTATTTCTAGGGAGCTCAGTGCTAAGTTTATGGTGAGCTTTCTTCTGCTATGTTTAGCAGATTTAAATAAATAATTGTTTCAGTTATTGTTGGGGGGAAGTGTGTGAAGTTCCCTTTAGTAGAACTTTGGTTTGTGTCCAAATGCAGCATGAGATACAGTACAGATAATGTAATCCAGCAAATATTCTCACTCAACTATTTGCTGAGAATAGAAAAACTTAAAGAACAATTTTCTGGATGGAGGTAAGATTGACAATCATGTCACTGATTATTTATAGAATGTGACCTTTGGGTCAACAAAACAAACATGTTAAGTGGTGACAAATTGATCTTTTAAAGGAAAAGAAAGCAACAGATGTGCAAAACGTTATACAAATCAACACCTTCACTGAAGGTTTTCTTTTTGCTGGGTTAAGTCTTGTCACTGGTGACTTCAAACGCTTTGTTTTATTGTGGTTTTGACTGAATCAGTGTTTTGAGGCCCAGGCGGGTTTTCCAGATGTGCTTCTGTAGGGCGGGAGCCCGTCTGGTGTAAGAGAAATCAGGGCCTCATAAAGAATATGTCACCTCCTAGCTGGATGTGGCTCTGAAGAACAGGAGAACAGCACAACCCTGAGCACCTTCGCAGCATCCAGCAGTTTCCCAGCCGCTGGCCGGTGTCTGGGTTGGTTTGTCTCCCCTTTCTCTTTAGCTGTCCTCTCAATTCCCTCTCTCTGACCTTGCAGCCTGCAGATATCTGTAAACCCACCAGCCCAACCAAGACCTTGCTGGGCTTGGTCTGTGAAGAGAAGAGTTCATTGAACACAGCGACTCCAGATAAAGGGAGAAACGAAGAGCAAGAAAGCGAGAATGAGGTAGTTTCTGTGCCTTGGCTCTTAATGTGTGTGGGTATCTGTAGTCCGTGAAGCCTCAAGGAATGAAAAACTGATGTTCCCCTGGTAATAACTGACCGCGGCTGTTCCATTTGACTCTGGGCCTTAATTTGTGCTCTGTTTCCTCTCTGTTGCTTGGTCACCAAAAAGCATCTAATCCTGTTTTCTCATGGTACTCCCTATAAATCAATGTCTGCCACGCTGTATTTCCAAAATGAATTGGCTGTAGGCTCGTTGCCTTGTACTGCTCTGGCTCTGCTGCCTTATGTCACTGCGTAGGAAAACCCAGTTCCTCCCATGGGATTGTGGAGGTCAGAACTTAACGTTGTCCATCTTTTTTTTTTATGCCTTTAGAGTCTCCATGGGACAGCAAGACTGTTCAAAAACCTGCACATGGATGTCAGCGCTCTGGGAGGCAGCTTTGACTCCGAGGTAAGGCAGCAGGAGATGTGCTGGAGGGATGAGTTTTGTGTGTTATGAGCAGGAACAGCCTGGAGCAGAGCAATGAAGGGGGAAGCACAGCGGCAGGGCTGGGGGAGAGGGTGAGAAGCTGGAAGGTCTGCAGGGCACAGCTGGGTGGTTGCTGCATTGAAGGCAGGTTTGTGCTTGAAGGAGAATGCTTGTGGTTTGGTAGATAGATTTGAGGAGGTGGCGTCTTCACATAGGGTGGAGCTCTCCTTCATTGTGAGTGAAGAAAGAGACACTCAGAGCCATGTAGGTGCGATGGACAAGCTGGAAATCAGCTCTTCCAAGGAGGAGCAGAAAGGAGAGGGACTCAGGTCAGAGGTGCCTTGTGCTTGCTGCGGGAGGGAGGCTTATTGAGGAAGGGGCACGCTTTGCTTCGTCGTTGCTTTTTTCGGTGTGTTTAGAAAGAAGGCTTATTCTCAGCTGAAGCTGCAGCTGCAGCAGAGGGGACTGTACTCTGGAAGCACTGCTTTGTCACTGAGTTCCACAAGGATCTTAAACTTCCAAGCGGCCACTCTTCTGTGACAACGCAAAACCTGTTTTCTTTTTGCACTGCTGACAAACTCCCCGGCTCAGAGAGGGTGTCAGCAAGGAGCTGAGCACACGCGTGGCCTTGTGCAGACACCGCTGTCCCTGCGGGCGGGCGCCTTCTGCCTGCGCTCCCTTCGTGCTGATCAGGCTTAGGATGACAAGGGCACAATGGGAAGTGTGTTGCAAGCAGCTCTGGTGATCCAGCCCGACTGTTTGCACTGACACTAATCCTTTCTTACCGCTTTGAAAATTCTGTTCCAGTATCTGAAAGGCAAATTAATTTCTTTTAAAGTGTTTTATAGTATTTCCCTTATCCTTTTCACAGCATACAAAAATTAAGCTGTGAAGTACTTTGCTGGAAACCCATTCACAGCGCTGGGCAGAAACTGCAAAGGCTTGTGCTAAAGTGGATGTGAAAAGGAAAGGCCCAACTCTCTCGTCTCCAAACAACAAGAAGCCTGTCAGGGTCCAATTTGTCACTGAAATGTTAATGTGTCCAGGAACAAAGAGCTGTCTTGGCATTTCAGTGCCGCAGCACGGCCTCGGGAATCTATTATGAAATGGCAAGTGCCGCCCAACAGCCAGGCTCTGGTAACCCAGATGGGCGATACCTTAGTCCTGATGAGATGTTACTGCCCCCCTGGAAAATACAATTCACCCGTAGTTCCATGGGGTGGCAGTAGGAAGGCGTTCCTAGGAATGAGCCGCAGCCCCAGCCATTCTCCAGCTTCCTTACAAAACAGAGAGAAGGAAAAGATTCATACAGCGAAGCCCTAAAGGGAGGGGGAAATTTAAGCGCAATGGGGTGAAGTGATGGAAAAACCTGGCTTCCTGTAGCCTGTGTGTCGGGGTTGGATACCTGTATTCAAAGGAAATAGGTGTTTGGTTTGGATGCCTTGTTGAGACACAAGGATGTCTCTGTGATATCGGATGAGAGTGGAAGCCTCATTAAAGATGGCAGGAGCATCTGGGAGAGGAGGAGGACAGAGAGAACAGAAATGGGACCCCCTTCAGTGGGCTCTTCTGGAGCAAACAGTAAGTTAACGGGGGAACGGGCACTGAAAACAAAACCCAAGTGAGGTGCTGAAGAACTTGCTGGCAGCGTGAGGATTGTGTAGTTCGAATATACCCTTGGAATGAAGATCTCTTCGAGGCAGCTTGGTTTGCTTGGCTGCTCGTGGGGTTAGCTATCACCTGAACCCAGCTCGCTTGCCTCCTGAATTCCTGGGATGGAATAGTTGCTGCAGACACGTGTGACTCTGCTCTAAAAAAAAAAAAAAAAGGACTTTGGGATACTGCTGGAAGGGGCAAGAGGAGGAAAGGTGTGGAAGTATCTCTGGGTGCCTGGGGAAAGGGTCCCAGGGCAGCAGAAGTGATCCCTGATGCAGTGTTTGCAGCTTGGGAGGTTGAGTGCTCTCCCTTCTGTACAGGTCAGACTCTGGGTAAACACAGGGAGCCGAGGGGTTCTGTTCTGTGGTGGGAAATTACACACAAGGGTTCTTTACCAGATGGAGAGGTGTGAATGGGAGCCGTCTCTGTAAATAAACATTGCACGACGCGGCTTGGGTGTTAATGCAGAGATGTGTGTGTGCAGGAAGCAGTGCTGCTGGCTCCCAGGAAGCAAAGACATTCATGAAATCCCAGCACAGGGATGATGAGGGAAAGGGGAGGAAGGGCTGCTGTATTCATGGCCTGGCTGTCCCTGTGCTGGAAACTGCTGTAGTGAGGTGTGGGGGAGTCCTGAGCTGGGAAGAGTCTGGGAGCACAGCAAGTTCTCCGAGCTGGCCAGCAAGACCAGCAGCAGAGAAGCAGAGCATAAAGGGTTTGATTTTGGGAGTCTGGGGCTGGAGAGCCTTCAGCAAGGTGGTGGCCTGTCACAGGCAGGGACCCTGTAGCTTGGAACGATGGTGTGAGGACTTTTGGTAGCGGATGTTACCCTACCCACTAGGTGAGCAGCAAAGCAGAGGAGGAGGATGGTGGCAGTGGATTAGCTGATGCCGCTGAAGCTGATCTCCAGCACCGGAGGAGTCCCGTGGAGGAAGCTGGCAGCCTGAGAGAGGTGATGGGTGGCTCTGACATCATGTTCCTGCTTGTGTGATGTCACCACAGCTTTGCATGCAGTAGGTGGCTTCTAGTGTTGTGGTGTGGATCTGGTCGCTGCTTGGCTTGTTCCTCCTGCTGGTTAAAGCATTATGTGCACGGGGAGAGGTGTAAACTCAAAAGCTGAGGGCAAATGCTACCCAGACAAGATCTGGCAAACCTTACCCTCTCTGTGCTTCTGTGCCTGAGAGCTGCCCAGAATCAGGGAGCAAGGGGGGAGCTCATCACCGTTCAAAGGCATTCCGCATTGTTGGTGTATTCTGCTGTGGTGTGTGTGCTCCTCGAAGGGAAATACCCCTGCACTGTTTGGAAGCCCAAGGATCCTGGTTGGGGCACTGCCAGATGTCCCAGAGAGAGGTCCTTAGGGAAGCTTGAAAACAAGGCTGTCCAAAAGGGAGTCCAGCTTCCCAGCTGCTCTCATTCCCAGGTTAAAGGGAGCGTAATGAGGAGTCCTCTGCTGGAGTAATGCAACTTGCACAGGTTTCTCTGGGTTCTGGAATAAAGATCTTATCACGGCCTTTGCTGAACCTTGGGTGGGTGGCTAGTGATGCAGTGGGGGGGTCTGTGAACCTCTGCCCCACCAGACTGGAAAGGGGCCAGAAGCTTTCATTTATTACTCAGCGAATTGCAGGTGAGACTCTGAATGGCAGGGTTTTGGGAAGTATCCCGTGGTTTGATTGGCCTGTCCTTCTCTCTGCTTTGATGGATGGCTCTCTCGGCCCTGAGAAGGTCTCTGGGACAAATGATGTGCTAGAAAATGTTCTTTCCGTGTGCTGCAGCTCCAGGTTTAAAGCTGCCAGCATTCCAGTTGCACTTTGATAAAAATACATCGTTAAAATATGCGGCCTGTGGATGGTACGCGCTGTACGCAGGATGCAGCCAATGTTTGACGAGACACCCCGGCATTAATAAAACAGCGAGAAAGTGGGACGTGCGAGCGGTTTTGTTTGCATACTGATGAGGGAACCTTTTCCTGCTTCCTCCTGGCTATCGCACTTTTCATTGTGAGTTTTGTGGGTCTCCCCACTGCTGCGAGAGGCCGTCGAACCTTTGGGTGATGAAGCTTTAATTTGGGATTGTCTTTTCCCAAAGCCAGTGGGTTCTGCCAGATCTTGGTCTAGTCATGGTCTGGTTCTGAGCGCAGAGCGGTGGATTAAATCAGTGCCCACCCTCTATGGGTGGCATCCTGCCTGCTCTTCTCGCCTTAATTCTAGTAATAATCTCGCAAATTTCCATCTTGATTCATGCTTATGGAAGACTCTACTGCAGAGCACGTAGGGTGCTCCTGGGGGTTGGTGGGTGCTGCAGCAGCCGCTGCTAACTCCTAGCTGCTCAGACCTCAGAAATAAAAAAAGCAAGAGTAAAAATCAAAAAGTCTGAGCCCAGGATATGGATGTGTGTGTGTCAATGAAGTTCCTTGTCTTTGAAAGGGACTTTATGAAAAGAAATCAAATTGGTCTTGAAGTCACCCAAAGCTTTGTGATTTTGCATCTTGCTGTAGAACCTGTGCTATTTCTGTTCCAGAGAGGGGATAAAGACTGTTGTAGCTATAACTGTGTTTGACTTCTGCCTAGAAGGAGTCTTTAAAATCAAGACACGCTGAAGAAAAGCCAGATTCTTCCTTGGATTCTGACGCTGGGTGCCCTCCGACTCCAGTTGAAGTCCTTCCTGGAGATGCTGACAGTAGCCTGTCTGGCCAGAAGAAGGAGGAGTCCGGTGGGAAGCTTGCTGGGGATGAACCACCAGTCAAGCAAGATGTTGAGGTGGAAGGTGACATCTCTGCAGCCGAGGAGCTGCCCCAGTCTCTGGGGGAAAGGAGCGCAGCAGGGACAGATGTTCCCAGTGGTGCTGGGCAACCTAGAGCTGCATCTCCTGCTGCTGAAGCTGCTGAGGCAGACGAGCTGGCCAGCCTGACTGCCACCATCGATACCGTGTCTGTTGGTGAAAAGATAGTGACTGAAATGAGGGAAGAAGCAGCAGCTGAGCTGCAAACAGAGAGCAGGCTGGAGGCTGGCAAAGTAAGAGACCTGCAGGGGCTGGGCTTGGAAGTGGCTGTGGCTGCTCCCCTCGCTTTGCAAGGCCCTGAGTCAGGAAAGCTCTTTCAGCACTTACTCCTTTTCTGTGAAGTCAGTGTAAGCGCTTTCCTCATCAGGAGGGTGTTCCGGGGTGGAGGGAGGGGGGCACAAGTGCTCTGAATTCCCAGATTGGAATCTTCAGTGCCGAGCCAGGAAATCCTTCCTGTAAGCATCCACAAAGTGCTGTCCAAAGCAACCGACAGGCAAAAACCCCCGAACTGTGACGCACGTTTCAATTCTTGGAGGAGAAATGTCTCAGCTTTGGGTGCTGCCATCTGTACTAAGCGAGCAGGTTTGGTAGGGAGGTTCACACCAAGCCCAGCTGTCCGTGCTGCTTTGTGCCTCTCCTTCTGCTGTTTCTCTCAGCTTATGTGGGGACGGGGCAGAAGTGTAAGCGAGCCGCCAGCTGTGGCTCCAGAAGGACGCGCAGGGAGGTGTGAGGCTGGAGCAGCGAGGGGTGGTACCTCTGGGCTGTAGCTCAAGTCCATTGAGCACAATCCCTCCCAGTCTGCCCACAGTGCTCTCTGGGAGGACTGGGGAACAACTGACTGCAGCAGTTGAACCAGTTCACCAGAAGTGAAACCAGTTGTTTGGTGGTTCTCTGGCAGGAGAACCACCATTGAGTGTCTCAAGGTGCAGGTGGGTTCATGGCCTGGCCCCTGCAACTGAGGTGCCAGACAGATGCACTCCATCCTTGCCTGGTCAGAGTCTTGCAGAGATCTTAGAATAGGAGATCTGAAAAGCTGTCTCTTCCCAACCTGGCTGCCTTCCTGCTGATTTTGATGATTATTTTTTTTTCTAGTTCCATTGATGTATAATGTTTTTAAGAAGTGATAGCTATAAAACTGAGTCTGCAAAATATTCTCTGTCCTGAAGAGCTTAAAGTTGGAAGCTGTGCTTTTACAAACACTCACCCGTGTGCTTGCTTTGTGTGGCTGGGTACTTCTGCTGGAGCCAGCAGGGCTACTTAGGTCTTCACATTGCACAGCTACGTGTTGTTTCATGGTGGCCAGGAACAAGGGAGTCCTTGCTGCAATGAGGAAGGCACAGCAAGGTGTACTCTTAAGGTCCATTTAAGATCATGCTGTCCTGTGTGGCTTTTACCCATTTGCGTGGTGGCCCGGGGAGCTC
>JAOQGH010000010.1:6790153-6808671 GCA_025769975.1 Gallinago jamesoni | reverse complement strand
GTGTACTCTTAAGGTCCATTTAAGATCATGCTGTCCTGTGTGGCTTTTACCCATTTGCGTGGTGGCCCGGGGAGCTCAGCTCCTACAGAAGGAGCAGAGGGGAGCAAGCAAGTGCCCTTTATCTGGGGTGTTTGAGGAGCACTTCTCTGTCCTCCCCACTCCCTTCTCCTACCCCTGCCCTCCTTCCCCAGCCCTTATCTCTGTGAAGTGGTGTTTTGTACTTGTCTTGTGGGTCACACCCTTGGCATCTTTCCTCTGATAGTCAATCACCTCTTCTTTCCTACATTATAGAGAGGCCAGATTTGCCTTCCTGTTAGCATTTGTCATCTTGTTGGAAATGCCTGGGTGAAGTTGAGGGGTAAGACATGTACAGGCTCTAATGCGTATCTTCTCTCAGCTTTCAAAGGCATCCGAGACCAGTGACTGTGGGGAGGATCTGCAAGTCTCTAACCGCTCAGCCCATGAGCTGATTCGGCCTCTGGTGAGTCTCTAAAAGCTCCTTTGGGTGTGGGAATGTGAATTCCTCTGGGGATGTGCAGCCAGTTACTGCTGTGCCCACCTGTTGCAGTCCTGAACTGGTAAGCCATGACCTGAGAGCCTGGCACAGGCCAGCGATGCCATCCTGCGCCGAGCGGGTTCTGTCTGCGGGTGAGGTAATAGCCCTGGAAAAGTAGGTCACTTAGAGCTGGGACTGCGCTTGGATAATTGCAAAAAGGAAAATAATAAGCAGTGTTGAAATTATGCTTGAAGGGAGTCGGCAGCTTTTTCTGAGGGGACTCTATGTGGCTGCGAGACCTGGCTCCTGAAGGTCCCGGAGGGAGCACATGCGGGAGGGTAGCCTTGAGGTGGGGGGAGATGCCCATCAGCATCTCTTCCTCTCCATAGGAAGCTGCCACTGCCATCTGCCAGTGGGAGCAGGGGCAGCACGGCCAGCAAATGGCTGAGAATATCATTATTTATCGGTGTTAGTACAAGCCTGTGTGTTGGCAAGTGTCTGCTGCCTCAAACAATACCTTTTGTAGCGCTGGCTTGTGGGCGTGTGTGTGCACAGACACACGCGCCGTGTGCGCAGCTGAGTGCGAGGACCCCCGGGGACTCTGCCAGGAGGGGGAGTGAATAGCTTGTAGGGAAAAAAATCTCAGAAAATCTGCGTGGTATCAGAAATGAGAGCAGTAGAGGCTGGAGGAAGATCTGCTGCTTGCTTTGGGTGTACCCTGTCTCACGGTGGTGTCCCACGGTGGTGTCCCACGGTGTCCTCCCTGGGTGGCATCGCTGTCCCCTGGCCTTGCAGAGAGTGTTTCCTTGGGCCCCATCAGTGGAAGGAGTCCCTGTGCTGCACGCTCCCGCTGGACAGGTCTGTAGGGAATCCTGATGTCCTGAGCAGCCTGTCTGCCATCGTCCCATAGCTCTGTGTAACCCATCCTGCCCGTGCCTCGGCAGCTCGAGAAAGCAAAAACCCACCTCGCTGCTGGTCAAGCTGCTACCAGAGCCATCTGTCTGCAGCACGGATACGACCTATGCTTGGATGCAGGCCAGAGTCTTGGTGTAACCTCTCCTGTGTCCTGTAAACCTCTCTGATTATTCCAGTATCCAGTGCTACAAAAGACTTGCTGGCAGTGGGTCGGCGAGTGTGGATTCCAAGCTGTGTTAGGATTTTTGGTCTATCCTCTCAGGATTTCTGACAAAACCTGCACCTGCCCATCAGACACTGATCCTTTTCTGCTTTCTTCTCTAGGGCTTCGGTTTCCAGAGTCAGCTTTCTGAGCAGGTACTGGACGTGGGGGCTCTGTCTCCTGTTTTGGACAGCCCCACGTGCAAGGTGAGTGCTATATCTGTGATGAGGGAGCAGTCTGTGAAAAGGCAGGGTAAAACACTGTGGTGTGGTGCCTTAATCACAGTGATGTTCTCAGAGTAGAGGCTTTGCAGATGCAAAGAGAAGTGGTGTGTTAAGTGTCAGGGATTAGAGCAGCACTGCTAGTGCATTGGTTCTTCTCAGAGGTGAGATGCAGGTGATTCCACAAAGCACACACTCTTTGAGTAGAGGGGGTTTGCGAGGGGCAAGCTCACATGTGCTTTCCCTGTCCCAATACAGGTGTAGATAAAGGGCTTTCCTGGGAATGGTGGGAAGCAGACTCTATTATACTCTTTTTCTTTTGTGAGCATATTTGTCCTTTTCCTTCTCTTAAGCAGATGGGAATGATTTGTGTAACAGACCATGATAGCATAAATGGGAAGAAAAGGAGCTTAGCTCCCTCTGAGATTTGGGTGTAGGGAAGGTTATTTATAAGCATGTGGCTGTCTTGCCTGCCTCCACGTAGGGGGGGAAATAGGCTCTTTCCAGTGAGTGTGGTGTATGAAGGAGTGGATGTATGTGTGCACACACCTGGGCTAGCGGGATGCAGGAAGAACAGGATGTAGCTGTGATGGGGCAGTTCTCACTGAGAAGGTTGCTGTGCATCTTGAGGCTTTATTGTTGGCTTCTCAGTGTGTTGGCTGAGTTGGCTTCCTTGGCCCCAGCGTTCCTGTGGAGCCCTCTCAGCTGCCCCTCTCCCACAGCATCTCAGCCTGTGGGGGGGTGTTGGCTGGAGGAGCACAGCGAGGCGGAGGGTCGGGCTCCAGCTGGGGCTTACTCAGCCTTGCTCTGATTGTAAGCGAGTTGATCAGCTGCACCGGAGGAGACCTCGAGTGGCAAAGTCACCACCTGCCCGGCAGAGAGGAGCAAGCCGGTTTGTAAGGTTGAGCCTGGAGAATACACCTGTCCTCTTGTGCCTGATAATGAGCCTAATCAGATGTGAAGGGAAAACAAAACACATGCCTGCTGTGCTCTCCCCTTCGCCGTGGCGGTTACTGTGCATACAAATGTCTTGTTGGAGCAGCCGCGTTGGGAGTTTGTTACAGCCCGGACTTGAGGAGAGGGGTGGGTTTGAAACGGTGTCCCTGCAGCTCTGCAGCTGCTCTTTTGTGTCGGCAGACAGAGGCTAGTCTGAAACGAGAACTCTGGCTTGCAGGAATGTGTTTGCATCCACATAGTGAGCTTGCCTTGCTTTGAATATATTGGCAGAATACTCTGTTTTAAAAAAAGACCCCCTCTGTCAGCGCCCGGAGTGTGGTATTGGGGGGTTTGGTTAGTGTGTTCTGGCAGGAGCTCGCAGGGGCTGTGCGGGCTGCTCCCTGCTAGACCCACTGCTCTGCTGGCACTGGGGGGGCTGCTCCTTTCACCCTTCACTTAACAGGCATTTCCAGTGCTGGCATCCTGCTCTGCTGGCCCCGCTGTGCGGGGGGGACGGTGTGAGGAGCTGGAAGCAGCCGTGCAAGCAAAGCTGGTGTGTGTGGAGACCCTGCTGAGGTCCCTTAGGAGGAGGCGGCCTGTTATCTGTCATCCTGCTTTCCTGGGGACGCCAGTCTGGTTTTGTACTGGCGGCGTGTGAGGTGTCCTCTGTGGGACACAGCCTGGTGTTTAAGCTGGGCAGAAAACCAAGCTGCCTGCAGTACTGGGGCTGCTGGGGATCCAGAGGCACCAGGAGAGGCAAGGTGCTCTGGTAATTTCATAGACTAGGCTTAAAATCAGCCCTTGTTCCATCAGGCAGGTGCTGTCTTCATCTCCTCAAATGTGTTCTGAGATTCCTGCAGTCTGTGATTTCTGGGGAGGGACTGCCCTCCCAGGAAGATGTGTGGGGCAGGAGAGCAGTGGTGGCCCCATGCATGGGCTCAGCAGCGTTACTGTGTGACCGGTTATCCCTATTCCCAGGAAGATCTCCTTCTCCATTTGTCTGGCTTCTTTCCTGTCACGGGCAGTGGTGACAGAGCCCGTTTTGAGGCAGGAAACATTTGCTGAGCTCCTCGGTTCTGGGGAATTGGAGTCATTATTTACGGCGGGGCAGGAGGGAGGCTGGGAGGGGGAGAGCTCTGACCAGGCTGATGTGATGGAAGGTGACAGCACTTGCAGGGAATCCTTCTGGTGTTTGCTTCACTGAAGGTCTGCATCAATTACTGCTGGGTTAGTTCTGTGGTATTTTGGCCCTGCTCCACAGTACGCTCCCGTGTGGCAAGGGCTGAGCTCGCCTGCTGCTTCTGTGGTCCCCAAGAATTTATGAATGGGCTTCTCTTCTGGGGACCAGAAGCCATAGCAGAGAGAATGAGTCCTTTCTGCTTCCCCCAGAGTTTGAAGAGGGAAATTCTTCCCCTCCCCAGGTGAGCCCCGCAGAGCGTGTTTATGTGTACCTGCCGCAGGGACAGAGGTGCCTGGCAGGGGGGAGAAGGAGCAGTTTGACTAATTCACATGCAAATATTTGCTGTTCAGATTTCAAGATTTACTGTGTCATAAATAAGCCAACTGAAGTTGCTCAGACTGCGTTCCCGGGGGGGCTGGCTTCCTCAGCAGCACCCGAGCCCATGTGCTGTGGAGATCCCTGGGTAGGTGTGACTGTGTGGGAACTGCCCCCATCTGAGGTCCGGGATGCGAGGCAGGACCGAATGATTTTGGTCACAACCTGTATATCAATTTCCTTTATGGCCACTGCACCCTGTTTTGTTTTCGTGTGTGACATTCCTGTTTGTTTTAGGAGACTTTTTTTGTCCTGTACTTTTCAGAGGGGTGTTACTCGGATATCCAAGATGACCTTCAGGAAAAAAAAATAATATCCCAATCTGTGCCTGAAGTGCTGAGTGCTGGCAGGGAGTCCATCTTCTGTAGGGAAAAGCTACCCCCAGAGCATCACCTAGCCCAGCCCGGAGAGCTGAGCTCCCCAGCCTCTCAGATGTGCTGCTGGAACTGTTCCTGTAAGGTGTTCCCGTGAGGCTTTGAGACCCGTGGGAGAGGAGGCTGCTGGCTGAGCTGGGTGTCCTGGAGCAGCCTGTGGATGCTCTTTGCTCAGTGCTGGCGCGCTGGACCAGAGCGGTGCTGCCCTTCAGCCAAACCACTTACGGCCCTTTGATGGGGAAGGAGCCAGCAAACTCCACACTGTTTGCTTTTACCTGCAGGCCCAGGAGCTGGGAGAAGAGGAAAGAGACCAAAGCAAAGCCAGTGTAGAGGAAGAGCAAAGCAAAAGAACAAAAGCTGCTGAGAGGTACGGTACAAACAGAGTGACAAGGGAGGTGTAGGCAGTTCTAGCTCCGGGCCACTCTCCCGTCTTGTCTGTCCCTGCTCTGCTGAGGACCCTGTAACCTGTTTGGGTGTCCCCTGTAGAACACCCTGAGATGCTGCAGCTTCTCACAGGGTCTTTCCCCACTAAACCTCTTGCTTTTCCTGCCACCTCCTTAGTACTGTCTTGGCAGATTTCAGCTTTGTTTCAGCTTCTGGCTGGGTGGGCAGAAAAACTGGCTGTCTCTCACTTCCTTGTGACTGCCCCAGATGTGGAGCTGGCTTCTGTGTTCCTCCCAGCTGTCTGACTTTAAGGCTGTGAATGTCAAGCTCTTGCCAAGATGGTCTGAATCTGTTAATGTTGTGCCCTGTGGTGCTTAACTGTGGAAGGCTTAGTCACTGGCCGTTGCCCCATGATGGACCCCAAAGGTCTGTCTTCCATTATGGACCATTCTGGCTGTGAGGCAGGGACTCGGTCAGCACTGGTCCTGCTGGGTTGCCACCTTGGCAGAGCTGATGGGTGAAGGTGCCTGTTACTGGTGTCAGGAGAGCCCAGCTGCAGTGTGAATGGTTCTCTTCCACTTCCTTCCGTAGGGGTGGCCTACAGCAAGTCACTGGTTGACCAGGTGTAAGCATTAAGGTATTTTATATCCTGGTATGTGGACAACTCTCTCTGGAGTGTACCCCAAGAGCAATGCTGGCTTCCAGCCCCTTAGCGAGGACTAGACTGTCTGGGGGAGCTATTTTCAGCCTGGTTTGGTATCTTGTTTAAAACAGTTGAGATACTGTGCGGAGCAGTGAGCTCCATACTCTCTCGAGCCCTTCCCCTCTCTCTGAGAGCTGCAGCTTGTGGCATTTATAGATGAATTGTGTCAAAATTCTTAGCCTCCACGCAGAGTTACAGATACTCTGGGGCACTGGCAACCAAGAAGCTGTTGACTGTGCCAGGAAAACTTGTGAAGAGAGGCAGCTACATCCCATCTTAATGACTGGCTGGATGCACTTGGGGTTTGCAGCCTTGTTCTTAGAGAAGCTGTTCACGGGAACGTCTCTGAAAACGTGTTCTACCCGCAGGATTTGTCTCCTTATCACTTGGTACCTGCTTCCCAGCTGCGCATCCTCTCTTTCTCTCCGCCTGTAAAAGCTTAGTTTGTGCTTGCCTTGTCTTGTTTTTGTGCTCCCAAGATGAAGTAGGACTGTAGATGTAAACGTGCCTGCCAGGATTTCCATCTGTAATTTGGACAACAATGTGAGTATTGCTAATAGGGACAACTTATCCCAGGGAAATTCTCAAAGGCCTTGGAAGGAGAGGGGGATAATCCAGGGAAGGGATTCAGTACTTTGAGTCTGACACCCATTAAATCCTGGAAGGGCTTGAGGAGGTGGGAATGGTTTGGAGCTTTGCTGTGCCTTTGGCAGCCCCATGTTGGATAAACAGGTCCCGTTGGCAGGCATGGCACGGTGCCCATCACATCCCATCTGCCCTCTGGCTTGTCTACCTGCAGCAGCCACTAGAACCTGCTCCGTGCTAATCTCTTCTGTTACTTTTTTTTTTTTTTTGTGCTGCAAAGTGAGGGGGATCAAAGTGCTTGTGAAACACCAGAGGAGAAGTGTTTTGCTTTAGAAAATTCCAGTCGGGAGGAGGCCGTGGCCCGGGAGCCGGAGGAGGGGTCACTGGATAGCCTCATCCATCTGGAGGAGCTTGCTGCCCCACAGAAACCGTAAGGGCTTCCTTTGAGTCCCTGTGTCGTGAGCGTAACAGCTTTTGTCCTTTTGCTCCCCTTTGTGGTGTCTGAGGCTGGTGTGTGAAGCTGGCACGCGAGGAGGTGCGGTTCGGTGGGCACAGCAGAGCTGGAACATCTCCGTGTGTGAACCCAGGCAGCTGTTTGGCTGGCGAGTGCCAAGAGAGCCGTCTGTGCCAGGGAGGGTGAGAACAGCAGCTCAGCCTCAGGGGCTGTGGCACGGGGCTCCCTGGGATGGAGAGAGAGCTCTTTGCTTTGTACTCGGAAAAACCTCCTCCTTCCCAGTGTCACTAACAGGGTGTCAGTGTTTGTACACCTCTGATAAACGCTTTAACACAGACTCCCGGAGCTCACTTGCTGAATGGTGCCCACATTGGGGAGGAACTTCAAAAACCCAACAAATCGCCCCGTTTTTACAGTCGCCCAGTTTTTACACTGGTTGCTTTGAGAGAATAAGGTCAGAGTGCGGGATGGCGGAGCTCAGGCTCCCTGCAAAAGCCAGTGCTCTATTGCTGTACTAAATTGGTGTGTGTACCCTCAGCTCCGCTGCGAGAGAAGACCTCAGTGAGCGTGGTTGTGCTGACTCTGCTCTCCCTGGCAAATGACGCAGCAGCAGAGGCAACTGGGGGAAAGCAGGCAGCGCGTCTCCCAGGACAAAGTGGTAGAGAAGCAACCTCTGATGTGGAGACCAGCAGAGTCTCCCTTTTTCTGTTAGGAATTGTGAGTTGTGTCAATGCATGTGAGTTGGCAGGATCTCTTTTTGAGCAAGAACTGGGGCAAAAGGAAGAACAGGATAAAAAGGTGGAAGTGGCTGAATCGCTTTGTGGAGCAGATAAATGACACCTTCTGTAGCTGTCTCTGCGCTTGGCCCGGAGCACATAGCGTCATGGGGGAGCAGTAGAAAAGGAAGATTTTTCCAGACCCCAACTAATTTCCTCTGTCTTGTTCTTTTTGCTAACGGCTGCACAAGTGACCTTTTCCCTTTGAGTCAAGGCTCTGATTTTGGGGCTGTTACTCCCTGATTCGTGGCAGAACAGAAGTGTCTCCACCTCATGCTAGCAATATCAGAGCACGCTGAGACCTTGCTGCTCCAGCTTTCCCTAGCAAAGAATAAGAACCTTGTTCCTATACTAATCTTCACTTTCCCCTTCCACCTCTCTCAGACGTTATAATTTTGCTGCTCTCTGAAAAAACTTAATGAGAAACAGATTGGATTTGAATTTTTGGAGCACCTAGGGCTTTCTGTTGCCTGGAGCTGGCAAACTCCCAGCGCACTTTAGATGGCAACTACAGAAAAATACCTGGTCCATCAGAAGGGCACTGCCAGGCCCTGGGCTGCCAACAGGGGCCGACTGCTTCTGCTTTGGCAGCCAGAGCCAGGGCATCATAGCCGCTACGTCCTTCCTGAAGTGAAGCCCTGCTAGCCGTGCAAGGTGAGCTGCAGTGGGCCAAAAGAAGAGTTATTCAGTGCCCGAGTGCTGCTGGGGCTGGGTTTAACTTCTCAGAGTTTCTCTGGGACTCAATGCAAGGACTCACCAGTGGTTTGTGGGGGCATCTCCAGGCTGTTCCCTGAGACAACATGCTCCTCAAAACCCTGAGCGTGTGCTGCATGTTCCCCACCAGCCTTGTAAAGACTCCTTTCCTGTAGCAAGCTTCTCTTCTGTCTGTTCCCACCTATGCTGCTGTTCCTTATATCCTGTGCAGCCCCTGCCCGTGGCTGCAACCTGGCGGGATTCCGTGTGATCTGTCCCTCTGTCAACTGTGAAGCTTCTAGAGGAGGTGGCTCTGAGATTATTAATTTTTTTTTGGTTTGGAGTTGATACTGGTTGGGGGATGTTGCTGTTCCTCTCGTGTTACTTGGTTTTCTGTCACCGTTTTGCCAAAGGAGCCTTCTCTTTTTGGTAGGGAACCAGAGAAGGATGTCAAACATGAGCAGTCCTTGAAACAGCCTAGTGAAGAATCCCTGGAGGAAATAGCCAAGGAGCTGGAGACAGAGCTTGAGCAAGAAAAAATACATTTATTGCAAACAAAGCAGGAGAAAATTCAGCAATTCCAGGAGGAGATGAGGCAGCAGGAGGAGGAGGAAGCTGAGAAACTTCAGCAGCAAAAAGAAAAATCCCTCAGGTACTTTCCTTTTTTACTCCATCTCCCCTCTGTTTCTCCCCTGAGCCTTTCCTAGATGTGATTTCACTGCCGGTGGCCACAGGCTTGTGCTGTTATAGGCCACCTCCTTGGAAGCGGTGCTGCGTTGCAGAGCTGTGGGCAAATGAGGCAAGAAGGTGGCTTTTGGGGAGGAGGAGCACGGGCCAGTCTTGTGCATGAGGATCTGCACATCTCCTGTAGAAACAGGACTGGAAATTGGAGCGTTAGAGGAGATGAGGTTACCCCGGAGGAACTAACTGAAACTCTAGTGCTGTATGTTTAACAGAGGGACTCACAAACAAGGCTTTAAGGAATAGGACATGGATGTCTGTGAAGACAGAGTGTGAGGATCTGATAGCGATCCAGGGAGTAGAACAGTACTGGGACCTGTGTCCAATTCCTGGGGAATTTTTCTCTTAAGGCTTGTATTTTATTTGAGGTGGCCTTGATACTTGTGTTCTTAGCACACTGAGTCAGCCAGAAACAGTGTCTTCACATGAGATGCCATGGGAATGCTGTCCTGGGTGTGAAGGAAGACACAGAAACCGCACCTGAAGGGAAAATGTCTATGCAGCAATAAAGCAGTAGTAAAGAGAGTGTCCTAGGAAAATACAAAGCTTACAGATGTGCTAATGCAGCCAGGTACCCCGACTGGAGTCTGCTTGCATTTAATAGGAGCTGATTTCATTTACCTGGGGAAAAAAACCCACAAGTGCCACCTATGCTGATGTAGCGCATTCTAAAAATGCACTGCAGAAGTTTGATGCTCAGGGGCTGTCTCCCATGCCAGCAGCTCAGTTTGGAAGGCAGGGAAGAGAAGTAATGGTCTGAACCTTTTTTTTTCTTTTTTTTTTTCCTCTGGCTGCTCATCTCTCAGGACTCTAAAAGAAGATCTGGCGAAGGTTTCTGAGGAGGAAGAGCTGTGTGTCAGAAAGGAAGAAACGGAGAGACTCTCAAAGCTGCGAGCCAAAATCACCGCAGAGACAGAGGCGGAGGAGCAGAGGATAAGGTGAAAAGTTTTGCTGCCATCCCTGGGGCTATAAACTCTGCTGGTTTGGGAGGGAAACAGCTTGTGTGCCACCCGAGAGCACTCAAAGTGGAGGTACTCGCCCTCCTGAGCCCCCCATAGCTGGTACCCTGACTATGATGCTGTACGTGCAGGAGAGCTGGGTGGCGATAGAAGGTAAAGCTGCTGGACCCTCGTGGTAATAGCTCTGCTCCTTGGAGCTGATGAAATTTTGCTGACTAGACGTGGTACTTAAGTGTCCTGAAGTTGCTGTGAAGTTGGACTAGGCACAGCTCTGGGGCACATAAGTGACAGAAATGGCATCTCCGAGGATGGCAGCGTAGCTTGGTTTGAGCGGGCGTCTCTGTCTCTTGGCTCTCACGGCCTGTGAAAGCAGTTGGAGGAGACAAAGAAGCAGACACTGGAAAACTTAACATTTTCCTATTTCCTTTTTTACTTAATTGACAGATATGTCTCCACCTGACTGCTTCGCTGTTTATTTCCAAGGCTTTAGTTGATACACTGTGAATCTGTGCTGTGGTTCTTGGTTTCTTCTGGCTTCCATGTCCTGTCCCGTAGCAGTGTATTCTCTTGGCTCTGGTTACTCAATGGAGTCCGGTGGTAAAGTACCAAATTCTGACTCACTTCTGTCCCTTCTTGTTGCAAACCTACCAGGGCGGAGCAAGAGGTCACACTGCGGAAGCTACGAGAAGAGTGGGAATCCCAGCAGGTAATGGAGAAGGAGAGTCTGGAGAGGCGGCAGCAGCTTGTCTTGGAGAAAATGAAGCTGGAAATGGAGGAAGCTCAGCAGAAAGAGAAGATGGGGCTGGAACAAGAGAAGGAACAGTTCCTGAGTGAGCTCAAGGAGAGATTAGAGAGGGAAAAGAAGAAGGTGAGATGTTTATTGCCAGCTGGGGTCAGATCCACCCTCTTTATGCTGACTTGGCTTGCACTGCAATGCTGAAGTGTTGAGGTTAAATAAAATAATCGTGACTTATTGAAAGCATACAGGGAAGATGCTAGGCATGCTGTTAGAGGCATGATTGATGTGGGGAAGAGTCATCCTCCAATTTTCATTACAGTGGTGATTAAATAACAATTATTTAAATGGCCATATTGCCTCTGAAGAAAAGAGAAGGACCACTGTGTGTCCCTGCCAAGCTAAACCCAGCCGCTTTACCAGCTCAGAAGAGCTCTGTGGCTGCTGCTGTACTCCTCCAGAGCCTGGGGGGTTCTTGAACAGAGGCAGTTCATAGTCCTAACAGCACAGCATGAGTGAGATCCTTTGGGACCTCCTGAGAGGGAAAGCACATAGAAGGTGAAGGTATGTTGTACGAAATCTGGTTTGAAAGGGATTTACCATCATGCTTTTTTGGATGCTTATGGACAGACATTAATTGCAAGTGCATCTTGCACGGCATGTCTCCACACAGAGGTTTTCCAGCAGACTGTATTGTTCCTGTTCCTCTAGGCAGTAGAAGAGCTTGAGAAACAGTTTGCAACTGAACTCCAGCAGCTGAAATCTGCAGCAGAAGAGAAGCATCGTAAGGTAAAAGATGATGTCCTTAGCATGGAACTGTTTCTTTCCCCACACTGTCACCAAAGGTGACCAGGGAGGGTGGCATTAATTTTTTCCACTTCCTGAACATGGTTCTGGTCTGGCTCAGCATTTGGACACACTCCAAGTAGGGGGTGGTGAGACTGCACACACAAGTCTCTGCCGTGCTGCTTGCTCGCTTTAGGAGAGCACTAAATGGATCTCATCAGAAGGGTGACAAGTGTCTGTGGGTGGCTTTCATGGCAGGTCATTTCCAGCCTGCAGTCCCAGCTGGCAGAGGCGCAGAGCGGCGAGGAGGCTCAGCTTCGTGAAGACTTGCAGAGAGCAGAGCAGAAAGTGCAGCAAAAAGCCTATCAAGTAACAGAGTACGAGCGCGAGGCGAGTATGCAGCTGGGGCTGCTGAAGGGTCTTCAGCCTCTCTCCTTGAGTGTTCAGTGGGGCCTGAGAGGCCATGTCCCCTGCCTGGGGGTGATAGAGGGTGCCTTAGGATAAGGGACACCCCTGCAGCGTCTCACCTCATCAGGGCACTTGCCTTGTACTACCCAGGCCACAGCCTTATCCTACTTTCTGAACTTCAGTGCTTCTGCCCGTGTGAGGGGCTGCTGTCCCGGGGGGCACTGTAGTGCTGTGGTTCTGACAAACATTTTTCTGTGTCATCCCTGCAGCTCAGCGAGCTTCTGAGAGACAAACGCCAGGAAGTGGAAAAAGACCACGAGAGGAAAATGGCAAGGATGAAAGAGGAGCACCAGGAGGTCCTCGCAGGGATTCGGGATCAGTATGAGGAGGAGGTACGGCTGGGGGACACGCAGTTGGGCTGGCACTGCTGCTTGCTGGACCTACCTGTCTCAGCCACTGCTAGAACTCGAAGTCTATTTTCTTCTAGGAGAACTGTAAAGTGAATTTGGGCTGGGGTTATAAAGATAAGCTGCCAAAACATTCTCTGTGCGGGGAACTTCCGCATGCACATGTGGACTTCTGTACGAGAGAAGATTGTTCCCACTTCTGCAGGTGCTCTTCTGGGAAGCCTTCTACCTCCCACCTCTGACTATACAGTCAGCAGGGTGTGACACAACATCAGTTTCATGGGTTGTTTCTTCTTTCTTGAGCCATTCCCTTAAGTGTTGTCCCTGTAAGCAAAAAGGGCTTTAATCTGTTGAGTTTGATGTTTGCTCAGGAGTTTGCTCCTTTTCCAGAGGGCACGTCCTGCGTGCTCATGTCGGCCCCTGGAGAACCCTGCGCTTCACTCAGCCGCTTTCCTCGTTTGTGTTTTGGGACAAACAGGAGAGAAAGCAGAGAGCAGAGCTGTTGGAAGGCCTGCGAAGTGAGATGGGGCGTCTCCGACACCTTCACGAAGCGGAGGTGAAAGCTCTGCAGGCAGAGCTGGAGGAGCGGCTGACCACGCTGCGGCACAGGCACAGGGAGAAGGTGAGGAGAAGGCTTCATCAAGCAGGTCTTTGTGACTTGGCTGCTTGGGGAGGGCCGGGATGCCATGACACCTTGGTGCCTCTGTAGCCCAGAGGGACACAAGGACACGCTTTCCCAGTTTTCATTGTTCCTCCTGGTGAGTGAGGGACTTGTGCCATTCTCTCTTTAACTCGGCACCTCTGTGCAGGAAAGAAAACTCCAAGATTCAGAAAACGAGCTCGAAATGCGTATGAAGAACATCAAAGCCAGATCAGGGCAGCTTCTTAGCCAGGTGAGTCAGCCAAATAGAGGGGGGGAAACTTATGCGTATATGTGTGAGGGGGGGGGGATAAAGCAAAACTGCCAACAGTCCTCAAGTGTTTTGAAATGGCCTTGAGGCGTAGGCCTGACCCCTGTCCTGCCAGCGCTGCTCGGCACCAGCAGTCTCCTCGCTCTGACACTCACCTGTCTCATCCCTATACAGGAGGAGTCTCTGAGGAAGAAAAGGCAGCAGCTTCTGGATGAAGACAAACAGACTGAGTTGGAAAGAGAAGTATGTATGCCCGAGCTGTGGAGAGCTGCTGTGCTGCTTTTTGGGGTGAGGGGAGTGCTCTGGAACTATGGATTTAAAAAAAATAAACTGTAGCTTCTAAACTGTGAGTCTGAAAATCCCTCACTGCCTCAGCCTGGAGTGCCATCCTGATGGGAGTTTGATTAGCTCTGAACTATTTCTCAAAAGGAAGAGACAATCCTGTTCTTCCAGGAGTCTGTACATTTGTAGCTCTGGGACCTCCTGTGAACTGTGCAGGCAGCAAGTTGTGTGCCTTTTATTTTGGTGTCAAGGAAATTACTGTTTTTCTCCTAGGAAGCTGCTTTCGCTTCTCAGCTCCGCCTGGAAGAGAGCAGGAAGGAGCACGCCAGCCTCCTGGAGTCCATCCGGCAGCTGCGTAGGTCTCTTGAAGAGCTCCAGGACCAGAAAGCTGAGCTGGAGGCCCAGGTGGACTTGCTGCAGACCCGAAGCCAGAGGCTGCAGAAACGCATCAGGTGTGTGGATGAGAAATTCTCTCTAATGCAACAAATCTACCCTATGCCCCTGCCCAAAACCTCTCTAACCAAGCCTGGACCTCCCCCTTACCCTTGAGCTTCTCATGTGCTGGGTCATGTTCCTTCAGAATCCTGATGGGGGTTTTACTGCGTGTTAAGGGCATGGAGGTCCTGGGGTCCAGATCTCTTTGTGACTTGCTGTGAAAATGTGTCCCTTTGTCTCTGCTGGTCAGGTTCACTTCTTTGTCCTTTCCCCATCTGTCTTGTGAGGTTGATAAGGTGTTTTGAGAGGGACACTGAAATGCAAAGAAAAGATGTTCCTGGGATAGCTGGGCTTCTGGTAAGGCTGTGAAGTGATACTTCCCTGCCCAGCCAGGGGTTGTCCTTGACATGACACCACAGACCCATACCGGTGTTGTCTTGAACATCTGTGGCCCTTTCCCTCCTGGAAACTGGAGGTCACTTTGGACACCACTGCAGACAGATGAGTGGGCTGGATGGACCTGTCTAATCCAGCACTGCCACTGTTCCCTTTTCTTGTGGCAGTGAGCTGGAGACAGCGGTCAGGAGCAAACAGGAGACTTTGAAAGAATTGGAGGCAGTAGAAAGCGTGGAATCTCCAAGAAGGAAAGCTGAGCTCCACATTGAAGACCTGAGAGAAACTACCCAAGCTGTGAGTAAAGCAGACAGTAAAGGTGTTTGCCTTGTGAGATCTGAAGTTCTAACTCCCTTGAAAATCGCAGCTCTTGTTCCTTCTGTGTGAAATCATTTGAGAGGCAGGGCTATGTTTTCCTTTGCCAGGAACAGCAGTATGTTGATTTTTTGATTTCTGGGGTAAGGAGTGTGAAATTAATGAAGTTCAACAAGGACAAGTGTAAGATCCTGCACCTCAGGAAAAAATAACCCTCTGCACTGGCACAGGTCAGGGGCTGACTAGCTGGAAAGCAACTCTGCAGAGAGACCTGGGAGTCCTGGGGGACAACATTGAGCTGGCAATGTGCCCATGTGGTCAAGAAGGCCAACGATCTTCTGGGGTGCATTCAAAAGAGGGTGGCTGCAGGTGGAGGGAGGTCATCCTCCTCCTCTGCTCTGCCTTCATGGGAACACACCTGGAGTGCTGGGTCTAGTTCTGGACCTCCCAGTTCAAGGACAGGGAACTGCTGGAGAGAGTCCAGCAGAGGCTACAAACATGATCAAGGGACTGGAGCATCTCTCTAAGGAAAGGCTGAGAGACCTGGGGCTGTTTAGCCTGGAGAAGAGAAGACTGAGAGGGGATCTCATCAATATCTAAAGGACAGGGTCAAAAGGATGGGGCCAGACTCTTCTCAGGGGTTCCCAGGAACAGGACAAGGGGCAACGGGAACACGGGAAATTCCATTTCAACATGAGGAAAAACTTCTTTCCTTTGAGGGTGCCAGAGCCCTGGAAAAGGCTGCCCAGAGAGGGTGTGGAGTCTCCTTCTCCAAACCCACCTTCCCAACTGCTCCGTATGACCCTGCTTTGGCAGGTGGTTGGACTAGATGATTTTTGAAAAGGTCTTCCAACCCCTGCTATTTTGTGATACTTGAGGGGCCTTAGAGCCAAAAGCAAGGCTTGAGTCAGGGATAGAAATAAAATCACTGTGCCCTGGGCAGGGACACCTCCCACCAGAGCAGGTTGCTCCAAGCCCCATCCAGCCTGGCCTTGAACCCCTCCAGGGATGGAGCAGCCACAGCTTCTCTGGGCCAGGGTCTCACCACCCCCACAGTAAAGATTTTTTTTCCTAATATCTAATGTAAATCTACCCTCTTTGAGTTTAAAGCTGTTCCCTCTCATCCTGTTGCTCCACTTCATGACAAAGAGTCCCTCCCCATCTCTCCTGTAGACCCCCTTTAGGAACTGGAAGGCTGCTATAAGATCTGCCTGGAGCCTTCTCTTCTCCAGGCTGAACACCCCCAACTCTTTCAGCCTGTCCTCCCAGCAGAGGGGCTTCATGGCTTCCTCTGGACTCGCTTCCACAGATCCATGTCCTTCTTGGGCTGAGGACTCCAAAGCTGGACACAGAACTCAAGGTGGGGTCTCCACAGAGCAGAATGGAGGGGCAGTTCCCCCCCTCACCCCACTGGCCATGCTGCTGGGGATGCAGCACAGGATGCCACTGGCTTTCTGAGCTGCCACTGCGCATTGCTGGCTTGCTTTGAGCTTCTCATCCACCAACACCCCCCAGCCCTTCTCAGGGCTTCTCTCAAGCCATTTTCTGACCAGCCTGGATTTGTGCTTGGCGTGCTGTGACCCAGGTGTGGGACTTTGCACTTGGCCTGGGTGAACTTCATGATGCTGACACAGACCCACCTCTCCAGCCTGTCCAGGTCCGTCTGGGTCGCATCCCTTCCCTCCAGCATGTCACCACACCACACAGCTTGGTGTCATTGACAAACTTGCTGAGGATGCACTCAAACCGCTGTCCGTATCTCCAATAAAGATGCTGAAGAGCACTGGTCCCAGTACTGAACCCTGAGGAATGCCACTCATCACTGGTTTCCACTTGGACATTGAGCTCTTGAAATGTCTTATATGACTTTTCAAAAGTAACAAAAAACTATCCCTGGCACCGGTTTTGGGTCTGGGCAATACCATGGTGATGTCGTTCTGAATTTTTGCTCCTAACTGGATTCTCAGGGGGTTCTGTTTCCCATTCATATTTATTACTCTTTGAAATGTTTCAACTCCTCAGCCCTCGTCTGGAGAGCCAGCTTCCCCCAGCTCTCAAAGCCCTGAGGATGGCAACTTCCAGTTTGACCAGTGAGTATCTGCATGCCAGCTGCTTTGGGAAAATATTTTTGCTTTGGTTTCACAAGCAAGCGTTCTGACAGTCCGTTCTGGGGAGGGTGCTGCCCGAGGCTTGCAGCGTGGCACAGGCAGTGCAGAGCCTGTCCCTTCCCTGCAGTGTCAGGAGCTACATCTCTGCTGAAGGGATCTCCATCAGGAACGCCAAGGAGTTCCTGGTGCGCCAGACTCGCTCCATGAGGAAGAGGCACACGGCTCTGAAAGCTGCCAAGCAGCAGTGGTGCCAGGAGATGCAGAAAGCACAGGAGGTGGTGCAGGATCCTGACAGCTCCCAGCTCCTGGAGGGGGTGCGCAAGAACCTGGAAGAGGTGAGCCCCCAAGTGTTGAGATGTTGAGCACGGTGGCTGTATAAGTGGATCAGCCCTGGGGTTGATTCCTGGCTCTGCTGCAGTGACAGGCGGCTGTGGGTCTTCAGTCCTCCTAGAAATCAGATCTTGTGTGTCTTTTATGATAGATGTACAGCATTTGTCCTTGCTTGTCTCACCTTCATCATAACACAAGGCTCCGATAGAATAGGTCCAGTTCTGTTGTGTGTGCTTTGGATTGGGAAGGCTCTGTGAAGCAGTCACTGCAGCATGACCAGCACTCACTACCTGGCTAGATTGCAGGAACTTGATTGTTAATTGGAGCTCTTGGGAACTTAAAAATGGAGAAAATATTTGGTAGAGGGGAAAAGAGGATTCCCATGTCATGCAAACTCTAAAGGAAGTGACAGATATCTGTCCTGTCAGTAGGTACAAGTTTGTGACTGTAGCTCTACAGTGACCTCACTCTTGCTTGGACAGGGGTTCTGGAGTCTCTCTGAGTTCACTCACCAACTCTGACGTGCCAACCAAAGATGGGGAAGGTCATAATTTCCTTCACTCTCATCATCATAGAGAGCATTCATGTTTGCTGAACCGAAGCTGCTTGACTCTGTTGAATGCAGGGTCTGGAAGTGAAACCTCCTTTTCCTTGGGGAGAGCTTGCTTTGAGATGTGCTCTGTCCTCTGTGCACTCTACTCCCCGTGTTCTCAAAGACTTGAGAGCAATTTCGCTCCAACAGCATGATTTCCTGTGCTGAGTAGAAGTGAAATAATGAAGCTCAACCAAACCGTTCATGTAGATTATTTCCTGTCATCCTTGTTAAAGTTTCCTCCTTGGCTGTTGATCCACTGCAGGAAGCAAAGCAGCTGGACAAGATGAAGTCGGCCATGCGGAAAGGGCAGGTGCTGCTGAAGAAGAAAGAGGAGAAGCTGAGCCAGCTGGAGTCCTCACTGCTGGAGGAGGTAACCACCAGCGTGGCTGTTTCTTGGGCCTGCCCAGAGCTCTCAGCCACCTCCCCTGGGCTGGAGTCTCAGCAGGGCTTTTGGTGCCCATGAGGGCTCTTTCACTGGTGGTCAAAGAGCTGGATTTTAGAATCACAGAATCACCTAGATTGGAAGGGACCTTTTAAGATCATCGACTCTAAACAATGAAAAAAAAAAACTACCACAAAAACCCAAACAACAAACAAATAAAAAAAACCCCAAACACCCAAACAATAAAAAAAAACCAACCAAACCCACAAACGAACAAAAAAACCCACACAAACTCCACACCACACCCAAAACAACACCCATCCAACACTAATCCATATCCCCGAGCACCATGTCAACTTCTCTCTTGAATACCTCCAGGGATGGTGCCTCAACCACCTCCCTGGGCAGCCCATTCCAATGCCTGATAACCCTTTCA
>JAOQGH010000010.1:6757931-6772315 GCA_025769975.1 Gallinago jamesoni | reverse complement strand
CTCCTCTCTGAGAAGGAGTTTAGAAAGCAAGGGGGTCCTTTCTGAACCTCGTGACTCAACGGGAGGGTCTCCCTGACTATAAATAACCAAATGTAGCTTGCCATTGAGGCCTGTAGAACACTGTCGTGTTTACTTAGTTGCATAAACTTAGTTAAATCCCTGTTTGGTACCAATAAGAGTATTGCTGCTGCTGCTCCATGAGACAAACGCCTGGCTCCAGCGGTGACACCGGTGTGACAACAGGCATCTGCCAGCTGGAGATGGTTATGCTAAGTCACCAGTGACACCAATTGCTTTATTTGCATATCATTGTTTGGGTTGTGCATTAAAAAAAAAAAAACAACACCAAAAGCACCAAACCTAGGAGAGGTATTAGACATGTTAACTCTGTGGCACTTGATAATTGATGTGTTAAAACAGCATTTCTTTCTGCCTCCCGTGAGTTTCCACGGTCAGATGGGTGAAGGGGAAGGTGCAATCTGTATTTTGGCTCATTGCTACGGCCGCTGGTGATGGCCAAGAGGGAAAACACCACCAAATGGAGGTGGGGCTTGAGTGGACTGCTCCGCCAGGCATCCCCGCGCTGCGATGGGCCGGGACACCCCGCGTCCCTGGGGAGCTGTGGGGTGTTTTACTGCCCTGCGCCGCGACTCCCCACGCCGGGAGGCAGCGCTGCCACCGCTCCCAGTGCTCCTGGACTCACCAGCTCCTGCCCTGCTCGCTCAACAGACGCCCAGGTATAAACATAACCTTTATTGCACACAGCGCTGGGTTTTTTTTCATAGAAAAAGGTATTAACACATAAGCATTTGCAAATCCGAAGCAACTCCTGTTGTTTTCAGAACAGTAAAATAGCATGCAATTGTCTTTTGAGACGTTCCTTTTTAAAACCACCGACAAGATTAGGGAAGAAAAAAAAAAAGTCATCGCTGAGTCTTTCGTTGTGCCCCTTTCAAAATGATGTGAAATATATATATGTTTACATATAGATTATATTTTTTAAATCTGTAACATCAAATTCTTTGTGCCCTGGTTTCTTTTTCTGTTCGGAGAAGAAGAAAATAGCTTCATTTATACAAAAGAGTTCGTTATGTACAAGTTTGTTAATTAAATATAAATGGCGCCGGGAGGGGGTTGGGGGGGTTGAAGTTGGGAAACGAGCAGCGTCCGGTCTCGGGCCGGTGGCCTCACACCAGCGTGTAGGACTTGGAGTAGGCTCCGGCCCCTTGTTTTTGAGACCTGCTGACCCCCGATGTGCTCATTTCTAGGAGGGAGTCCCTGGAGCCCCCCACTTTGGAGTGCGTGGGGGCGGCGGCCGGTGGCTCGGTGGCGGTGGCGGTGGGCGGCGCGGTGGTGGCGGCGGCGGCGGGCGCGGCGGCGGTGCTCGTCGTGCCGGGCATGGGGAGAGTCCGTTGAGGTAAGGTGGTTGTGGCGGAGGCCGGAGGGGGCAGCCCCAGGGGCTTGGCGCCGGGGTCCAGCGTCATGTGCCGGGACTGCGCCTGGTAAGCCCGGGCCAGGTTGCGGATGGAGGCTTCCCGCGGCGGCACCACCGGGCAGGGCTCGTGGGCATCGGGCTTGCGGAAGAAGGCGTCCGACTTGACGTAGAGCGGGAGGTTGCAGTAGTCGCCTGCGAGGGGAAAAGGGAGGCAGGGTCAGGCATATATACGTCTATATAGTCAAAATATATCAATTATTATCAGGGCTTTTTTTATATATATAAAGACAGGCTGAGAGAGCTGGGGCTGTTCAGCCTGGAGAGACAAGACTCTGGGGAGACCTTATAACGGCTTTTCAATATCAGAAAGGAGCCTATAGGAGAGCCAGAGAGGGACCCTTTGTCAGTAAGTGCAGTGACCGGACAAGGGGTAATGGTTTTAAATCGGAAGAGGGGAGATTTAGATTAGACACCAGAAAAAGATTCTTTGCTGTGAGGGTGGTGAGGCACTGGAACAGGTTGCCCAGAGAAGCTGTGGCTGCCCCATCCCTGGAGGGGTTCAAGGCCAGGTTGGATGGGGCTTTGAGCAACTGGCTCTGTTGGGAGGTGTCCCTGCCCAGGGCAGGGGGGTTGGAACTGGATGATCTTTAAGGTCCCTTCCAACCGAAACCATTCTATGATTCTATAATAATTGATAATATATATATATTATATACAGTGTGCCATCATCATCCTGTGGGGTGTCACCACAATGAGCTCTCCAGTGTCTTAAAACATGCTTGAGAAAGTGTGATCCTGCTGTGTAAGGTGGTCTCAGTGCTGTCTCTGGTCAGTGTTGTGTGTCAGGGCAACTCTGCTGCTTCTGCATGTTGTGTGTCATCTTTTGAGAGGGTGGATGGAGGGGTGACCTATTGTGTGGTGGCAGTTAATCTGTGTGCGACACAAGACACGAGGATCTGTGGTGGGATAGAGCATGTTCTGCTTTGTAATCTGTGTAAACACCTGCTACGCTATATTCCCCAGCTGTATGCATTCTATCCAGTCCTATACTGTGCTAATGGTAACTTTGTGTGTGATAAGGGGCAGTAAAACCTATGGTGATAAATATCACATTTTTGTTTTGTAAAGTTTTCTGTGTAAACGTTTGTGCTGCATTTGAAACACCTATTGTAGACTTCACACTGTTGTTATATATTCTAGCAAAATCTCTATGATGCTCATGTAAAGAACAGATGTGCTACATGAAACAATATATTGGCTCTGTTGTGTTACAGGGAATAATAAACCTTCAGTTGAGGTACCACCATCGCGTGTGTAGGTACACAAGGCATTGCGTTACCCTCTTGGGTCGTGCTGTTCTATTTGTGCTGCAGAACCCTTACTATTATATGAATGTTTTTAGGTACTTCTGCGTACAGCGTGTCACCCATTAGGGTTTTCAGATGGTGTCAGTATGTGTAACGTGTTGTACGGTGGCAGTAGCTCCTGGTGCTCAGGGCCGTGGTGTCTATGGTGGTGTGTATCACAGTCTGCTTTGTGTGATCTGTACTACGGTATCTGCTCTACCCACCGGTACATATTCTACCCAGTACTGTACTCCATGTCAGTTTTGTGTGTGACAAGGGGCAGTAATACCTACAGGGGTAAATATCACATTCTTCTTTTGTAACGTTTTCTGTGTAAACGTTTGTGGTGCAGTTGAGAGGCCTGTTGTTATATACCTCACACCGTTGTTACGTATTCCAGCAAATACTCTACTGTTTGTTGTAGCACAGCTGCTCTTTACATTAGATGTAAACACCTCCTCTATCTGCTGGTATATATTCCATCCATTGCTATTCTGTGCTAATGGCACTTCTCTGTGTGATATGGGGCTGTAATATCTGCGGTGATTAAATATCACATTTTTGTTTTGTAATGTGTTCTGTGTAAACACTTGTGCTGCATTTGCAACACCTATTATATACCTCTACGATGCTCATGTAAAGAGCATATATGTAAAAGAAACACTAGATTGTCTATGTCCTATTACTCGGAATGATATAGAGCAGTAGTACCTTACCTGAAGGTTTCTATGTATGTACACGAGAGGCACGCCATTACTGTATTGTCTTGGGTTGTATTGTCCTATTTGTGCTATATAACCCTTACTATTATCTTACATGAATATTTTGAAGTACTTCTGTGTATAGGGTGTCACCTGATCAGTTTCTGTAGGGTGTATGTACACGTAGTATATTGTATGGTGTCAGTAGTTACTGTGTGTGCTACAGGGCACACAGATGGTGACATATCACACTTTGCTTTGTAATCTGTGTAAACATCTCTACTGCATTCGTAACGCCTACTGTGCACTACCCCCTGCTCTCTATTCTTTCTAATGCCCATGTCGTGTGTGAAACGAGACGGTGGGATCTCTGCTGATAAAGATATTTTGTGATATTATCCACCTCCCACCGTTGTCATATATTCTAGCAAATTCACTAGCGTGCTAATGTAAAGAGCATATATATGAAAAACCCATGAGATTGTCTCTGTCGTATACATGAGTATGTAATGGCAGCACCTTAACTGAAGGGTTTATGGGTATGTACATAAGGCATTGCACTACTGTATTGTTTGGAGCTGTATTGTTCTATTTGTGTTCTATAACCCTTATTACGGTATTTGTAGCTGCTTCTGCATATTGCATGTCACGTTCAGGTTTTTCAGCAGGTGTGTGTAACACGTTGCACGGTGGCAGTAGCTCCTGAGCGTGCCCTGGGCAGTAGTGTCTATGGTGACAGGTCACATTCTGCTCTGTAATTGCGTAAACATCTGTACTATTTACGAGAGCTACTGCACACTACATACAGATTCTGTCAAATACCACAGCGTGCTAATGGCACCTGTGAGTGACACAGAGCAGTACCACCTACGGTGGGTTGTATCACAGCCTGTATTGTCACATATTCAGTGCAAACACCGGTGCTCGCCCCATGCCCCCTGCCGTACCCTGTGCCCCCTTGCTCTATGCTCTGGCAAACGCTCCCATGTAAACAGCTCGGATGCTGCAAGAAACAGTATCTTGGAATTACACGGAACAATCTATAATGATAATACCTTAAGGGAAGGGTTTGTGCCCATGTTTACACAAGGCAGTGGGTTACTCGATTGCCTTGGGTTGTGTAAGAAAATACTACGCTATAATGCTGTTACTTTTAACTGTAGGTTTTAGAAGGTGGTTTGCAAAATACAAGCTTATAGTACTGTTGTAGTATATTCTGTCTTATATAGTATAATCTACAACACAATATACATTCCACTATGTAAAATATAATTTACGGTGTATAAATTAGCTACCAGTTATCCACTTTAAAATTACAGTTGTGATCTACTATGTATTTTACACACATCTAATAGATGTATTATGTTAAAAGAAAATTGCAGCTGCCATGGCGTACTCCAAAAAAAAGAAGTCCTGTAAAAGGGTACAACTACTGGAGATGTGGAGAAAGCGAGAGAAAGCACCCTCTGAAAGCAATGGGGGGGAAGCCCCTACATACATAAGCACGCAGCGTACCACTAGAGAAAAAACCCGAGGCAAAGCCCCTGGGTACGTACTCTTGCTGGCACGGTGCGGGATGGGTACGGCCACGCTCTTGCCCCGCTCGCTGTCCTGGGGTTTGGGGGGGGAGGCTGTGAAGCGGCAGATGCCCGGCTCGGAGGGGGTGCTCATGGAGGTCATGCTGTCAGCATTGTCGGTGGTGCCCGTGGTCATCTGGTCGGAGGAGCTGTCGGAGATGAAGCACTCTGTGATCTCGAACTTGGCGTGCTGCAGCTGCTCCTCCAGCTTGGCGTGCTCGTAGGCACGTGCCAGCTCCTCGTAGGTGGATGAGGCGCTCTCCGTCGACACCATGCTGTTCCGCCCCTTGTCTGTGGAGGAGAGGACCCATCATCACCCACCTGGGAATTCTTCCTGGCCCCGAGAACATCATTTTACACATTACTGTGACTGGAAGATCCAGGCTGACCCTTTCTGCTCAGGAGCCAGCCCCGAGCTTCTGGAGGGGACAGCACACCCCCACCTCTACCACCAGGACAGACCCCTGCCCACACACACGTTCACCACCACACACCAGGGCACCCACATCACTTAACCTGGAGATCTACACTCCAGAGCAGCACCAGGAGCAGGGGACACCACCAGCAGCAGCTCATGGAGAGCACCAGACCTGGCAGAAGAGTCTGTCCAATTTATGATGCTAGTGGCTGAAAGCAGTGGTGACTACACCATCTCCCTTAGGAGGAGAGGCTGAGGGGCTTGGGTCTTCTTTGTCAGGAGAAGAGAAGGCTGAGGGGGGGATCTGATCAATACCTATAACTACTTAAAGAGTGGACGGGCCTGGTCTTTTCTCAGTGGTGCCCAGGACAAGAGGTCACAGGCACAAATTTGAACATAAGTTCCAGCCAAGTATGAGGAACTTCTTTCCTGTGAGGGTGGCAGAGCCCTGGCAGAGGCTGCCCAGGGAGGTGGTGGAGTCTCCTTCTCTGGAGACATTCAAACCCCACCTGGACACGTCCCTGTGGCACCTGCTCTGGCAGGGGGTTGGACTAGATGATCTCCACAGGTCCCTTCCAAACCCATACCATTCTGTGATTTAGTGAAAACTGTACTCCAATTTCTAGTAAAGGTTATGACTAGTAAGTGGCTCTCACAGTGGAAGTCCTGGTTGCAAAATCCCATCGACGCACAATAAAGTCTCCTTTTGCAGCCACCCCGAGCTCACTGTTTGGGGTGACCACCACCAAACCACTGTACCCCAAAGGAGCGGCTCCTGGAGAGTAGGGTGGCCCTGTCCTACCTGTGTCCTGAGAGAGGCTGGCGCTGTAGCTGTCACTCTCAGTGACCGTGATGCCGTGCTGGGAGCCCACTGTCCTCCAGTCAGAGGTGAGGGTCCGTGCTGGGGTGGACGCCTGGCACTTGGTGAGGGTCCACTGGCTGGAGTACCGGTTGCGGGTGCTGTGTGCGGACTTCACGCTCTTCCTTGACACAGGGTCTAAAGCACAAAGGCAACAGAGTCATAGAATGGTAAGGGGTTGGAAGGGACCTTGAAGATCATCTCCTTCCATTCCCCTGCCCTGGGCAGGGACACCTCACAGAATCACAGAATCTTAGTGGTTGGAAGGGACCTTTGAGGTCATCGAGTCCAACCACATTAAAAACAAACAAACACACACAAAAAACCCCCAACACAAAACCAAACAAACAAAAAACCCCACCCAAACAAACACAAAACTACACCCACAACCCCAAACAAAACAAAACAAAAAAGAAAAAAACCCACAAAACCCAGAAAAACGACACACACAAAAAAAAACCACCCACCAACTCAACCTCCCTCCCACCAGACCAGGTTGCTCAAAGCCCCAGGAAGCTTTGGAGGAACACCACTGCCTTTGGAGCCTGTCCTAAATTTCTAGGAGATGCATCGAGTTCGGGAACTGGGGGGGCTGTATCCCCCATATCCCCCCTCCAAACCCCACAGAGATGCTCTGGGGTCTGTCCCCACTGTGACCTGCCAGAACACAGCCTCCCAGGAAGAGTCACAGTGGGTCACTCAGGATGCTGTCCCCATGTCCCCAGAGCACTCCCTGCTCCTTCTGCCTTACCAACATCTGCTTTCGGCACGGCCAGAGCCTGCACCCCAACACCCCGCTGCAGGAGCACCCCTGTGGAAGGGGACATGCCAGGACTGGGCACAGTGCCCCTGTGCTGCCAGAGGGCACTCCACTCCATTCATCCATACCTGCCTCGTGCCTGTGTCTGGCAGCCCCCCATGCTGCTCCCAGCACACCCACCCCAGTCACTTACTGGTGCCGGGGCGGATGTCCGACATGTCGATGAGGGGCCCCGTGTTCTGGATGAGAGCGGGGTGATGCAGCGAGACGCCCGTGCAGAAGCTCTGGGGGTTCACCGCCTGGCTGAACTCCGTGTCGGTCACCGGGATGGTGGCTTTGTCGTCACCTGTGGGGAAAAAAAGCTGGAGATCACACCTCATTCTCTAGGTGTCCACCAGCCCACGCTTGGCACAGCCATGGGTCTCCCTGGCTTCCCCGCTGTGGGGCACATGGGGACGGAGGATGGGTCCCCAGCCAGTGGCCCCTGTCAAGGCAGAGCCCAGCTGAGGAGATTGCTGGGGGCGCTGCCAGCAGACACCCCAGAGGACAAGGACCCTCCATGGGCAGGGCAGAGCCTGGGGACACCCCAGGCTCCTCAGGGCCAGAAGGGGGGCTGAGGCTGGGGTTGGGGCCCCGTGTCACACAAAAAGCAGGGCACTTACCCAGCTGCTTGATGCCTTCCTTGTCCTCGATGAGGAGCTGTACCCGAGGGATGTCGATGTGCAGTCGGGGACCTTGCGGGGGGCCCTTCACCGGCGTGTCAAAGCTGCGGTTATTCTTGCTGTGAGGTAAGAGGGGACGCAGACCCCGCCATTACTGGAGAGAGCCCCAGCGGCTCAAGCCCAGCAGGGGCTGGGGGGGGTCCTGCCGGCCGGCCCACCGGGGCTCAGCTCTCCAGTTCTCTCCCAGGCAAGCTCCAGGCCCTCTGGCTTCAACCCTCTTGGCAGGCACGGGCCACCAGGAGCACAACCTTCCCCAGCCTGAGCCTGGGCTTAAAAGCACCAAGGAGGACCCCCAGCACCCAGCATCTCACCGCTCACAGCTGGGACACCCACCTGATCAGCATTTCAGCCAAACTCTTCGCATCTGTGCAAGGGGGACACACAAAAAAAACAACCACAAAACAAAACAAAACAAAAAACAAACACAAAAAAAACAAACACAAAAAAACAAGAAGGAGGTTGGTTTTCTTATTTTATGAATCATTTAGGGCATAACGAGCCCATCCAGCAGCACACAGCTCTGCCCCCTCCATCCCGTGCCCCTGAGCCCATCTCACCTCGAAGCCTCTTCAGCCGCTTCTCCTTCCTCTTCTTGCGGATGATGAAGAGGAGGGCCACTCCCAGCGTGGCCAGGATGACGGGGCAGGCGATGGTGAAGAGCTTCTTCACATCGTCACCCTCCCCTTGGGCGGACTTGATGGGGGGGATGGTGCCTAGGGCAGAGCGCAGGTGGGTGAGCGGCGGGCGCTCCTGGCAGCCCCCCCAGCCAGCTGCCCTCCCCACTGTCCCCCCCCCCCACCACTCACTGCCGTCGTAGTCCAGCGTGGCGAACTGGGTGGTCTCGTTGCCGCAGCCGGCGCTGTTGCAGGCCTTCATGCGGAGCTCGTACCAGGTGGCCTCCCGCAGCTCCGTCAGGAAGACCTCGCTGGAGCTGTTGGTGCGGAGGCTCTGCCAGACCCAGTTGCCCTTGGGCCGGTACTCCAGGACGATGGCGGTGATGGGGCAGCCCCCGCTGCTCCAGCCCTGCAGGTTGAGCCTGGCGTGCGTGGAGTTGATGTGGGTGAAGAGGTGCTGGTCCTTGCTGAAGGAGGGCTCTGCGGGAGAGGAGCCGTCAGGAGGGTTGCGGTGGGGAGGGGACCACCCTGAGCGGGGCAGGGACTCCGTGGGGCAGGCTCACCTCTGCCGTGGGTCTTGGCTTCGATGATCTCGCTGATGCGGCCGGCCCCCACGCTGTTCTTGGCCGCCAGCTTCACCTTGTACCAGGTGCCGCACTTGAGGCTCTCCAGCTTGAAGGAGCGCTCGGAGGAGCTGATGAACACATCCTTCCACTCCTCGCTGTTGTCCACCGAGTACTGCAGCACGAAGCCTGCGGGAAAAAGGACACGGTGGTCACCTGCAGGCACACGAGGTGCTGAGGGGGAGGCAAGTGGCACCCAGGCAGGGCAAGAGAAGGGTTAGCACCGGCACGCAGAGCCCATGGAGTACCCTGTGTCCACCCTGGGGACATGCCGTGGCAGAGTCCAGTGCACCAGTGGGTTCCTGCCCAACTGCATGGAGGTGAACAGGAAACACAGCCTACGTGAGCCGTGTGGATTACAATTAGCTCCAAACCAAAGTCTGGAGTGATCTACGGCCCTCCTGGACCCTGCGCGTGGCCTCAGCAGAGGTCAGCTCCTCTGCCCACCTTGCCCTCCAAACGGGCAGGAGCCTTGGGGCAAGTGGCAGGCGGGCACCTCCAGCAGCTAGCCACCTTCCCACTGCCCTGCCAGAGCCCCCCAGCCTCTCCCTGAGAGCCAGCCCCCTCCTCTGCTCCCCTGCCCACACATCTCCCCCGTGGCCCCACGGCTCAGCTCCACACGGGGAGCAGGGAACGGGAGGGATGGGTGTGAGGCTCTAAAGGGGATTAACTGGCTCCCCCGGGGAAGCTGCCGGGAAGTTGCTTCTGTCACTGAATGCCACCTCCTCTGCCGTGATTACCAGTATTAGGAAGCACACCGTGTCCTCGATGAGCAAGTCTATTACACCACTTTCAATGAGATGCTCGCCAGGCTTTCCCGGGGAGCGCAGAGATTTCGGGGGGGCAGATACACCACTGGGTGCATTGTTTCCCCCCAGGGCAGCGCTGGCCCAACTGCTCTGAGCTTGGCTGGTGGTGCAAAATCCCCAAACTGTCACGGTCCAGTGATACATTTGGCTATTTTGGACAGGTTCTTTTGCCACTTCTCAAATAAAAATAACAGAGAAGAGCAGGCTTTCTGCCTTGGCGTGAGCTCGCAGGACCGCCCCGGGTGCTGGTGCTGCCCAGGTACCGGGGTGGCGATGCCACACGAAGGCACGTGTGTGCCTCACGTCAGCCCCGCAAAGACCCAGCTCCGGCTCAGACAGAGCGGTGCCAAGGGAAGAGAAGCTTCCCTGCGGGTGCAGGACAGGGGAACCGGGACATTCCCGGGTCTGCCCGAGGGCACAAGCTTTCCCGGCCACATCAACGCCAGCCTCGGCACCCCCGTGCCGCTCACCGTGCCTGGCACCCTGGTGCCTGCCACCGGTTATTTATTTATTTTGCACATGCAGCATGTTTTCAATATTTCTAATCCAATTATAACGAAATTTATCAACAGAGTCCGCTGGAGTGAAAGGCTGCTGGCTGGGGAGATTTGCTTGTAATTACTTTCATGCTTTTAATTAATTGTAAGCGAGGCCTCCTTCCCCGCTCCCCCCTCCGTGTGCAGCTGTTTCAACGTATAATTCATGAGATGAATCAGAGCAGAAAGGAGGCTCTGGAAAGCAGGGAGGCTCCTGGAGCCCCCAGTCTGACGGGGATGGCAGATACTGGGGGACGGGAGACCCATTGGGTTCAGAGTCACACCAAAGCTGGGAGACACCAAGCAGCCACTGGGGCTGGCCCTGGCCACCAGCACCCGAGCAATTAACGGAAAGCCCTTCATTAGCTACTTCAATCACTGCCTCTTGTCCAAAACACCTTCCAAGCCCCCTCATTAGGGCCAGCAGCCCTTCTGCAACCTTGGAAGCATCACCCTTAATCTGGAACATTCCAGCGAGGGGGAAACTGAGGCGCCAAGATAAAAAAAAGTGTGCTCAGTGTGCAGGGATGTGCCTGAAAGCCCGTGCCAAGAGCCTTGTCCCCAGGGCCAGGACCAGAAACAGCCACAGCTCTGGGATGGGGATGGGTGCTGTGGTGCCAGTGCCAACCCCATCACCCCAGCAGCCGTACCTCGGATGGAGCTGCCCCCGTTGTCCCCGGGGATCCAGGCCAGCGTGATGGATGATGCTGAGGTCTTGGAGACGGTCAGGCGGGGCTGGTCCGGGGGCACTAGGGAGAAGGGAAAAGCCCATGAGCACCACGCATATGTGGGCTGAAAGTACCCCAGAACTCTGTCCCTCCAAAAGGAAAATGACAAGGAGACCTCCCCCTCAGCCCTGGGCCAGTGAGAGCCCCTCACTCACTCTAGACAGACCCTGCTTCACCCCCTGGGAGCAGCAGGCACACAAGAGCACGGGCTCACACCGTCCATCGAGAAGGACGGTGACCATGGATGGACACAGACATGGGACCGCAGACTCCCCCCACCAGCACCCCTCACCTTGCACCAGCAGGTTGATGATGATGGTGTCGAAGCCCCAGGTGTTGGTGGCCGTGCAGGTGTAGTAGCCTGAGTCCTCCGCCTTCACCGAGCGCAGCACCAGCGTGCCGTTGGCCTGGATCAGGCGGTGGCCGTCCACTGTCACGGGGATGGCAGAGTCCTCGCTGTCAGGAGAGGACAGGGTCCATCAGCCACGTACAACGCAGCCAGGGCAATGCAGTGACCCCAGCCTGGGCTGTGGCATGGCTGTCCCCCCCCTCCCTACCTGTCCTTTGTCCACTTGATGGCGGGGACAGGTTCCCCAACAGAGTTGCACGGCAGCCTCACGTCCTTCATCCACGGGGTGGTGACAGTGCCTCCAAAGGAGATGATCTTGGCAGGGGCTTGGGGGCAAGGAGGAGGTCAGCCTGGTGGGCAGGCCCTGTGCGCGGACCCCCCCCAGCATGGAATGAGAGCCAAGACCCGCCCTGTGCCATCCTCCCTCTGCCCTGGGCACGAGTCATCCTCGCCGTCCCTTGCTACAGGCTCATGTGGAGCAGCCAACGCAACCCGAGGGGCAGGGGACAGCGGGGCCAGGGTGTTGGTGTCCCCCCACATGCCGGTGGCCCCTGCCGTACCTTTCCCAGCAGGCTCGATGGTGACTTTCTCGCTGATGTTGCCGCGGCCGGCGGAGGTGACAGCAGCCACCCACAGCATGTACTGCTGCCCCCGGTTCAGGTGGGCGATGCGGTAGAAGAGCTGGTCAGGGCTGGTCTCATACTCGCTGGGGGCCTGGGGAGGGGAACAGGAGGAGGTACAACCTCTGCGAGACCCTCAACTCAACCCCATCGCCCTCAGCCCGGGCACCCTGACAGTGGGAGTAACACCATCAGCTGCCTGCACCTGGGCATCCCCACCAGCCCCCAGTATCCCCAATCCAGGGCATCCCCACCATCCTACTGCCCCATCCCCAACCAACTAGCAAAAGAGATCATAGAATGATAGAACGGTTGGAGATGGAAGGGACCTTAAAGATCATCGAGTTCCAACCCCCCTGCTCTGAGCAGGGACACCTCCCACCAGACCAGCTTGCTCAAAGTCCCTTCCAACCTGGCTTTGAACCCCTCCAGGGATGGGGCAGCCACGACTTCCCTGGCCAACCTGTTCCAGGGCCTCACCACCCTCACAGCAAAGAATTTTTTTCAGGTGTCTAGTCTAAATCTCCCCTCTTCCAATTTAAAACCGTTACCCTTGTCCTGTCACTGCACTCCCTAGCACAGAGTCCCTCCCCAGCTCTCCTGTAGCCCCTTCAGATATCCATGGGTCCCGGTCACCCCACCCGGACTGATCCCTGGGGAGCTCCCTTGGCTCTCCGAGGGCCCACAGCCGCCCCGGCAGCCCCGTCCCCCGAGGTGCCGTGGGTTTGTGATGCAGCCCCCTCGGTGTTTCTCAATGCCAGCCTAAACCGGCTGGTGTCGTCATTTCTCCGGGGAGCCGGGGCCGGAGCCCGAGGAACAGATGGCTGCGACGGCACGATGCGTTCCCGGCAAAGGATGCTTCCCCGGCCACCCGCCGAGCCGCAGCGGGTCCGGGCACAGAGGTAAGCCCTGGCCGGGCTGCCAAAACCCCTCCGCGGCCACAGTCGGCAGCCGGGGACTCCCCAAAACCCCCTGTGGGCTCATTTCCGCAGGCGATGCAGGGACTGTCCCCAGCCCCGCTGGCCGTCCTCTGGAGAGGTCTGGCTGGCAGCAAGGCCACGTGCAAGCGCCGGTGCCATCCCCTCAGGGCCAAAGCCACCCTGCCCCAAGCCCCCTGCGCCCCACACGGCCCCCTCCCCGGCCCTGGAGAGGGGGCAGGACCCAGCGATGGGATGTCACAGGGGAGGGATGTGGGTCCGTGTCTGCACACACAGGTGTCGGCGCATTCGCCGCCCATGAGGGACCCGCAGACGTGGCCGTACCCCACAAGCAGACACCTATATGAATATTGTATAGTATACATAATTATTTTTTTTTTTACCCAAATGACAGCTTTGACAAGATGCCAGGAAAACAATATCGGATCCCAGCGGTTTTACCAGTTGCTTTGATGAAAAGATTATGTTGCCCTGGAAACCAGAGGCTCAGATAGTGAAATGAGTTTGAGAAGGAGCTTTTGATAAGCACTAGTCTGCAGACCTCCCATCAACCTCCCCCTCGCAAAGGAGGGATGGGGCCGGGTTTGATTCCTGTTTTATTTTCGGTCTGCTGCTGGCACGTGTCCCCTCCTGGAGTGAGCGCTGAGGAGGGGAGATGCTGGAGGAAGGGAAGAGACAGAAGACGGGACTATGCCCTGATGAAGAGCGTCCACGGCTGCAACTCTCCAGAGCACAGATCTGGCCTGAGGGACTTTTCCTGCTGCCACAGCCTGGCATCAGCCCTCCCTCCCGTGCCTGCTTGGCGTTCCTTTGGCACACCTTGGTGATTCCCCATCCCCATCCCGTACCGGCTGCCCCGAGCCGGGGCTGGAGCAGAAGATGGTATATTTCCGAATAATGCCGTTGGGCTTGGCCGGGGGCAGCCAGGACACCACCACGCTGCTGGCGGAAGAGGGGACAGCCTTGATGCCAGCCGGGGGACCTGGAACTGAAGGAGGGAGAGTGTGGTCACCCCACCGTCACCCCACCGCCCGCGGGACACCTCTCCAGGGGTGCCTCCGGTCCCCTCCAACCCGGAGGCGGGTGGAATAATGGCAGCCCAGGCTCTGATTAAGAAATGGCTGTGTCGGTAATCCGCCGGAGTGGCTCAGCCTTACCCCTGCCCAGCTGCAGCTCCCCAGCATCTGGCACTTCCCAGGATGGGCCCGGGAAACGCTCTGCTACCGAATTAATGGCATTAAAGTAGGGCAGGGAGGGGTGTAAATATTTAAATACCTGCACTTAAGGAAAAGAGGAAAAAAAAAAAAGAAATGGAGAGAGTGGGAAATACCCTGCCGGTGGCTGCGCAC
>JAOQGH010000010.1:6674359-6757831 GCA_025769975.1 Gallinago jamesoni | reverse complement strand
GGAGGAGGAGGAGGAGGAGGAGAGCGTACCCGGCTCCCCCGGGCAGTGCTGCACTTACTGTCCTCCTTGGTCTGGATGTAGAGCACGCTGCTGCGGACGCCGTCGCCCGCCTGGGTGTAGGCCAGCACCTGCACGCTGTAGTTGGTGAACTTCTCCATGCCCCGCAGCTCCACCCGCTCCCGCGTGGTCGTGATGTTCTGCATCTCGCCCCACTCTGCGGGGAGACGGGGCTCGTCAGCCCCACGCCATCGCCCGGCCGGGACCCCCACGTCACCCCTGCTCCGTCAAAACACCCACCTCCGTCCATGTAGAGGGACCAGAAGATGACACGGTACCCCTTGAGCACCCCGTTGAGGGTGCTGCGGGGGGGTTCTGACCAGGAGATCACGGCCACGTCCGACGTGATGGAGATGGCCCGCACGTTCTCGGGGGGCTGGCTGGGAACTGAGGAGGGGACAGACAAGGGGGACGATCAGCAGGAGGATGGAGAGGCGGATGCCAGCCTGAAGGAACTACATCCCATGGGTCAGCCACCCCCATTGCACCCACATGGGACCCCCCTGTACTGCAGCCCCCTTTCCCCTGGCTTCTCGAGCCTCTGAAGCTGGTCCTGCCCAGTATGCAGGGCACCAGGGTCTGGCAAACACAGAAGTCTGTCCCCAACATGCATTTTTACTCCTCCCGGGCCACCAACATGGGTGCAACCCCCCTGCTCATGGGGACAGGGAGGCCACGAGGACACTCTGTGCTTCCCAGCCAGGGGACAGCGGGAGAGCTGGCTGGATGCGAGGTAATTAGATCCCATTGCCCCACAAGAGGTAACTCTAATTTTTATGAGCATTTAAATGATAATACATCACCGTAACGATCCTCTTTGAAAATGATTATTGTTTCATATTACTTAGGTGCAAAAATATAAGCACCATGTAATTAGGGACAGAGTATAATAAACTAATACAGATAGTCTGTTTGAACAAAATGAAGGTAATATAATTATGGAAAAGACACTATTGCTAAAACAGGGGCCCTTGAATACCCCAGGAGGAGTGCTAATGCAGCCAGGAAATGATCATGGTTTGACAGGCTAACGAGAGCCTTAATTAAGTATGAAAAACTGCTGAGCAAACACACTGCAAAACTTTTTCCACCTTGTTTTTAAACAGACTGAGGCCATCGTTTCCCGGATGGAAACCTCCCCAGCACTTCGACAGCAGCTAAATCCACCTTGACATCCTTCTAAACCCAGTGTCGCGGGTGTCCTGGCATCCCCGTGCTCACAACTCCTCCCCAGGGCTCCGGAGAGCAGCAGCCACCCCAAATCCTGCTGGGGACAGTGCGCGGAGTCCCCTGGGCGGTTTGTGGTACCGGGGACGGGGACAGCCTTACCGTCCTCCAGCGTGGTGGCGTTGATCTCGCTGGAGGAGGGTCCCGTCCCCGCGCGGTTGAACGCCTGCACCACCACCCCGTACTGGGCAAACTTCTTCAGGTTGTCCAGCGTGTAGACCTCGCTGTCCCCCGTGGCCTTCATCTCCACAATGCTGTACTGCCCGTTGCTGCCGGGGCTGTTCTCCCGGTACCCGATCTGGTAGCCACGGATCACCCCGTTCTGCAGCTCCTTCTTCGGGGCCTGAGAAACCAGGGGGTGTAAAAGAGGGTGGTGTCACACAGGGCTCCCTCGTCACAACCACCTCCCCGCCAGCATCTTTTCTCAATGCTTTTAGACTTTCTCTGCTCATGGCAGCGCCTGGGTGGACACACTGAGTGGCAGAATAAAAAAGGCCACCAGGCTCTTGGAGGCCACCAGAGAGGAAGGTGCTGGCTGGGCAGTGGGACGCGTGCGGGCAGCACTGTTCCCAACTGGAGCAGCTCAACGACAGGAGGGAAAAACGCCAAGTCTGACAGCTTTACAAACACATGAGGCCAGGCTGAGATCAATCTTAACAATATTTCTCCGGAGCATTAAGAAATCAATAGGGTTGATTGCAAATTTATGTTACAAAGCCAGGGCGATCCATCTCACTGAAATACTCTTAAAGCAAAGTGACTTATCTTTCAAGTGAATCTTATTTTCTATTAATCTGTTTTTCAGCACTTAAGGGAACGGGGGGAGGGGGGAAGCTGGAACCCTAAATTTACCTCTTTACCAGTTCATTCCAAAGTCCTAACTTTGTAATCAATTTTATTTTTCATTAGGCACCTTCGGAAAAATAAATGTGATTCTAAGTTTTATCGATCTTTGCTCAAACACTTTGCAACCCAGCATTCTCAGTTTTTATATATTTATCCTCTCCCCCCACGGCCCCCCACAGACATCCTATGAGATAATGAGCTGGTTATAAAGCATGATTAAATAAGGCTGCTGAGCTGCACGCCCAGCCTTCAGGCTTTCATAATTCCTGGGAAATTCTTCCTAGCCCTCGTACTGCTGATGGAAAGCCAGGTCCCAGGACAAGTTGTCACCTCAGAGGCTTGGGACGGTGTTTGGTGCTGCCCAAGCCACCCTGGCCAGGAAAAACCCACTCACCGCCCCGGCCCCGCTTACCTTCCAGGTGACCTGGATGCTCTGGGACGTCATGGGCTGCAAGGTGACATCCATTGGAGGCCCGTCAGGAGCTGCAGAGAAACAGACCCAAAAGAGCATGTTGAGAAGCTTCAGGGAAAGGATGGGGAAATACCCAGCTTTGAGAGCTCTGCCGCAGCCAGCCTCGCTCAAGGCTATGGCCCCCCGCATTGCCCCATGGCCACCGCTGGCCCCGGTGCCCATGCCATGAGCCGGGAGCGGCACCTGCTTCCTCGGTGCTGATGGTGAGCTCCTTGCTCGGCTCGCTGCGCCCGATCTTGTTGAAGGAATACATGCGGATGCTGTACACGGAGGCCGGGTGGAGGTCCACGATGTTCGCCTGGTTGATGGTCGGGGAGATGTTGCGCGTAGACTGCTTAAAATCCCAGGAATCTGGAAAAGCAGGGGCAGGAGGTGGGTCAGCACCCAAATCCTGCAGTACCCAGGGAGATGAAGTCCCCCAAGCCTCCGTCTTTTGTCCCCAGCCCCCCCGAGAGGTGCTGCTTCCCCCCTCCTCGCTGTTGTGCATTCTGGGTTTGGCTTTCTGCAAATATTGTCTCTTTAAATATTCCCTTTCAAATGCTCCCATCCAGCAGAAATTAACATATTTCATTAATGCTGCTCACTCCTTTCTTCATCAAAGAAACCGGGATGCAAAGTATTCCCTTGGAGGCACCAGTGGGGCAGCCCCACACCTGCCTGGGCAACCCAGCCCCGGGACACGGTGGCCACAGCACAGCCCCCAGCCCCAGCGCTTGCCATCACCTACCCGACTTGTTCTTGTACTCGATATCGAACCCCGTGATGATGCTGTTGCCGTCAAACCGCTGTGTCCATCGCAAATTCATGCTCCGGGCTTTCACCTCGCGGATCTCCAGCTCCGGTGGGTCCGGGGGCTCTTGGGACACAGGGGCCAGGTTAGGGACGACAGGGAGAGAAGCCTCCCGGGAGCAGGGGGATCCTCGCAGCGAGGCTTCGCGCCGTGGGGGAATGAGTACCTTGGACGGTGAGCTGGATCAAACCCCTGTCCTCGCCGTAAGAGTTGATGGCGTGGCAGGAGAAGAAGACCGAGTCCCCGCGGTCGGCTGGTTTCAGCTGGGGATGTTTCAGAGAGAGAAGAGGAGCCAGTTCACGTGAGATATCCCCAGCACCGTGCCCCTGCCTTCTCCTGTATTGCAGCCAGCTCCCACCATCAGCCCTGGCAGGAGATGTGCCTCCAAATCCCCCCAGCTGGCTCAGGCCTGCGCTGATAATTTCTTCTTTGAGGCATCCCCGGTGCTAGGGAGCACCTTCGCGATCGTCACCCTTGGACAGGAGGCTGAGATTTCGTGCTTGTCGCAGCAAGTGGATGGTGGCTGGTTTTTAATGGGCATAATTAAAATTGGAAGCCTGGCTTCTTGCATGGGCCCAGGGCAGCACTAACTTTTACGCTGGCTGTAGAAGACCAGGTGGTGGCCAGGTTCCTCGCCTGCCTGCACCGCAGCGTGCTGGGGCCAGGGGAGACACAATCCCTCCGTCGGGTTTGCTAACATCCCTCCACATGAGAAACGCCATTTTGCCACCCTGGGAGCCTGATCCCCTGGGTAGAAGAGCCCCGGGTCCCCTCACCTTGAGGGTGGAGATGACCTCGTCGCCGTTGTCCTTGGTGGTGATGGCGTAGCGCATGTTGCGGTCGGGATCGATGACGGTGTCGCCCTTCTCCCAGCGGATGATGATGGGCCGCTCGCCCCGGGCCGTGCAGTTCAGCTCCTTGGTCTGTCCCTTGATGGCGATGGTGGTGTTGGGGTGGGAGGTGATCATGGCCGGGACTGTGGGGAGACAGGGGGTCACCTTGGTGCCCCTGGCAGCTGCCCAGCCCTGGCACGGCCCCCGGACCCCTGCGGATGTGGGTCTCACCGAGAGGCCACGCGGCACGAAGCGGAATCGTCTCGCTGCATTATACAGCTCAGGATCATAAAATAATGAAGCAGATAAATTTTATAATGCATAGCATTACACCAGGGTAGACAATAAAACGTGAAAGACAAATAACCAAGCGCACACTATAATGAAGAGAAAGCCTCCAGTCTGAGACGTGCGGGTATGAATTATTGACTAAGGTTTTACACTCCCGAGGATGAGAGGAAGAATGTTTTCCATCACAGATTTGCATAATTCACTCGTATAAACCTGGGCAGAATATAGAGTGCGATTTCACATCAGCAAGGCCGCCTTTGCATTGCAGATGCCACATATATTTTAATTTTTTTTCCCCCCTATTGCCACCCCAATATGCAAAGGAGGAGGGTGGGGAGACCCCATGCCACGCTCACGTCACCCAGGCTGCAGCACCCAGCGCGGGCACATCCCGGAGCTGCCCAAGCAGCGGCTGCAGCACGGCCAGGGATGGCACTTGGGATGGCACAGCCAGCCCCTCTCGCCACAGGCAAGTGCCTGCAGCTCTGGGCACAAAGCTGCCACCTCTTCTCCGGCCACTTGGGCCACTGGGCTGGTGGTGGCACTGCCACAGAGGACCAGCACAACCTCCTCCTGCCCGTCCCCACGCGCTGCCAAAGCGCTTCTCCTGGCTGGAGGGATGGCTGGAAGGAGCCGTGTCCGGGCTCCTTCCCCAGCAGCCGGGGCCCCTCTGAGAGCCGAGCCCCTGTGCCGCCGCGCAGGAGGAGGGGGCTGGGGGGGCCAGGGCAGCCTGGGGAAGCAGAAAAAAATGTAATGCATAAACAAACAGCACTGCTGAGTCCCGCAGTAATATATGATAATGACAATCCGCAAAGGCAACACACACTGTTATAATGGGACACAAGAGGCTCTAATGAGCTACGACTTCTCGGCTTTCTGTGGCAATGTAATTCAATTAACAGCTAAGGAAACCTTTCCTCCCGAGCTGCCGGTGTTGGAGGGGTGCAGGGCGGGCGCCCACACGGCCGGGACAGAGGGGTGCCCAGCCTGGCACCCGCTGACAATCCCGTGGCAATCCTGACCCACGGGGGGACCGCCACCACCTGCGAGTGGGCATGGGGACAGAAGAGAGCAGGGATGGCGGGGCAGCGCTCACACCTGCATCACTGCTGGGACCAGTGCTCCAGGGCACGGGAAAAGAGCCACAGGAAACAGAGCAGGATTTCTCCATCCCCTCCCCAGCCACAAGCCCATCTTCCCCCAGCCCTGATGGCCCTGCCTGCAGCCCAACACACAGGAACAGCTTGGGGGTCTTGCAGGACAAGGGCAGGACAGCCCCCCCCAGGGCTGAGGAGCCCTTGTCCCCCTTCCCAGCGAGCGGCAGCCCCGGGAGAGGAGCTCCGTTTCAGGTTCTGCTTCGCTGGAATGCACTTATTGATGTTTGATTAAAAGCAGCTCCTCGGATGTAAACAGATCAACTCCTCTCAATTGCCGGGATCCCAGGAGAGTGGCAAACAGCCCCAGAGTGGGGGAAGCAGCAAAACAAACCCAAAGAAAACCCCAACCAGCCACACAGAGAGCACAGACCGGGGCAGAGACAGCACCTCTGGCACACCGGTACCCAACACCTTCCTTGGAGCAGCTCTGCCACTTGCAGAGGGGCACCATCACCCAGGACTGGCCATGGGACCCTTAAAGGCTGCTAAGGATGCTCCCCTGGGCACAACCACCAGAGCATCAACCAGGTCAGTGCTGCTCTGCAGGCAGGTTTCCCTGGAGGAGAGCTTGACTCCAAAGCTTTCTGCATCCCCCCCGTCCTCCCCCCGCACCCACCGGCCTTGTTAACACAGCCCCGACATGTGGCTTGTCCCACTTGCTGGGCAGAGATAAGGCTGGTGACAAAGGGAGACTGGGCTTGTCTGGCACTGGGCTGGGCCACCAGCCGCTTCGCAGCCCGCTGGTGACAACTGAATGGGGACGGTGACACGGGTGACAAGGGCTGCGCTGCCTCCCTGGCCCCCCCCCTTCCCTCCTCCTTTCGTGTTTGGAGCCGGCTCTGTGATGTTAATTTGATTGCACCCATTCCAGCTTCCTTTCTACACTGATTAGCTGAGTTTCACCTGAAGCATGAGATTAATTCAAATTGCATGGAAGCAATCAGTTATGCTCTTGCCGTACGGCAGCGAACTCCCAAACACATCCGTCCCCGTGCCCCCAGCCTGCAGGCGGCCACCCCTCTCCCAGCCCCCTGCCCGGACCCACGGTGCTGGGGGGCTCCGAGCAGAGGACCCCCCCCTCTCCGGTGAGCGCTGCCCACCGCACTGGCAGCCCCGGCACAACCTGCAGGTCCTCCTCCCCTCCTCGGGCAGGACACGACCCTCTCCATCCCTCACACTCCGCTCTCCACACCCGGGGAGGCGAGCAGCCATGTGCTAAATGGCATTTCTCACGCCCTGGTGGTCTCCTCACCTGCGCTCAGCCCAGCCGGCCGCCCCCCGGGGACACGCTCCCAGCACGCAGCGTTCACCGCATTCACCGCAGCAGTTCACCCGGCTGGACACCACGGACGGGAGCACCCAGCAAACCGGGCACAGAGCATGCCAGGTGAGGTGCAGGGGGTTGTCACCCCACTCCGCTTCGTCTCCGCAGAGATAACCCGGGGGGAGCTGCAAAAGGGCTCAGCCCGGCCTTGAAGAACCAAAACCAAACGGCCCTTAACAAAGAAAATGCCCTGAGTCCCATCCCACCTCTATTCCCAGGGATCACAAATTGGCAACAGAGACCTAGGAGCCGTCACACCAGAGGTAAATATCCCAGAGAGAGTAACCCACGCAGGCATAATCCTGCACCCCCACTCAATCAGGAAATATAAACTGCAAGGTTTGGGGAGAGAGATGGGGGAATCTTCCAAAGATGCAGCTGGCCTGCAGGAGATGCGTCCCCCCTTGGGAGGGGGCTGTCCAGGAGATTCCCAGGGATTGAGCCACCTTACCCAAGAGAGAGGGGAAGCGACTGAGACAGTCACATAGGGGATATGCCATGCTATTACGGTTGTGATCTGTTAAGGTATTACTATCTAGCGTGCTTGTGGTTTGTGGTGTTACTTTTCGGGATCACTTGTAGGTTGCAATAGTGTATTCTGTGAATTTCTTTAGAACTGCGGCAGTGTAATCACCACTGTACTCATAGAACTTGTAACAGCAAAGTATCGGACCTGGGAGCAAAGTCCAAATAAATTGTGAATTTGAACCTCTCAGTGAAGTCCTTTTTCCCATTTTGTCACACACGAACGAGGCTTCTCTCCGGATTAGGGATGGGCACGCTGCTGCCTTGCATCCCGGCACGGCTGGCATGGACCCGCGGGCACTGCTGGCACCCCAGGGTTTATGTCCCCAGGTCGGTACGAGCAAAGCTGGGCGGCTTTTCTGTGCCCACCGCCTGAAAAAAGCAGCAGCAGCAGCACCTTCTCCTGGCACTGGGGGGCCTGTACCCCCTCGGCCAGGGCTGATGCGTTACCCAGCTTGTCCCCAGAGCCCATCGCTGCGGCCTCGGGGCTGGGGAGGTGCCGGCTGCTCCTGGGCTCCCCTCTCCCCTGCTGGCCCTGCGTTTGGGCTCTGATTAACTTTCATTTACCTCCATCCGCAGTGGCCTGACTTTCAAGGAAAGCCGGCGCTGATCTCGCTTTAATTGGCCTGACATTTCACTAAACAAACAAACAACAAAAAAAAATCAAATCCAAGAAAGAACCAAAACAAAGAGCCCTGCATAACGCTTAATTGGCTGCGGCGCCTTCGCCTACCTATTCATCCAAACCTCTTCAAAGGCTGCGAGGTCCCAGGGAAGCGCAGAGGCACAGGGTAATAAGGGTCTGTGCTGTTCCAGGCGGCGAGCAGCCCGGCCTGGGATGCAATTAGGGCAGCTGGCGGGGCCGAGCGCGGGGCCGGGCTCCCGCACGCCGGCGTGGGGTTCATGGCCTCCGCTCCGTACCTGCGCCTCGTTGAAGAGCCGCGTTTGAAGTGGCTCCTCTCAATCCCTCAGGCAGCGGGATAGCTGGGGCGGCCGACAGGGGAGGCTGGCTGGGGAGGGGAGAAGCCCCCCGAGAAACGCCATCAAGCGCTCGGCTGGGGAGGGGAGGCAGCAAGGGCTCTGCCCGAGCTGAGGCCGCTCTCTCCTTGCCTTGTCCCAGACCATTCCCCCAGATGAAAGACCCTCACCTGGACACAGCAGCACCCAGGGAGGGCTGTGCGTCCCCTCTGCCCAGCAGCACCCTGCCCAGGGGACAACCGGAGTGGTGGTGGCTGCCACAGTTTGTTCCCCACCTCCCCCAGCACAGGCAAACAGAATTTAGCCCTGCTCAGCTCTGGAGACACACAGGGGTGAACCCAGCTGGGCTGATCCCCCCTCTACCACCTCCTTTTTGAGGCTGGAGCCCTCACGGCAGCAACAATCAAAATAAATAAAGAGGAGCCAGAGATTATGTATTCTGCTGACAGCAACGGGAGAGGAATCCAATAATAAGCGCAGTTCAAACCCTGTGTCTAACAACACTTCCCGGCCCATCCCTGTCCAATTAGCCCAGCCATTTCCTTTCCTCCTGCGTGACGTAGATCGATTGCTCGGTTTCACTCAGGATGGACTGTGTTTAAGAGCAAAAGGGAAGTGGTTCCCTGGAGGAGGGGAATCATTGCCCTCCCCGTGCCCTGCGCACCGATGGTGGGGATGCGCGGTGCCGAGGGCAGAGCACCCACCCCTGGCCACCACGGCGTGGCCCTGGCTACTTACTCTTGACGGTGAGAAACATGGACTTGCTGATGTCGGTGCCCACCCCGTTGCTGGCCTGGCAGAGGTAGTAGCCGATGTCCTCCTCCAGCACGTGGCGGATGAGCAGGGAGCTGTTGGGCAGGATCTGGATGCGGCCCGTGAGGGGGATGGGGTGGTACTGCTGGGGGTTGCCGCTTCCTAGGAGGGGGACACGGAGACACGGGGCTCAGCTGAGGCAGAGGAGGGCATGTGAGGCTCAGTGCGGGGGTGGCCGTGCCGAAAGGGGACTCTCCCCACGCACTGCCGTCTCTCATCCCTACCTTTGGCGTGTTTCCACATGACTTTCGGAGGGGGGTACCCATCAACGGAACAATTCAGCACCCCGGCTTTACCGTAAATGCCATCTTGGTTGTTGGGTTGGACCACGAAACGAGGGGGCACTGAGGAATTTGAGAGAAGAGATGGATGCTGTAGCTAAAAAAAAAACCATCAGCTCCTGGCACCTCCACCCTGCCTGCGGGCACGTGGCTCAGCCCTGCTCCTCACCTTCCCTGCCTCCTTCTGCACCGTTCCCTCCACCACAGGGCAACGCTACCTCCCCCCAGCCTCCTGCTCCCTCTCCATCACTGCCCGCCCTCCACAGCCCAACGTGGTGGCAGCATCGGGGACCGGGCTGGGCTTCCCCCCCCCCCCCCCGGGCACTCACCCCGCACGATGAGCTGCCGCTCCCGGCTGACGGTGGCGGCGTCGTTGCTGGCGATGCAGGTGTAGTTGCCGTTGTGCTTGAGGGAGACGCTGGAGATCTGCAGGGAGCTCATGAACTCCTTGCTCTCGATGGTGACCCCGGAGCCGGAGAGGATGACGTGCCCGTCCTTCCTCCAGGTGATGTGGATGGGCATGTCCCCGGAGGAGACCACACAGGGGATGTAGAGGAGCTGCCCAATGGAGGCTGGTGGGAACTCGAAGGGCTGGATCAGTGGAGGGACTGTCGAGGGGAGAGGCAGAGCACGCTGGAGAGCCCGGCCGGGGAAAGCTTTCCTCCAGGAGGGACGGGCCACAGGGGGACTTGAGGGACATGTTGCCCCAGGAGGAGAAGCAGCCCAGCTTAGGTGCCCAGGAACTCAGGAGCGCTTTTGTTTCCACCAGGAACACAGCCAGGGGATAGTGGAAGGTCCTGCTGAGTGGAGGACAGCAGGAAGACATCTCCCACCCGTCCAGGCCACCAATGCTAAGAGCAGGAGGGAGAAATGCCACCTCCCGTGCAGAGCGGGCCCTGCTCTGGGGAAAGCCCTGGCTGACCCACCCGACATGCGCCACTCGAAATTCCGCCTCAGCATTTATCTGCTCACAGAAAAGCAATTATTAGATGGATGCTTTTCTTAAAGGCACCGGATTCAGAACCAGCCATTATCTTTCTGATAACTTAATTAGGCAACCGCAGCATCCCTGGCAATGTGGGAGGGGGAAGAAAGCAGAGAGAGGGAGACAATTAGCTTAACAAGGCTCAGCACCTGGTAGATGAGATCCTCTTTCCGCAGCCTCCATAATTAAATTAGCAGGCTGCCAATTGTCCCCTCGGCAGAAATAAGCAGCCCTCTCTTACAGGCACAGGAGCGGCTCCCCTCGCCACCACGCAGGTCCCTGGGATCCCATCTCCACCCCATCTCCATCGGGAAGGTCTCTGTGCCGGGTCCCTGCCCCTCCGTGGGGCAGCTCTGCAGAGCAGGGGGCAGGCGGGGGGCTGCTGGCGGGCAGAGGGGTGCAGGCACCCCTGGCCTTGCCCCTTCGCCGGCTACAGCAACGTGGCTGGAGCCACCGGAGCCATGGAGCCAAACGCTGCCTGTTTTCCATAATTAATGAATAATTAATTGGGAATGCACTGCAGTCTATTGCAGAGCGGGGACAGGCTTGTGGATCTCCAAACACACCCCACCGGCCTCTTCAGTGCTGCCAGGAAAAGGACCCGCTCCCTCGATGGAAGAGCTCCCGCTGCTCGAGCTCTCCACGACCACAGCTCCTGTCTCCTGCCCAGCCCACCTCCCGCTGCGACCCTCCTTTCTCCAGGGTTTCCAGGTTCCCAGATTGCTGCTATCACCCCAGCAGAGCTGTGCCACAGCCCCGGGACGGCACCAAACCCACACCTGGTTAATTAAAACATTCAGAGGTGTCTGGGGGAGTAACGAGCTGTCAGGGAACCATGGCTCACACGCCAGGGAGGCACCGAGATGATGCCCCAGCAGCGTCACTGCAGCCCGAGGGAGCGGGGAGGTTTGAAGCTGGGACCTGGGGTCCCCAGGCTACAAGCAGCAGCTAAACCCGGGTGGCAGCTTCCCTCAATGCAGGATGGGGAGCGTGGCTGGGGGTGGTACCTCACCAGCAGGGCTGGGGGCTGCCCACACATCCCCGCTTCCCGGGGGAGAGGTGCCGGAGGGGAGCTGTAAAGCTTTTACGGCTGCGTGCTCAGAAAAACCTGCATAACTCACTTGTGGCACTTAACGGGGTCACCAGGCACTTGTGGCAGTAAAAGCGTTACGGTGCTCCACGCCATCCCGTGCTCCTCGCTCTCATATTTATTCACTCCGCTCCACGGAGCTAGCTGGAGCCTTTGCAGTTCTTTTCCACCGGCCTTTTATCAGATGGCCAGGGCGAATAAGGGAGGCAGCAAGTGGGGCTGGGTGTAAATCTCCAGCAGCCGGTGGAATGAAGATGCCTGGCCGCGGCAGAGCCCGTGCTGCCGTCCCACACCACGCTTCCACCCCCTCACCTTCCTCCGCCTGTCACCAGCCACTAATCACCGCAGTAAATTCAGGCTCGGAAGCGTTCACTAGAGGTTACTTCCCAGAATATACAGATCCCCAGCTGAACCTCAGCATCCTGCATCCTCTGACAGCACCTCCCAGTGACTCACAAAAAGCGAATCCCGTTATTTAACCTCACTTGCACACACTCCTCTCCACGCTGGCCCTGCCTGTCCCATTCATCCCAGGAGAAGACCAGCATTTACTCATCCCTGGCCTCTATCCAAGCTCCCACGTAGAAGGGGATTTTGTGTAAGGTGAGGAAAGCGGGGCTGGCCATGCCCTGCCCTGCAGACCTTCAGGGGGGGAGAAATCCTCCCCCCACATCGCCCTTCGACAGGTTATCCACAGCCCGCTCTTCCCTTTGCAAAGCCTTGGAGAAGAGCATTAGCTAATCAAGAGGGAGCATCTATAATCAGCTTGATGCACTCTCTTGCTAACCTGATTCCTAATAAGATAGTGGTGGAGGGGAGGGGAGGGGGGGGAGGGAATCAGGGTAAAATCCAGTCCATAAATACCCTGCTGGGTGAGAGAGAGGCAGACAATTGGCCAGCTCGGGCCCCAGCGCGGCTCTGCGTGTCCAAATGATTTACTGCAAACGCCCAGCTGGCGACGGGCAGAGCCGACCCGACAACTCTGAGGATGGGAGATACGGGAGCACCGCACACCCGGGGCGCAATCTCAGCCCGTCACTGGGAGGGAATGCATCCGGCTCAATTCATTAGGACTGATAGCTCCCTCAATGGGGCTGAATAATTGATGGCCTGGAGAAGCTTTTAAGATGTTCGGTGCGCTCGGAAGACTGAGAGTATTATTTTTTTAAAAGCTAACACACACAGAAAAACATCGGTGAAGGTGATCCGAGCAAAGGTTAGATGCTTTAATACGTTATGTTTACACCGTAAATCCTTGCTCCACCGCTTGTAAGGGGAAATGGATACGGCGTGGCTCGGGGCAGCCGCCGGCACGCAGGCAGGACCAGGTAGCCACTCCGGCAGGAGCCGAGCCAGCTCCCGAGGGCTGCTGTGGTGGGAGCCGAGCTCCCACAAGCACAGCATCTGGGGTGCACAGCCCAAGCCCGGCCACGAAGTCCCCTCTGTGATGCTTCTCTGCCTCTGTCCCACAGCAGAGATGTCCCCAGCGTGACCTGGATGGCCTTTCCATCTGATCCAGGGAAAGCCTCTCCACCCGCTTACCTTTCACCGTGACGTGGACGCTCTGGCTGATGGAGAGCTGGGGCTGGATCAGCACGCTGCACAGGTACTCTCCTTCATCCATGCCTTTCTGGACATCCATCAACTTAAGGGTCCCGTTCTCAAAGACCACTTGGCGGTGGTTATCGGGCAGCAGCAAAGAGTCCTTGTACCACTTGATGGAGTAATAGGGGTACCCGATCACCCTGCAGTTGATGAAAGCGTCCCTACCCGCTACCGCTGTTATGTTCTTCATGGCTCGGATGCTCGGGGGACCTACATAGCCGGGAGGAAGGAAGAGGCAGGCTAGGTTAATTCCGAAGGGCAGTCTGCTTGCATGCAGATCTGCTGCTATTTCAGAGCGAGTTTCACAGGCGGAGGAAGTAACCAGAACAGTTGGGACCCAGCCTGGTGTTGGGTGAGGAGCAAAGGAGGAGAGGGCTCCTCTCTGAGTGTGCGTGGGGAAAGCCGCTCACGGGCTGCAACCTCCAGCTAGAGCTACTCCAACACCTCCAAAGAGCACAGCTACCAGCAGAGGCTACAATCACAGCCACCCCACAGCACATCCCACCCCAGCTTCAGCGCTGGGGGAGCCGAGGCTGCAGACGCCGCCGCTGCTGCTCCTCCTCCTCGGAGGTTGGACGGTGCCTGGGAGCCCAGGGTGACTCCACGGTGGAAGCTGTGGCTGCCCAGAGCACCTCTACCTCCAGCAGCACCTCTGCCCACAGGGACTGCAGGAGAGATGGAAATCTTCCGCAGTCACAGCCACTCTCTTCCTCTCTCAGAAAGATGCTGAATTGTGCCAAACCTCCTCGACAGGAACTTAACTTCCACTGGCAGACATATTTCACCTCCGATAAAATACACCTTTCTGAGCCTCCCGCTGGCAGCCAGAGTAGGGCTGAAAAGCCAGAGAGTCACCAGTTCGTGCTGGCTTAAGGGCTGGGGGAGTGCCGCAGGTGAGTATTTCAGCAAGAGGTTTCACCCATGGATAATTACGCTGTTTTCCCAGCCGCTGCATAGAACGGCAAACTAATCTAAAGATTAACTCTGCCGTGACTCCTCGTCCTAAGGATGTAGCAGGATAACAGCTTAGGAGACACTCAGGATGAGCTGACGGACGGTCTTTCTCATACTAGGACACGTTTAGAAAAGGAGCAGGAAAAAAGGAATTAGCATCTTGTTCTGTAACCGTCTCTGGGGCCTGTCTGAGGGACTCGCTCCGTTCCAGGGGAGAAAAAAAAAAAGCCTGAATCTTATCTAGTGACAGCCTGTCAAGAGCAGAGAGAAGGGAAAGAGGGAGACAAGGGAACGTCCTCATTGAAAAGGCTGCTCTGGCTTCTCCCGGCCGAGGGATGAACTTGCTCCAAATTCAGTAGTAAACGGCAGCAAAATTCAGACTCTCCCGGGATCCCAGCCAAAAACCCACCAGATCCATTTCAAACCTGAGACGCAGACAAACACAGCCCTTCAACCCTCTCTCTCGGCAGATAAATAAATGCTACCTTGTCTCTGTCTCGCTCCCACCTGTAAGCCTGGTAGCTTTAATTGGTGATTATTAATGGGCAGGGTCTTATACCGTACCCTGTGCCTGAGAGCGCTCCCTGCAACGCACCGCGCAACACGCTCCAGCCGTAATAACACGGTGATTAACGCGGCCATGGCTTTTAGCAGACAAAGAAAATACAGACATGACAAATCAAAGCTCATTTTCCACGATTTCACGTGCTGCCTCATCATCGTTTGTCATGCAGATCCCTGCGCTGGCGGGCGCCCTCACTGCCAGGGAGCCGGGATCCCGCCGGGACGGGGGATGCTGCGGGGGATCCCGGGGGGACCCGGGATGCTGCGGTGCCCGCCACCACCTTCCCTGTGTGCGGGGTCCCTCGGGGAGGTATTTGCTGATCATCCACAGACCCCGAGCAGGGGTTCAGTGGGGCAAGAGCCACCCCCGTGGGGAGAGACCCCTGCAAAGCCCAGCTCCAGCTCTCCAGGGCTGCTTTGTGCCTCGTTCAACTCCCTGAGGGTGAGAGCGAGCAGGGCAGGAGCTCGGGAAATCGGGTTGGGGCACCACGGAGATCCATGTGGTTGGGAAGAGGAAGAGGAAGGGGAAGGCAAGGAGGAGCGCTCGGCTGGGGAACAGAACACAACCAAAAGCCCAGAAAAAGTCCTATTCTGATATTTAAAAGTAGACAGGCACCTCTTACGTTTATTCGCGCTTGGTATTCGGCGCTGCCCACCGAGTTCCGCGCGGTGCACCGGTACACGCCGCCGTCCTTGATCTGCGGGCTCGTCACGTTCATGTGGCTGATGGTGGTGCCGTCCGACATGGTGTACTGGTTGGTGCGGTGCCCGCCGTCCCGCGGGATGGGCTCGTCGTCCAGCGCCCAGGTGACGGTCGGCGGGGGGGCCCCCTTGGCGGCACACATCAGGGAGAACTGCTCCCCGGGGTTGACCACCTTCTCGCTGAAGGAGGAGACGATGCGGGGGGTCCCATCTGGGGGGCACCCAGGGGGAGGGGGATCAGGGAGTGGCAGCCACCGGCGGCAGCAGTCACCCGCCGGCGGGACGGCTGTGAGCCCCCCATCTGGGGTGGGAGCCCCCATCGGCAATGTACGCCTGGCCGTGCCTGCATCCCGGCAGGAGGAGGATGCTGAGAGGGGGCTCGGGGGCTTGCTGGTCCATACAGGCACCATTTCAAGGGGACACCGGGATCAGAGTGTCCATCCCTTGGCCCAAACATCCAGTCACCTGCATCTACACCTGCTCTTAGGGAGGGGATGCCTGGTGAGAGGCAGTGCCTCGGTCCAGGAGCTGGAGATGGGAAACTCGCCCCTTATTCTTGGTCCTTCCCCCCCATCCTGGCTGTGCTGCATCCCTGAGCTGCTTCTGCATGGCACACACAGCCCAGGAAGCAGGGTGGGGGCCGCATAGCCCCAGGAGCCCCCCCACCTCCCCAGGCCCTCCAGCCACGCACGCAGCATCCCGACATGCCCTGGGGATGCGACAGCGTGATGAGGGGCAAGGAAAAGCCCCAGCCCCAAGGAATCCAGCTCACCCTCCAGCGTGATGATGGAGAAGTCCTGTGCCGTCTGGGACTTGCGTGTGGCAAAGCACTGGTAGGCCCCAGAGTGGCTCTTCTGCGCGGCCGTGATGAGGAGGGTCTCGTTGCTGATGCCCCGGATGGAGATGTAGTCATCCACCACCACCAGGTCCGTGTTGCGGTACCAGCGGATGACGTACTCGGGGGACCCGCTGAGGGCACAAGAGAGGATGACGGTGCTGCCGATGCCCGTTTTGAGCTTCTTTGGTGTGAGGGTCACACGCAGGGGGTCTGTGTGAGAAAGGGGGAGAGCGGGTGAAGGCGTTGGCGGTGCCGGGAGGCATCTCGGCATCACTCTGCTCTCTCTGCCTCTCCTGCCCTGGAAGCACCAGCGTGGCTACACATAAAATGTCACCGCACAGTAAGGTGGCAGTCCCCCCTACCGTCGTCCCCTGCTTTTAACATCAGCCCAGAGCCTCCAGCGGGGGTGCTCCACTGTTGGGGAGGCAGCAGGATGGTGGGTGAGCTGAGGGACGGAGCCAGGGCAGCTCCCAGCAGGCTGCCAGCGCCCACGGTGCTGGTCCAGGTGAGGCAGCCACGGTGTGTGCCAGCCCCGGCACCGCCGGGATCCCGGTGACAGGAGGAACCCCCAGCAACAAAGCACATGATAAACGCTTGGCCTGCCCAGATGGTATTTACTGTTTGGTTAGAGCTTATTTTATGTAAATCAACCGAGGAAAGCGCAGCGGCGTCTGACATAAACCTGATGTCACATTCCAGCAATTTACATCCCCCGGCATCGCTCGGAGCACTCCCGACGCCCCTCTCCCTGCCCCGACTGACGTGGTAAATCAGGGGACGCTTGTAGATGTGCTGCTGCAGCACGATAAACCTTCCGGAGCATTCTGAGCACCGCATGGGACACGCGAGGCTTGTCGTTCATACAGCTTTACATTTAAGAAGGTGGCAGGGCAGACGCCTCCCCGCTGCCGTGCCCTGCTGCCCCCCGCCACCTCTCACCTATGACCGTGAGGGTCCCCGTGACCTCTGCGGACCCGAAGGTGTTGGTGACCTCGCAGATGTAGGTCCCGCTGTCCTCCACACGCAGGTCAGTAATGGTCAGGCCGGTGATGCGCTTGCTCCAGCGGCTGTCGGCGGGGAGCGGGCGCCCGTCCTTGATCCACCGGACGGCCGGGTTGGGGTAGCCCGAGGCGATGCAGGGCAGCTCCACCAGCCGGCCCGCCTTCACCTCCCGCGACTGGAAGCTGTCTAGCATCGTGGGGATGGACTCTGCCGGGTCTGGGTTTGGAAAGGAAACAGGCTCACGCGGTGAAGAGGAGGCGGTGAGGCTTCTCCCCACCCAGGACCACCTTGGCGTCCCCCTTCGGCGGCAGCTCTCCATGAGCAGGACACCAGCCCCATCCTCCACTGGGCACGGGGATGGGGCAGGCTGGTGGGGAGGCGGGAGGGGAAGCGCATCTCACTAGTTGATGGGATGAATAAACTCAGCACCGGAGGAATTACTCAAGGTGACACCTAATTGGTGCAAAATACACAAATTCTGTGGCACATTTCAAAATTTACAAGCAAAGGGGCCCATCAGGCAGCTAGGAAAGGAGAAAATTAATCACCAAGTCTCAGGCGTGAAATTAAATTCCAGGGGAAAGAAACCTCTTTCATTACTCCCAAGCAGAAGTAAAACGCCGTGACGTGTAAATAATGACAGTGACCAGGAGGGGACGGGGCTGGATCAAACGCGCACGGAGAGGGGATGATACATGTGGCGGCTGCTGGGGTGGGACACGGGACCCCCAGGGCTCTAAGAGGCTGGGCAAGGTCAGGCAAGCCCCCCTGAACCCCTTCTCTACCCTCGGTGGGGTTAAATCCAAGAGCCAGTGAGGGAGCCCCAGCACCCCAGGACAGAAAAAGCATATGGCAGAGGAGGGGCATGGCGAGGCGGCTGGGAGTCGGGCGAACTCCCTCCCGAGCGGAGTAATTTGGGCAGTCAGCGGAGCCGGGAGCGCCCCGGGACAAGCCGGCACTCCGCACTGTGCTGCCTGCGCCGCAGTATCGCTTGCATCTTCGTCACATCGCGTCAGGCTGCTCACATCGCCGCCTGTCACTTCGCATCGCCGCCCGGCCCGTCGCCTCCCGCTCGGGGGGCTGCGTGGCGCTGGCGCCCGCCGCGGCTGGCACAGGGGGGGCTGCGGGCTCGGGGGCACATGGGAGGCAGCACGGACCCCCCGCACAGCCCCGGTGGGACCTCCCATCCCACCCCCGGGATGTCCCCTCCCCGCAGGGACAGGAGGTGGTGATGCCATTGTTCCCTCCTGCGCCGCCGACCGCAGGCAGGGCTGGACACCCTCATGGGCGCAGGAGCCCACGGTGTCCTGCGGGACAGGGGTCCCCCCAGCCCAGCACGGCCGGTAGCCACCTCCTCACCTGAGACCGAGAGCCTGGCTCCGTTGCTCTGCCGCGTCTCCCCGCTGTACTTGTGCTTGGTGATACACCTGTAGGTGGACAAGGCATCTTCCTTCTGCACGTCCGATATGTACAAACCTCCGTAAGAAGTAATAAAAAACCTATTTTCTGGAGACACAAAGGGAGGAGAAGGGTGAGAGAGCCAGCCCTGAGCCAGCACATCGTCTCCCAGGCTTTTGGTACCCAAGTCAGGCAAAGCCCCTGCACTCCAGGCAGGTAGTGGAGCCACGGGTGGGCAGAGAGGGTCCTTCCTCCACCTCCCCGCACCCCAGCTTCACCGGGGTGCAGCCTCTGGCTCCATCTTTGGGGGTCAAAGTCTCAGGCTGGCGAAGCTGGGCCAAAATGGGTGAGCAGCAAAATGATGCTCCGCCGGCATGATGCTCCACCGGCACCGCCAACATTGCCACGCGCTGCATAGCAACGCGGCAATTAAAAGTGAATCCGTCCCGCTGAGTTAATAATGAGCTTAACTTACTTGGAAGCATATGAAAACAAATAAGGGCTTGAGCTGGTATTTCAGCGCTGGGGGGAGGATGGCAGGAGAGCAGGCAGGGCAGCACAGCCTCCTCCAGCCAGCGGGTTTTGGAGCCCAGCACACACCACAGCACTCAGGGGAAGAAGTTTCCAACTCTTTCACGAAGCCAGCCTGACCCCTGTAATTCCTCATGAATATTAAGAGTAATTAATGCCGATAGAAAGACCCGCGCTGTGGCACAATTCTGTGGCTATGTGGAGAGCAGGGTAAGTGGTGGCACTGGAGAGAAGGTCCCCTGCCACCTGGAAACCCCCCCTCTCCTCCCCAGTGCCAGCGCTGACAGTGACAACAAGCCTTTGACCCCAGGTTCTGGGGGTGCCTTGGGGTTTACTCCAGCACCAGCCACCACCTCGGCTGGGACAGGGTGGTTCGTCTGCTCGGCGGCACGGCCGGCCAAAGCACCCCCTGCCAAAGCCAGCAAGCGCAGAGGGGCAGAAGGTAATTAGCAGAGCTGAACGGTCAGAGTGGAAACCTTTAAAACCTAATCTTTAAATCAGCAATGGCTGCAAATGGCCAGGACCTAGAGTAGGTCTCCTGGTTGCTGAGGAGAATCGGCTGTTTTTTTCCTCAAGCACCTTTTGGAAGCACCTGGGTATTCGCAATGTCAGTGGAGGAAAGCGCCAGGGCTGAAGCTGTAAGAGCAGGAGAAACAAGCGCGGGTGGAATTCGGGGATCGAGGCAGATGCTCCCAGAGCATCCTGGCTCTGCCCTCCTGGGACGGGGCTGCAGACCCCTCTCCCTGCGGGTGCCTGAGGCCACAGGCTGGCAGAAGACAGGGCTCTTCACCCAGAGAGGTGGAGCGCATCCCCGGCACGAGCCGAGGCACCGGCAGCCCTGAGCTGTGCTGGCACTACCCCCTTTTCCAGCTGCGGCTTAGCTCCATGTGCGCATCGGGCTCTAATTGCTTGGTATGAGAGCATTAGGGGCTCTAAATGGCAAAGAAATAGCAAACTTAATAAAATGTGAACCTGGGCTGCCGTTAACGGGAGGCAGAGGCAGCCGCCGGACTGGCAGCCCCGTGCAGGTTCTCCCTGGCAGCAGTGGGAGCACGAGCTGGCAGCCCCAGGGTGTGCAATGGGCACGGGGGTGGCCGTCCCCGTGTCCCCCGTGAGCTCCCACATCACCGTAGGATCCTGGGATCCGTGTCTCCATCCCTGGTGGAGGGGTCAGGGGCTCCCCAGCCGAAACCTCAGGTGGGATTTTGCCACCACGGCACAACACAGCACCCCCGGGGCAGCAGCACCAGTATGCAACTGGGACCAGACAGGCAGCCCTGCGAGTCCCACGCTCCCCACCCCCAGCCAGAGGCATCGAGGGATTCGTACAAACCTCCCTAAAAGGGAAAAAGGGGGGAGGGAGGAAAGCAGTCCCGCAAGCGCACTGAAATAACATGCAAATCAACCATTAATTTTTCATCTCCCATCAAACCAGTAAGCGGAGAACATTGGCTGCACTGGAATTTGAGATGGGGGGGTTGGGGGAGGGAGCCGGTTTCCATGGTAACGGGAGGGGCTGTATTTCACAAAGTGCTGGCAGCCCCAGCTGGCCCCCCCAGCTCCCCACACAGGCACGCGTCCGTGCGTGGCTAACCACAGCCCTGCTGCCGACCCACCACCATCCTCCTCCTCCTCCTCGGGAAACAAAGCCTGGCACGAGCCGGAGCGATGCGCACAGACCCAGCAGAGGGGCAGAGGGTGGCAGTGCTGGCTGTCCCCCGCCAACCTCCTGGGAGCTGGGGTGGCAGCAGCAGGGCCCAGGGGAGCCAAACTCCCACATGTGTGCAGGAGAAGGGGAGAAGAGCCCCAAGCTCCTGCCTGGACGGCGGGAGGTGAGGAGGAGAGCGCTCAGGGCAAGCATCGCTGCCCAGGAGTGATGCTCTGGACCTGGACCTGCTTACCTTCCCCACCCCCAGCCCATCGGAGGTCCCCAGCTTTCACAGTCCTCGCGCAACCCTCTGAGACAGGGCTCCAGCCAGAGCATCAGCCCCAGAGACAGGAACAGGCAGAAAACCTGCAAGTGTTGGCATCCACCTCTCTGCCGCGCAGTGGCAGGAGGCATCTGCCCCCTTGCAAGCCGTGGCCTTAAAGAGGCCATGACATTAAATGTAAGTCCTACATCCTGACAGCGCAGCACCCAGAGTCCCTTTTCTTTCAAAGGGCAAATAACCCCCTCGAGGAGCGTTACACCGGTTCCAGGGAGAGGTGCAGGGCAATAATTGATGTAAGCGGCTCCAACAGAGACCTCACCGAAGTGACTTATTGCTGAGTTTGCCAGGGAGATTAACGTCGAAGGTCGCTGAATAAAATCAGATCTTTCTGCCTGCCAGGAGGTGGAAAAGCTTTATGGGAAGCAGAGGATTAAGTACATCCGTGGCCAGACTGGAGCGATATGTCCCTAATAACTCTTCCAGCTAGACCTGAGCCTTGGGAAATGCCCGCCCAAAGCCCCCCGCACCCCTCTCACCCACCCCTGCAAGGGAGGAGCAGGGTGGCCAGCAGCCCCACCGGCCCCCAGGAGCTCACTCCTCGCCCAGGGAAAAGCATGAGGGTGAGAGGGGGGTGTCTCCTCCCCAGCAAACATTAGGAGGGGGTCTCACGGCGCGTGTGTGCACAGACACACGTTCACTGATACCAAAACCCTCTGCCTGTGGTGGCCACGGAACTCCAGCATCAGTCCCAGGGGCCTTCCAATTGCGAGAGAAAAATTACAGTCGATACAGGTTACCAGCTACTGCTCCATCCAATATAGATTTATAAAAACAATGGGGTCAGGGCTTCAGGAGAGAGCACATTTTATAGTTCATAAGACTAATGAGATAACTTTCCCTTGGTACTCCGGGGCCAGTATTTCCTTACGCAGTCTATTTTAACTGCTAGGGAATCAATAGGTGCCAGCGTTTATGAATTAGCCATACTTTGAGCATATGCATCCCAAGGCATCCCGGACAAATCCAATAACTGTTTGGTGCTATTTCTGGCCACGTTTAAAGTGACTAACGCCTCCCCGGGGGGGAAGGCACGGAGGGGGAAGCCCCAAAGAACAAATTCTGAGATTTTCCGAAGCTGTTGCAACAGCACTTATCTGCTGCTGTTGCCATTCCAGGACGCCTTTAGCCGGGCATGGGGCTCGCTGGGGGACAAGGAGCCTCCCCAGGGTGGGCTCAGCAAACCCAGCCAGCAGGCAAACGCCTGCCCACCACTGTGGCACAGCACTGCCCATCCTGCCTCTCTGCCAGATGGATCACGGGCACCTCCATCCCCAGGATGGCCCCAGAACAGGGACTCGGTGCCCAGATGAGGGATGTGGGGCAGAGGAGAGGGCTGGCAAGTGGTGGCCACTCACCAGAGCTGCCTTTAATCTCAGCAGGCTGAGTCCAGCCCAGTGCCACAGCTAATACTGAAAGCAGAGGGGGCCTGGACTGGGCACCAGATTAAAGACCCATCCCTCCCTCCCTCCCTCCAACCCCGAGATGCTGAAGAGGAACCACAAGTCGAGCGCGATGCAAATTTAATAAGAGCAGCACGGTATCTGACAGATTTATGTAGATGTTTGCCCGCAGTGGGGATCCCAGGGGGGGTGTAAGGCAGCTACAGAATCATAGAATGGTTGGAGATGGAAGGGACCTTAAAGATCATCCAGTTCCAACCCTCCTGCCCTGGGTAGGGACATCTGCCATCAGACCAGGTTGCTCCAAGCCCCTTCCAGCCTGGCCTTGAACCCCTCCAGGGATGGGGCGGCCACAGCTTCTCTGGGCAACCTGGGCCAGTGTCTCGACACTCTCACAGCAAAGAATTTCTGGTGTCTAATCTAAACCTCCCCTCTTCCAATTTAAAACCGTCACCTCTTCTCCTGTCACTACACTTCCCAGCTCTCCTTCGGATGCTGGAAGGCTGCTCTAAGGTCTCCCCAGTGGCTGCCCCCCAGCCCCCCCACAGGCAGCACCTCTCTCCCGCGCAGCCCAGCCACCACGCACCCACCCACACCTTCCCACCATCAACTTCCCTGGGCACCCGTAGGACAACCTGCGCCAGCCGAGCCCCCGGCTTGGGCTTTGCACCAAAGGGCTCCCTCTCTCCTCCTGCTCCTCCGCATCAAGAGAGCACCATGCCCCAGAAACCTCCTCCCCAGAAGCTGCAGTAGCCACGTCTGGGCTGTGCCGCGTCCCGGGCAGCCGCCTGTCCCCGGGGTGCAGCAGGGCTCTGCCAACGCTGCTGCTTCCCCCGGCAGCTGCCTGCTCCCAGGGGGCACCCCAGGCTTTGCCGGGAGCATCCCCCCGCAGACCTAGAGATCCTGAAAGTAAGGGAGCCCCAATGCAAGCGCTTTCCTGGCCGCTGCTGAGCCCGAGAGAGGGAAAGAGCCGAGGAGGGGTGGAAGTCGGGGAGTCGTGACGGGCTTTCCGCCTCCCCTCCTTAATCTCCTTTATAAGCACGGCTCCATCTCCTCCCGTTACAGGATTAACACCCATCTCTCATTCTCCTCTTGCAACAAGATTTTATTTCTAATTACGCTGTAATAAAACCGGGCGCGCTCCCAGGGCTTCTTCCAAATGACTTGTCGACACCAGGCGAGATTGGATCCCACTCGGGCCCCTTGCCGGCGCTGCTGCCTGAGATTCATTAGGCATGCATGAGGGAGAGGTTTTAAGAATGGAATTGCATTTAAATGGCTTTTCTGAGAGGGAGAAATGAAACAAAAAAAAAGAGTGGGAGAGAGAGAGAGAAGCAAAAAGCAGGAGAGGTTTAAAAGGAGGATGTCATTGTCACAGCCCAGTCACATTGCTGCCCAGCAGCTGTGGTGCCAGGTCCCCTCTCCCGGGCGCCCCAGGGAGCCGGGGCAGGGATGAGCCCTCCTGCCCCTGCGGATCAGGGGGACGGGGCTTTCCCTCTCCTCGCTCAGCCCTGGCAGAGCCCATCCCAGGCACGGCAGAGCCGCAGCCCAGCGGCCGATGCTTTTCTGGTGAATTACCTCCTGACGCCTTTCAGAATCACCTGCAGAGCCCCAGCCCACCGGCGACAAGTCAACAAATACAAAAGGAAACACTGGGTTGGTTGTTGTTTTGTTGTTGTGGGTTTTTTTGTGGTTTTTTGTTGTTTTTTTTTTTCCCCCTGAGCATCGTTTTTGGCTCTGACCACTGGATTTATGGCCCGGAGAGAGCCGGTGGTGCGGCACGGCACAAACCCCTCCACACACGGCTATCGGGAGACGTTAACGGCAGCTGCTGGCTGGCAGCTCCCGGATCTCAGCTCCGGCCCGGGATGTGGCTCTGCAGCCGGTCTGCAGCTCCCAGCCCCTCTCCTCGCACCCACGGCACAGGCAGCACCCAAGAGGACGGCAACCAGGGGCACGAAGGGCTGAGCGTCTCCCCCTGCCCTGCGATGCCCAGGACACTGGGGTCTCTCCATCCCCACGGCAGAGGGGCACCACCAGCAGTGGCGGCCAGGTTTGCCGGCAGAAAAAACAAAGCATTCGGAGCCAGGGATTTTCTTGGCAAAGCTCAGGAAATGCGCACCAAAACAAATACGGGATGGGTAAACTCAGCTCTGTGCACCCGCAGTCGGGGAGCACGTGGCTCGCACGAGCACCAGGAGCACCGTGGCCAGCCCCAGCCTCTCCCGCCCTCCCGCCTCTCCCCGCCTGCTCAGCTCCAACCCCCACCGCCAAAAAAAAAAATAAATTAATCACCGGCAGCATGACAAGTCGCTTCCAACGAAGCAGAGGAAGTTAATCTGTTCACGGACACACCGATCGCAGGGAGTGAAAAGTCCAGGGGAATAAACGACTGCCTTCGCAAGGAACCTGCCGGGTGGGAATCACCTTGTTAAAGCTCCCACACGAACACGCACTCCGTGCCCTCCCTCTCCTAGAGCACGCATCGCCTCCCGAAACCTTACAGGCCGCATAGCAATTAGCATCTCTGTCACTTTACCCTCGGAGCAATGGCTTCACCACCCGCACTTCTCTCTCTCTGGGCTCCGAAGGCACAAGAGAGGCTCCGATTTTGGGCACGGGAAGCTTTTTGGAAGGGGAAGCCAAAGGCTGCGCTTCAGAGCCGGGAACGGGACCCAGGTGGGTGCTTGAGGAAACCACAAACGCTGCTGTCGTTTCACCTGAGAAAATGCGAGATGTTGCTGTTTCATCCCCGCGGTGTTTCCACCGCTCTCCAACGTTCCCTGTCCCCGCTGGACTCCCTCACAGCGCCCACTGGCCACCCCCTGGGCACCGCTTCCCAGAGATGGGCTTGCAGCTCGGCGGACGCGGGGAAAACAGATGTTGGGAAAGATCTCTCTCTATCAGCTCCCCGGGAAGCGAGGTGTCCTGCCGGGCTGGCTGGAGTTATTAAATCAAAGAGTAATTATTTACCAAAGGGCCAGTCTCGCAACTCATCTCCACAGGCGTAAGCCCAGAAGCAGGCTACCCACGGAACTGGACCCACTGGGGCACCAGCCAGAGCAGCGTTGGCCACTCTGGGTTTTAATCCCCCTCTGAGTCACCGGGGCTTTTTGCGGGCACACGGTGGCTAAAATAAGAGCCAGGCGGCAGCGAGAACCCCGGAGTGTTTGCGGACACTTTCATCTGTTTGTGTACGTTGCTGTGAAAAGGAAACACTTTCACCAAAACAAAGGGAGGAGGAAATTCACTTTGGGGAAGAAGAGCTCTGCAGAGCAGACCCAAGGCTGGGGGTCGCCCGCAGAGGAGCCCCCGGCCCCCCCGGCCCCAGCCACGCTGGCACTGTCAGAGGAGGAGGAGGAATTAATCTCCCGAGGTGGTCCGGAGCCGTCTAATACCAGCAGAAAATTACAGAACAGGATGAAGAGCATTACAAAATGAATAGGAGGGGACTGGAGATTTCCATGGCTAATCCTGTTAACGAGACAATTTCTTATCAAACTCATTATGTGGCAGAAAGCAGAGGGGAGGGAGGGGCTGGGAAAGGGGACCGGGAAGGTGGAGGGGGAAAGGGGACGGCAGGAAAAGGCATCCCGGGGTGCACCCGGACCCGCCGGGAGAGCACGGCGTCCCCCCGAGCCCAGCCCACCACGCTGCACCGCCGTATCGCGCACAGCGCTCAGCGAGAATTGGATTTCTATTTCCAAGGAGAGCTAAATATTACTGGAGTGACATTTACCACAGAATAGTGCCGTCTGCTCCAGACGTGTTACCAGCCCTCTCCCAGCGCTGAGTGGCAGCGGGCAGAGATTACGGCAGGCATAAAGAAAAAAACAAAAATACAACATCCATCGCGATAACACTCAGTTTAAAAAAAATATTTTTCTAGTGTGGTTTTTTTTTTTTTTTTTAACCTCCTATTACGAGGAGCCTCGTTTTCCGGCAGGAAGCAAAATGAAAGGCTTCGGTCTGCAGGCTGAATGCGTGCCTGCCTTCGCTCCGGCGGCGGCAGAGGCTTCGGTGAGGGCTGGGGGCTCGGGAGGCAGTGTGGCAGGGTCTCCGCCTGCTGCTCTCTGGCCACCGGCACCTCTGCCCGCCTGGCACCCGCCGAGTGCCGCCTGTCCCCTCCTCAGCCGGGCAGGAGCAAAGCAGAGCAGCCTGACACGGCCACCCCCCCCTGCCCGTGAGGCTCATTCAGTCCTCAACAATTACTGCAACGTTCCCCACCAGCCCCTCCACCTTCTGCCCTCCAGCCCAAAGGCCTGCACCGCTACTTCACACACCCTGTTTAATATTTTTTTTTTTTAATTTGCTATTTAAAAAAAAAACCAAAACCCATGGAACTCATCAGATTTCATGCTAATGAGACGAGAATCTGGATGGAGGACTGTGCAAAAATTTGCATCTCAAAGAGGAAAACAGGAAGTCACTGAGAAAGGAAAATCCACCGCCGAGGTAGCGTGTATGGCCATAATTAGGCTAATGCTGCCTCTCCTCTGTCAGCTCATTTCCATCAGCCCCAGGGTAACTAACGGGGGACAACAGATTCCTTCACCCTCCGCGCAGAGATGCCTTTCCCTGCCATGGTACCCAGCCCCGGTGCGAAGGATGCCAAGAGCCAGGCTGGAATGAGGGATGCAGCACGGCACGGGATGAAGCACGGCAGCCCCAGTGCCCCAGGAGGGAGGGTTTGCAAGAAAGAACAAGGATTTGGAGAGTCTCCTCCAACGGTACCACCAGTGCAGTCTGCCATGAGGACAATGCACACCCGAAGGAAGAAAATGCCGCAGAACCCTGGTGTCATCTCAGTCATCACCTCCCCATCACCGTGCTCTCCCCCAGAACGGCCCAACGAGGTGGCCCAGCCTGCCCAGACCAAGGTCATGGCAAACACACGGCTCTGCCCGGCCACAAATACGGTGCCACAGAGCAGAAACCGGTGGCACAGAACAAGCCATCGTTGCCCCCCCATTTTGAGAGGGGCTGATCTGCAGTGCTTCATCAGTTTCCCCCTGATTTTTTTAATTGGGTTTTGTTGCCGCTGTAGACATTACTGTACAAACAGTTCTGAATGGCTCTAACCAAGATATTTGCTCGTAAAAATCCATCACGGACGCCGAGAATGACACAAATGGAAAACGCCTAATGAAAACAAAGGGGAAAACAACAGGTACTTCAGTCCTTTGCCATCCATCAGCAACCTCGGGTTATTAAAGATGGGGGGGAGGCGGGGGGGGGGGGGGGAGGCGGGGGGGGGGGGAGGGGAACCCTCACATCTGCAATCAGATCTGGAGAAATCTTGAAAAGACAAATACCCACATAGGAGGAAATTCTTTGCCCCCACTTCAGTCTGCAGGAGTTTTGCCATAATTATAATAAGAGTGAGGCTGCTGGATAACACGAGAATTATTTTCCCCACTTACATTGTCAAATGATCATCTTGCCCTGCAGTGAAATCTCAATAATTATAATGCTGAACCATGAAAGAACAAAGAAATAAAAAAAAAAAAAAGCAGTGTTTTCTTCCAGGGAGTCAGGGGGGCGAAGGAAGCTGCGATCGCAGGGCTGAAAGTGCATCCTTTCTCTAATTATCTTTCTCCGGGCTGCACATCCCTCATCCGAGGGGTGAGAAACCCTCTGCTGCCTCCCCCCACGCCCCCAGCGAGCCCCAGTGCCCGAGAAGCCCATCAGATGGAGCAGGCACCTCCGTGCCCAAGGTGGTGGAGTTCTCCCCCCAAGAAATCAGTTTGAGAGGAGTGGGGGGGGCATGGCATCGCCCATCAGCCCCCCCATACCCCAGCCTGAGCCCCCCCAGCTCTGTGGGACCTCCCTGTGTGGGCTTGGCCACGGACGGAGGAATCACTGGCTACAAAGCCAGCCCTGCCTTCACCCCCAGTCCAACACCCAGCACCCATCGAGGGGGAAAAGGAAGGGGAAATCAAAGAGAAAGAGGACAGAAAAGGGGAGGGGAAGTGGGGGGGGCGAGGAGGGGGGTAAAGGAGGCGAACAAGAAAAACAAGACGACAGAACGCTTGCTCCACAGCCCTCGGCTAAATTACAAACCAGTTTACTGAGGTGGAAAGCTGCAGTGAGCTGAGGAGGAATATGTGGAAACCATCTGCAGATTTAAAAATAATCTATTTTACGATCACCCTCGAACATATTCTTTTGCAGAAACCAAATAGGATTTGTTGTTGTTGTTTTGTGCAAACTGTGAGGGAAAAATTACTAGAAACATGCAGGGGGTTTTGCCTTCTTGAGTACTGAGAGGCTAAATATGCCCTTCCTTATGTTTAGAATAGTAACAGTCATCTTAAAATTAACTTGGTCTGCATCAGAGCTTAAAAACAGTTGCAATTCAGAGCCTGCAGAAAGCAGGACAAACCTGCACTGGGGTATCTAGCGCTTCTAGCTGACAGATGTCTTCCTACATACAGTAAATATAGGTCGTCTTTTCCTACCCAGAGAACTGTAGATCTTAATTAACCAGGCCACTAGCAGCATATGTAATGATTTTTTGCAGCTTGCTAAGCAAACCTTCCCTTGATTAGGTGGAGGGAAACGAAGATGCCTGTGGAAGGGAACCCTCTCCCCCTGACCCGGCGTCCCAGCTCCAGCCGCAGCAAAGCTCGGGCTGCGGCTCCCGTCGTTATTTCACGCCAGGGAATCTGCCTAACGAGATCAGAAGGGTGCGGAGCCGGGCACCGTCCTTTCCGCCGAGCGCAGCCAACAAGCCCTACCCCAAAGCTCAGCTTCTCCAGCGGCAGCCAGAGGGGGTTATTAAGCTTTGCAGACTAAACCGCGCTCCTCCTTGTAAACCACTTCTGGATTAAATTATCTCCAGGCTCGGAAAGCCAGAGACAAACGAGCTAATGAAATTCATGCTGCATTATGATAAAGCCGTGCCGAGCCCTCGGCGGAGGGGCAGTCAGCGCTGGGATGGGCGAGGGCAGGCGGCAGCACCCATCGCTCTGGGTGCCGGGTCCCGATGAGGCGGCGGCGGCGAAGGCGAGCACACCTGGCCATGGCTCAGTCCCGCTGCCATCACCCCTGGGGGAAGAGCTGGGTGAAGTTTCACAGGACAGCAGCCACACACCACCTGAAATGAGGGCATCGGGCAAGCACCCAGCCTTCTCCCTGGTTTTCACCCATAGGATGCTCCGAATCCGACGTCTGGTCTTTAGAAACCCCTTGAATTGGAGGGAAGGGAGAGCAGAGAGCAAGCACCGCCTGGATCCTCTTGCAGACCACATTTCTACAGCCAGGAACACACTTGGCAGGGCAAGAATAGCACGAACAGACCTATTTGCAAAGGATGGACTGTTGGTAGAGCTGGGGACGCTCTGGCTCTCCAGAAAACGGAGCAAGAAGCTTCCTAGAGCCTGCGGGGGGAATTCTCGAGGCCAGAAAGCTCCCTCTGCAACATGGAAAACTGCAGGAGAGCTGCACGTCGCTGCCCTGCACCAGGCTGAAAGGAATCCTGCTAAAGCCAGGACCTTGTTTTGATCTGATCAGAAAAACCAAAAGTCTCACAAAAGGAACTGCTGTTGCCTAAAATTCAGGAGTGAAGTGGAATGATCCCACGCTGCTGCTCACTGCCACAGTCCCACGTGTCCACACGGACACGCACGGTGCATCCCCTCCTCCCCTCCCCTCCCTACCACTCACCAGGGAAAAAAAAAATATGTAAAAAAATCAGCGAATGTGACTCGAACAAAGAGCAGAACTTCCTCCCCGCTCATTAGCGCTGGAAAAGCAAGAGAAAAAAATCCCCGGGACATAACCTTCTCCTTCAGCTCTGAAGTCTGAATGGCTCGAGGAGAAGGTGGTTGGGTTTATTCTTTGTGTTTCACCTCGCTCAAAGAGTTGGTCTGCAGGTTTCTATTAAGGAGCACAGACAGGAGCCCGTGCTAATGAAGGCACCCCCAAAACCATCCACCCTGTGCGCTGGGTCTGCAAAAAGCCCACCCTGGGGCAGGCAGATTCCTGCACACGAGTCCTTCCCATGGGCACAGCAAGCCCACGGACTGAAATGCGGATGAAAGACGCCATCTCTTTGGAAGGGGAAGAGAAGGGAGAAACATCTCCACAGCCACAAAAGCCACCGGTGGGTCGCCACAAGCCCTTCTCCCTTCACCCACGTTCTGGTGCGGAAAAGGTTCAGAGCGTGACCGGGGAGCTGCCGGCGTTCACAGGGGGAAGGAACCCTGGCGTTGGGTTAGTGCCGCTCTCCCTGACAGAGGTACAGCACAAATTCTCCATGGAGCATCTCTGCCACGCGTGGGGGCTGCCACCATGGCAGTGTGGCTGGGAGGAGGAGAAGCAGCCCCCCCTCCCGCACGGCACACGAGCCGCTGCATCTTATCAATAATTATTAAGACAAGGCATACGTACGTTGACCTAGTTACGGGTTCAAGAACAAGCCCAGTCATGTTGGCTTTGCTCAATAGCCCAACGGTTCTGACAACGATGGGCCTGCCTGGTTGCTGTGGGAGCCTCAGCATCACCACCTGCACCCCACAAGGACCAGCAGCACCCAAAGCACTGCGGGCCAGAGGAGGTAACATCACACGAAACACGTCGGGGGTTCTCCCAGTGCCCGCGCCCAGCCCCGCTCCCACCACAGACCCCACGAGAGGAGTCTGCACGTCAGCGGATGAGCACATTGCCAGGGCAGCCCGGAAGAATTCTGGTACCTGCTCATTTAGCAGAATTTATGTACGGATTTGGCACCGGGGCCATGAGGTACCGCTCCACCCAGCGCAGCAGGCGGTCTCGGGGCGCTGGCTCAACAGCTCTCGGGGCAGGAGCAGAGGTGCCGGCTCTGCAAACCAGCACGGCTCGAGTGAGCTGCACCCGAGCTGTAATCCCACTGAAGGCTTCTCCGCCGCCGCCAAGGAGGATGAGAGCGTGCTACCGGGGCCACCTTCTCGTTACTATTGTCAGCATGTTCAGCTGTTCTCACAAGGCAGCAGCTCTCATAAAGAAAGGCACTTGAGCGCTGCCCTGCCTCCTTCAGCAGGGCTACGAGCACGGCTGTGCTGGAGGGCTGCGTGCTCCCTCTCCCTAAGAGCGGGGACCCTCTTCTCCGAGAAGATAGCCCAGCAGCTCTTCTGCCATGGCATCAAGTGGGGCTGGTGGCCAGGATGCTGAAGAGGCAGCAGAGGAGCCCGGCATGCTCTTTGGCAGAGCAGGATGGAAGGCATGTGACAGCCGGGGGAGAGAAGCTGGGGTGCTCGGGCTCTGGGACCACACTCACCGCACACCCCACGACTTTGGTCATCTTCCTCCTGCCGCCGCTCTCCAGGACTCGGCCTAGACTAGTTGGAAACGGCAACGTGCTTGCCAAGTCTTGGCCCAGTGCTGTTGGCTCTTCCTCAACCTTCCAGACACCTCTCAAAATCCTTGCAGATGAATTTTGGCAGCTACCACAGTTCCCTACGGGGAGTAGTAGTGACCAGGGCAGGGCAGCATGACAGCACTGCCATGATCCCAGCAGCTTGGTGACTCCTCATGCTCCACAGTGAGGCATTTGATTCAGGGGGCTTGCAAGGATGCCTTTCCTCAGAAGCAAAGCAGCGTCTCCAGGTTTGGGGACCCCAACCCCAACCCCAACCCCAGCGATGGGGATGGAACGGCCGCAGCAGGCAGCTCCCTGGAGGCAGAATGCTGAGGCAACACTCCAGCAAGCTCAGCATCAGTGAGGAGTGTTTTCAGTAACTGCTTATGGATCTGCTGTCCCTGGATGTATCTAATCAATCCCTCCCAACCCTGGCGATAGGATCTGTGTCCGCAGCCTTCTGCGGCCGCAAAGCTACAACCCGCTGCCAGAGCGGGCACTTTCTGTCAAAGCGATCCCCTCCCGGCAGCGGGGAGCACTGAGGGATACAATGAGTAACAGTTTATGCTTCAAAGACGGCAGGGAAATACTCCCGAGAGTTCAAAACAGGATCACAAAAATGATTCAGGGCAGCAAGAATTAGTCAGACGTTGTGGGATGCAGCACAAGCCCCAGCACCCATCTGCGAGCAGCGCCTCGATCACCAGAGACACGGAGAAGAGAGATCCCGTGACAGCAGCACAACAGCATCCCCGGCCTGGGAGCTCAACTTCAGCAAATGCAACCTTGAAATAAGATGCAATTTCCTAGCAACAAGTAATGAGATGCCGGGGCAACTTACCGGGCGAGACAGCCTGGCCCAAAGTCTTTAAATACAATGAGATTTTGTTACGACACGGTTTCACCAGCCTTCTCAGCATCCCAGGACTGGAGAGGGCTGGGGAACACCTGAGCTGGGACCTCAGAATTCGCCAGTGGCTCAGGTGGTGTGACCTACTGCATCCTGCTCACCCGCAGCACATGTGCACACACACACACACGCACGCACACACACACAGAGTTTTATCCGAGACCTGAGCTCATTCTGTCCCCCTCCTGCCTCCGATTTGCTTCCCTGCAGTGACATTCAGGACGAATCCCTTCAACTTGAGCAAACGTGAAAGGGTCTCGAGAAGTGCCCACCCCCACCAGGTCGGAGCATCGCTCGGGGCAAGGGACACGAGGACAGTGTGGGCACTGTCGTCACCGGCCTGGGGGGACACCTCCTCGGCCACTGGCCTTCTGCCCAAGGCTCCCTCCTGCTCTGCACGGTTCAGTGGTGCCTTTACAGCATCCGCTGTGCCAGGACAGCCCGGGGCCTTGGCGGTCACGCCTGGCCTCCTGCTGCCACGGAGAGGCAGCAGCCCATGCTGGGAAGCCACCACGACTGGGTCACCCCAGGAGGGCAGGTGAAAAAGGGAGCCACAGACACAGGGGTGCAAAGGGACAGCTCATGGCACAGAGTCCCTCCCTGGATGTCACAGAGCATCCTGCCTCACATATCCAGCTCTGAAGGCGAGGGACCACAGGGAACTGCCCCCTAAAGGGCTTGGTGACAGGGTCTCCCCAACCACAGTCCTTCTGTCGAGGGCAGGGGCCCAGATCTCCATCCCTCCCCACCCTGGGAACACTCACACCTCTCCCGGGGTCCAGCCCCTGCTCTGTCCCTGCAGCCACATCTCGCCTCCAAAAAGCCTTTCAAAACTGACGGGGTACAAATAATTCATCGCTTTGAGCTGCTGTTCAAGCCCTGCTGGCCACCGTTCTCAGCAGCTGCTGCCTCGGACACACACACACACAGCCCTGATGCTGCCGGAAGGGTGGGCAAAGGGCAGGGGGGCGAATCTGGGGGCAAGGAGAGGGGCAAGCACAGCATCGGACACCGCCACGCAGGGAGGCTCCTCTTCCACAAGCAACAAGGAAGGCAGCGTGGGCACAGAGCTGTGCCGCTGTCGGGCAGGAGGAGCGTGCTTTTCCTGCAAAAAGCCGGGCTCTCCCGGGGAAGGCGGGGGGAGGGAGCACGGGCCGGGGCAGGGATGCTCCTCGCTGACACGTGTTGGCAAACACACGGGCTAAAGCAGCAGGGCTGCTGCCCGGCCAATTCACAAACCTTTTATTCATAAAAACACCACAAAATTCACGCGCATTCGCTAATTACTCAACCTGCCCCTCTGTCGGGTGAATAATGAGGGGAAAAATAATCGGCAATTTGTTCAAAACCACACGGAGAAGTTCAGCGAATGCGTTATTGCGGCGCTCTGCTCTGCGGACTGAAACCCGGAGCCGGCGCGTCCCGCGCAGCCGTGCTGCCGCATGGAGAGCAACCCACGGCGCACACAAAAGAGCAGCCCATATGTAAGGAGTGCCCACCATCCGGCAGTGTTTTCACCACACACACACCCCTGCCAGCCGGCTCAGGCTCCGCTGAGACACATCTGCCCGCGGGGAGAGGCAGCCTCCAGCCCTTATTCCCAGGGGTGCTTCTTGCAGCCGGGGTTCAGGGCCATCAGACTCCATCTGCTCGGAGCAGGGCAGGCCACGGGGCTGGGACACCAGGAGCAAGGGCTTCAGCTCCCACCGACCCTCAGCAAAGCTGCCGGGCAGCATCCCTGTCCCCTATCTGGTTCCCTATCCCACTAAACAGGGCAGCATTCCTATTTCATACGGAGCTTGGACCACAACCGACAGCAAGGACGAGGGTGCTCGCTGCAGCAGGGTGGCTCCTGCGGCCCCACCACAGCCCAGAACCGCGATGGAGGCACGTGGAACCTGTCATCCACAGCCCCCTCGATGCACACAGCCAGCAAGGGACCAGAAAGCACTAAACTCCCCTCTTCCAGGTTCTTTCAGCATGACGGCTGCAGCAGAGGAAATCCCAGAAAAGGACAGCGAACGTTAACACCCCCTCAGTGGGTCCAATGGTAAAAGACAACTTGGCTCTCTTTCAGATTTAATTTACATGCCTGCTCTTTAACGACTTCACCCTGATCCCACACAACAAGGAGAGGTGGCGCAAGGCAACGGGATCTGCCAAACACAGCCCCGCTTCTGAGCGAGGCGAGAACCCCGCTTTCCTCTGCTCCTTTTGGGGTTTATTTTTGTGCTGTACTTGCTCTGAAGCAGGAACCAGAGCAGCACGGCCGGACGAGCTGCCGCTGCTGTAACCTGCCTCCTCGGGTGCCCAGCCCTGCCCTAACGCCAGCTGCCAGCCCTCGCCAGGTGCTCAGGCCCGTGCTAGGAGCCTCACACAGCACCCCAAACCCCGTCCCACGTGGCCAGAGGGGCCTGGCACAGCTACACCTCGGAGGAGAGATGTTTTTAAAAAGCAGCAAGGAGCTTCTACCTCTGTGGAGCACTTGGAAACCCAGCCAGGCCTTGCTCTCTGCAGCGCTGCTAATTACCAAAGCATTTCCAGAAGGCAGGAATAATTAAAGTACCTTTCCTTTCCCCTGAGAACGAGAGCAGGAGCTGTAGCTGATGGTACAGGGAAAGGAAAACCATTTCCCAAACTTCTCGGCCTTCCTGAGGAGCTGGCCCTGGGAGCAGGGCAGAGCGTGCTGCCCCACAGCAGCGAGGAGCCTCCTCAGGGGGTGCTCTGTCAGCGCACACCCGAAGGGGGAAAGGAGGAGTGAGAGAAAAATACAGCTGGCACGGGAGGGCTGGGTGGGAAATCTTGGGATTTTTGGTTGGAGAGGCACTGAAGAGCCAGCACGTCTGCTCCTGAGGAGCCGCTTCAGCCAGGGGATTACTGCCTTTGCACACTAATTATTTTAAAAAGAAAATCATCCACTAAAATAGCATGAAAAAGCACCGCAGACCATTAGCACGGGGAGCCTCGTGCTCTCCAGCATCCCGACAGGCTGCGTCACCCTGTTGGTCCTTGAGGGAAGAGGCGGGCGTAAGGTCAGGGCCACCAAGAGCCCCAGGGCCACTGAGAGCCAGTCCCAGGGCCACAGCACAGGTCTCCGGCCAACATCGACTCTCAGACATGGGCTCCACAACTCCAGGAAAGTTGCAGCCAAACCTTCATGCCTCCGTAGCCGCAAACGGGAGCGTGTGTCTTCTGGAGCGTAATCACAGAGAGGGGAGGGGAGGATGGAAACAAAAGGCAGCAATAAATCACTTCCCTGCTGCTACCCGAGGAGATATAATTAAGTTTATGCCTAGAGTGGCGTTGCTGACAGTAGTCCCGGAATGAGATAAACATAACGCAGGAGGTTCGGCTGCAATAACACAAGGGCAGAGTGGCAGTGAGACGTGTGCTCAGTAATGGTCCTCAATTAGGGAGCCGCAATCTCCCAACACGAGCTACAGGGGAGGGTGCCATTAGATGCCTCGCAACCCGCACGTCGGATGGCAAAGGGGACCGGCACGCGTCCAGAACGGCCTCTGCTGCCTCCGGTGAGGTGACCATGGCTCCTACTGGCCTCACCCAGCTGCCCCTGCCAGGGCTGTCCCCCCTCTCCTGGGTCCCCGGTCCCCACTGTCCCCCATGCATGGCGGAGAGGGTGGCACGCAGAGGTCCAGCGTGGTGCCAAGCTCACCAGCCCCTGTCCTACTCACACTTAAGCACAGGCTTAATTTTAAGCACATGAAACGTCCACTGATCTCCAAAGGATTATTTGTGGGCTCAGCTGCCGGCACCAGGTGCTCTGCAGGCACCTGGCAGGGCTGCTCAGTGTCACACCCCAGGGACAAAAGGCAGTGACAAACCCCACAAACGGGGGGTGTAACCAAAATGCCAGGGTGGGCCCCTTCCAGCCGGCTCAGCAGAGGGACCATCGCTGAGGTTTGAAACCGAGGCAGTCAAAACCTCCTTACGAAGGCCAAGAACATTTTGTACTTGAACACATCAACATTTTTTCCAAATGCTCTCCTTGATTCTCTTAAAATAATTTCAACAGCCCTGTACTAACTCTCAGTTGTTTACACAAAAGAGGTTTGTTTGGGGTTTTTCAGTAGCACGCAATAATTGAAGACAATCCCACAACAGGAGCAAATTTTCAAAGTAATATTGCAAGGCTAGACTTTCCAAACCTTATTTTAAAGAATCTGTAGAAGCCTCACTCTGCCCTTCTCCACAGTATTTTCAAGTTTGCAGGAGGCATTTTGATGAACACATTTCTGCAGAAAGTTACATAGCTCCACTGATGCCATCCCAGATGATATTACCTGATGCCACCTCTACCGAGAAGCCAGACCTGGCCACCTACATAGCTCGGGCCAGAGGAAGACACCTCAAACCCAGCCCAGCATCAGGGGGGTGGCATCTGTGCAAGAGCCCTTTCCTTCCCTCCAGCACCACGACACGAGGTGCAGACGCTGCCTGTGACGGTCAGCATCCCACCTCCAGCCCTTCTTCCCTCCCCGGCCAGGAGGAGCCTCCGAAACACAGAGCAGGGCCCAGCTCAGCTGAGAGCACCCAGCTGCCATCTGGACGGATAACAGGATTTTTTCCATGCATATATGAAAGAGGGGGTGGGGGAAGGCTGAGGAGAAACGAGGCTGCAAAATGAATTCAGCATCAATTATTCTAAAATATGCGTGTTAATATGGGAAGGGCTCCACGGCTGCATCCATCTCCGCTGCTGTTCATTGCAAGCATCAAAATGTGACCCGGGAAGATGACAGCATCTCGCGTCTCACTTACACAAACACGAGCCGGGGAAGGGAGATATTAAAAAGGGAGACAATGCTGCATATTAAAATGCCACAGATGGAGCTTTCTGCAGCCTTTGCAGTCTGCCTCGGAGATTATTGCTGGGCCATATTGTATTAAAAATGGGGGGTGGGTGTGTTATTTATTTAATTTTTAAATAAATTCCATCTCCTACTCATGCCGGATGGATAAAGTGAGCTCTTGAGCTCCAGCCAGCTTTTCCGGCAAACCCACATGAAAAATGCATTTTCATTAATACAAACTGTTTGCAGTAGGTAAATTAATTCTGGAAATGGTTTTCATACATGGCAAATTATACGTTCAGTGAAAACACTAGACGACACTCTACAGTCACAATAAAAGCCCCGCGTTCCCTTTAATGAAGCGGGATTGCCAGGTAAAGGCAGATTCCCGGAACGATTAAACAAATAAGTAAATAAGTAAGTAAAAGCTGAGGGGTTTGGTGGCACCGGGAGGCCATCAGGCTCCCCCAGCCATCCCAGGATCCAGCTCCATGGGCTCGAGTTTCCCGGTGAGGAGCAGGAGGGGAAGGAGGAGCCCCTGGCCCTTCCCATCGCCGTGGTGTGAGGTGCTGAGAGTCCCATCATGGGAAGGGGACATGAAGTGCACAGCAGTGAAGAGCACAGCACAGCTGGCCAAGGAGCAAGGAAAGGGAGCACCAACTCTCCACCATCTCCCAGATGAGACACGAGCCCAAACATTAAACTCTCTCCTCACAAGTTTCTCTTTTGCTCTCAAACCTTTTTATGTCTCCTTTAACAGTCCCGTTTCCGAGCGCCTGCTTATGGCAAGGGAAGCGATATATAATTGATGAAATGACGATGTGCTACGGCCCCAGCCCCAGCTAGAAGACATCTGTTCTGCACGTAGACTCGCTCAGGTGCTGTCACGCTGCATTTACCGCAGCGTATCAGAGCCTGACTGCGTATGCTAATGTCGGGCCAGCCCAGATCCGTAACACCGTACAGTCCGGGGTGTCGGGAGATCACAGGTATTGCTGTAGGTGTTTATGCCCCTCTGCTGCGACTGTCCTGCCTTCTCTGCCCTGCCTTTCAGGCCTTTCCCTCAGCACTTCTGATTTGTGAAAACGAGGGCCAAACAGAAGGCGGGTACGGTGCCTTTGGAAGTGGAAGAACCATCACAGTGATTTGAAGAGCGGAGCAAATATCAATCCCCACGTTTGTCATGGGGAACTGAAAGCCACGGAAGGAGGGGGCAGCATTTCATAACAGCCTGCCGCATTAGAAAACAAAGAAAGATAAAGAATCTTTTAGTCACCTCTTAATTACATATTCTGGGTACATTAAGAAAGGAGAAATGCATCTCAGGTCACTGCCTGTCACCGCGACAAAGGCCCATGATGAGTTCTGTATTCAAAATATTTGCACTAATTATCAGCACAGTTCCCCTTTGAAAGTGCTCGGAGGGAAGGATGGTGTTTCACCCGAGGGAATCAGCTCGCAGCCCGCACTGGTTTCACTGCACTACAGATAAATATACTCGTGCGCGTGTATATTTTTACCAACGTGCCCGCATATGTATCCATGGAGAAAAACCTATAAATGCCTAACACTCATCTCGTGGGGCTGGGGAGCGGGAGCAGAAGAAGAGGGGCTCTCTTCCCCTCTCCTGCAGGTGCCAGCAACGATACAGGCTGAGACACGATGGCCTCTGCTGGATCTCCAAAGGTGGGAGTGGGTACTCTCACCCCAGGGCAACGGCTGCAGCCACAGCTTGGCCAAACGGCAAACAGCCCTCTGCCGAGGCAACCGCGCAGGGAAGGAGGGAAATGCCTTGAATGCAAATGGCGACTGACCTTTAATTAGTGCATAAGTAGGCACAAGGGGAGAAAAAACCACCAGAACTTCCCTCCGCACCTTCCCTTTCTTAAGCCCCCACATCAGCAACTGACTAATTTTCCAGGCAGAAGCTCCCCCAAAACATCCTCTTCCTCTCTTGCCTGCGCTGGCACTGACCCTGCCTGCCAGGAAGGCCAAGAGGAGGGTGAGGGATGAGCAAACACAGTTCCCAGGGTCCCACTACGGGTGCTTGCAGGATCTTATTGTGAGGCAAGAGAAGAGTCAAAGGCATTTAGTACGTGCTGCGTGCCCCCCAGATTGCTCCTGACACCCAGCAGGACACAGAGCAGAACTCCTGCCTGTGGAGATGCTCCTCACTTGCCTCAAACTAACCCAAGCCAAAAGCCAAGCAGAGCAATTCCCATAGAGCTCTGATGCTGCTTGGGACCCCCAAGACAGCGTGCTGGTTCACGTCCCAGTCTCACGGGATTCTACATTATTTCCCTTATTTCTTGCTAGCCAATAACCTACACCACCTTCCCTATGCACTGATTCTAAACCATCCATATGCTACGGAGCAACCCCTTTTCCTCAGCAAGCATTTAATCTGACTGGACAGGAGCAAAACCATGTAGATATAAATGGGGCAAGGAGAAAATAGTGTGCTTCAGGTTCCTCGGGAAAGCATATGGGAACAGGAGACTTATTAATAAATTCTTCTTTGTTCTGTATTGTCTGTGATAAATAGCCACACTCAGCATCAATAACTGCAAACATCCTTGGGAAAGAGAGACATGCAGAAACCCATCACGCTGCTGAAAGCGGAGAATGGATTCAATTTCAGTTTTGAAGGCAAATTTCACAGTCCTAAACAAAATTATCTGAGGGGGCTGCTGTGGCCACACATGCAATAAATGTAAGGTTATGGCTGCTAAACCAGGAGAACGTCTCCCAAGAGTGGTAATATCTTAAGCTAAAGGACAAGGAAGAATAGCCCCATTCAGGATGATGCCTTTAGAAAAATAACATTTATGTTTCCAAATAAAAAATGTTTTTATTAAGAGAACAACAGAGCTTCTGGAATGTTATGTCCCTAGAGATTACCCAAACTCCCACCCCTTTGCTGGCATCCAAAAGTAAATTTCCATGAGATTTTAAACACTGCTGAGACCTCAATAATTTGGTGGTAGGAGGGAAAAGAGAGCAGTAGCAAGAGACATTCCTAATGGCTAAGACATGAAAAACGCAGCTTTATTTTTTGATGATTGCATTAGATTTTTTATCACAGAGATGAAAAATGAGCAGCTACCACCTCCTAATTCGCTGCCTGGGGACTGGATTCCTCTCTGCTGCCGTATGAGAGGCACTGAAAGCAGCACTGTGCAGGAAGTGAGTTATATTTAAGAAGAGCCCACTATAATGTGGAAAAACAGTAAGCCAGGGCATATACCGAGGGCAGGAGAAAGCCCAGTCCCGTGCTTAGGACGTGCAGCAAACTCTAGGCTTCCAGGTGAATGGCTTTAAAGGCAAGAAAGATGAGAAAGGGCAGAAACTGGAAACCATGTCACCCGGCATTGCTTGGGCTCTCAGCAGACCAGCTGGCACCTCCTAGCCATCGGGGGGAAGGCAGGAGGCACGGGGTCATGGTGGGGAGGAGGAGGAGGGCTGGAGACCAACCTCAGCCCCACTCCGCGGGGTTACAAACGACATAACCCGGTCGCCTCGGCCTGGGCAGGGTGGGGGGTAGGGTGGATGTGTGTTGGAATGAGATGGTCTTTAAGGTCCCTTCAAACCCAAACCGTCCTATGAGTCTATAATTCTCTCTCTGCAAACACCGAAGGGGCCACTACCCAGCTGCGAGCGGCGGGCGGTCAGCACCGCGGACAGCGCCCCGGCACCGCGGACAGCGCCCCGGCACCCCCGGCGGGGACCCCCCTCCGCCCCCATCCCTCCGGTGACGCGGGGTTTGCTTATTTACTTATTGACGCATATGAAGGGAAAGAACGGGTATTTTACGCCCAAGATACTAAAGAGTTCTCTCAACACCGAGGGTTCGAGCGTGCCAGAGAAAGAATTCAGCTTTTCCTCTCTTCTTCCCTGCAAAAACCTCTCAGCTGCCAGCATGTGTTTCCACCTACGGACGTAGTGACTTCCCTGGGAAGCTCCGAGGAGTAGGAAGTGCCATCCAAGATGGGCTGAAGAAGCAGTACAACCACCCAGCACACTCACCGTGGATGTGTGCAGATACAATCAACACGGTTGTCATTTTCCTGAACAGTTTCTCCCCTGAGATATCGCCTGGATATACGCTGAAGTCCACCAACGGCCACGAGCTGCAGGCCAGCTTTGTACCTACAGGTACAGAACAGCTTTCATCCTGCCACTTGGCTGTAGGGCAGGATGAGTTTGTGCACACACCTGGGATTATTGGCCAAATCCCACCATAGTAGCTCTTTTTCAACAACGTTAAAAGTTCAGTGGTGTTGCTAACACTCCCTTTGGGCAACATGAGCAAGTTTCAGGTATTTGTCACAAAAGTGAATGTGTCTTGCTGGAGTTTAACCTGACTGAAAGGCTCAAGTGCCAAAGGAAGCTGTTTGCACATCAGTCTTGTAACAGGGCATCCCCCTTTTCTTCCTTGTTAATCCTCTGCTCTGTAACCACATTTTTCTCATGCTTTTACTTGGAGCACCATGACTTTGAAAGGATAAAGTGCATTAAGAGTTTTAACGCTGAGGAAGATAGCAGCCTGACATTTTAATAACACTAATGCTCTGGAATTTGCAGAATTATCACTGTAATACATATCTCAACACCAGTCCCTCCACTGTGATTAGTACAAGCTCTATATCACATTAAACACCAGGGGCTTTCGTGTTGCTCAGGGTAAAGAATCAGCCCCTTCTACCGTGCCTGAGACAGACACTGATTTTCCAGGGCCATGTGCAGAGGCATTCTAGGGATTTCCACCTTCTCCTCCATCAGGTCATAGACAACTGCTCCTCACCCTCTCCATCATGGAGATCTCAGCTGCAGTAACAACTAAAGCAACGGTGTAAAGATACGACGGCTGTTTATAATGGGGGATTTTTGTGCCTCAGCACAAAACCAAGCACTCTTGAATGCCAGTTTCCTAGTCTTCATCTTGCAGAATCCTTCCTGAGTCTTTGTTTATACATCCTACGGTTCATTTCAGTGTTACTCAAATTACTTGGTCCTTTGCCTGTGTCAAGCCTGAAATTCATTCTAAGCCAGTGCATCTAAATCAGCAAGGATAGGACGCAGTTTAGATGACGCAGTAAGGGACGGACGAATAGGAGGGACTCTCTTAAAAACAAAGAGGACCATTCCTATCCAGAGAAATGGGGTAGAAAGACACAGTTATCAACGAGCCCTACTGCAGCGACCACTCGAGCACCCCCCACGGCTGCACGGCAGGGCCCAGCTAGATACTAGTCCTGACAGCCAGGACAGCTACAGGAAATTTTGGGAGCTCAGGGAATGGCAGCAGCTGCTCCTTCCCTGTGTGCAGGGGAGCTATGGGAGGCAGTAGCACTCCCTGCCCACTGTCACACCTTGTATCCAGCCAGAGGAGCCATTAAAACCATATAAATACAGAAGGAGAGACAAGCAGTGAAGGGAAACACCTGTGTTCAGTACTGAAACGTGCCCACACCCGCATCTTCTGGTGTCTCTGCTCCCAGACACCACCAAAGCTCCAGCCACAAAACCCCTGCTCAAGCTCCTGTTCTGCTTCTTCAGAGGAAACTCAGTTCTTGCACTTTCTGCTCCCCCTTCTCTTACGTCCAAGTAAAAATAACCCTAAAGGAGCTAAGCACATCAATCAAATTCAATGTAAAAATGTAGAGGTATTAAAAAGTTATAAGCCCACAAATCTGTAAAAAAATACAGCTGAAATGCAGCCAAAGCCAAGGCATTTTGGAAAGTTAAGACCTTGTGATGGGAGGGAAGGAATTGTTTCCTTTTCTGCCTTTGAAACACACAGAGGCTGCTTTGCAAAGCCTAATGGCGACGGGCACCAGGGTAGTTTCTCGGCTTCCAAACCCCTCTCCCGTAGCCCACACACTGTGACTGGTCTTAACAAGCAAGAATTTGAAAGCAGAGTTCGGCAGAGGCTAAAAATGAGCTTAAGTTTTGCATGCAAAGTCAAACACAAAAGAAACGAAGTGGCAGGAAGCCCAAAGAGTAAATGAGACTGTTACATCTTGTGTCTAATGAGTGACACTAGGTAACGCTGGCAAATTGCTCACCTAGAGACAGCATCACTGAATTTCTGATGGATGAACAAGCCTTTTTTTTCCCCTCATCAGCACACATCACGGTGAATGATAGAGCATGTTTTTCTGATGGCACTGGAGATTGTCACAATCATTTTCTAAATCCAGTTCTGCTAGTCACATTTTGGTAAAAAGCCCAAGCAGCACTAAGTCAAATCCTCGGCTGACATAAGCTGGAAAAGCTCCCCAAGGGTCAGCTAAAACCAGCTGTGTGCCTCTCACCCTTGGCTCCTTGCAGACATGATCCTGACTTAAAATAATCAACATGTGGAAGACGGGGAGACGGCGTGTTTGGTACGATGCTAATGGGCACTGTTGAAAGTTCTGAAGTAGCTTAGAGAGGGAGAGCACAGGAGAGCAAGCGGGTCGCTGCTGATCCGCAGCCAGAGATATGCAAAAAGCCGCAGCGTTTTGTGGGCGCTTCCCCCCAAAGCGTGCACGTAGTCAGCCCCAAAAGCACCGTGGCACCCAACGTGGGTGGCTGCCCCTGCCCGGGCACCGCTGCCGGTCTGGCACGGACCAGGCAGCGAGCGCTGCCCGTCACGTGGGGAAGCCTCACGGCTGAGCTGCGATGCGTAAAAGGATTTACAGATGTAAAGCCACATCTCGATAACGCTTGGAACAAATCCCTGACATTCTTCACACAGCTCTGCACTAACAGGTTCGGCTCTAGCAGAGTGGAAACGGCAGCTCCCCGCTATCTCCACGTCTCCATTCCATTCCCGTTAACCGTTTGAAGCCTTCTCCCCTCTGAAGCAAGGTGGAGCCGGATCGGAGGAGGCAGGACTCTCCGCGCTGACAATTATTCTCCGTTCAGGACTAGCCATTTGCATGCAGTTCATTTGTGATGCAGAAAAGCTTGAACCTGTCATTATTGCTTGGCATCAGTACAGCACTGTGAAAAGACACCGCTCGGAACATGCGCACAGCGTTGCACCCTATTTTCTTTAATCTAGGTTAAAATGACAACGAGAGAAAGCAGGAAGGAGGGAGGGAGGAAGAGGAAAATGGGGAAAGCATCTTCTCCATAAACAAGAGTCAGATTCTCCGACGAGCCAGGCGCAAGTATTCTGCTCAGCGCCGGGAAGGTTGGTACGGGGATGACCAGGGGACAGGCTGAAAAGGAGGGGGGTTTGCAGTGCAGATGGGCAGTGCGTGCAGATGACATTGGACTGGTCCCCTCTGCACAGCTGGAACTTGCTCAACAAAATCATTCCCTGGAAAGGGGTCCAGGAGCCACCATTTTGCTGCACACAACCCAGCCAAGCAGGCGATGTCCAGAGGTCCTCCCCGACACAGGCTCACCACCTCCTCCCTCCCATCATCCCCAAGCACGGCGAGATGGGGATGGCACTAAAGTCAGGGGGGCAGATGGAAAGAAAAAGCCCTGTGAAAGCTCTGCTCCCCGTGGCTGTTTTCTGTCTCCTCCCAACAAGCAGGGATTGTAAATGCCTCCTCACCCAGGCCAGGCTGATGCAGTGTGTGGGGAGGCAGCAGAGCCCCCCTTTTCTGAGGGGAGGGCTGCCATGGACACAGCTGGGCACCCCCAAGAGTGCCCTGGGGACAGTGGGGGACACTGCCCGGTAGCTCCAGCTCCCCGACCTCTCTCTTAGCAAACACCCCCAGTGCCCAGGCCCCTCCCAAGTACGCTGATGATATCGGCGACCATCTGCATTTCGGACGGTGCCAGCACCCGGCCTCTCCAACATCTCCTGCCCGCCCTCACACCAAGCAACCAGCACTGGGCGTGAAAGCACAAGAAGTCTCAGCGTGGGCAGATGAGGACTAACCCGAGCGGTCAAAGATCAGCTCGAGCCCTGCCTCCAGCAAGGGCTTTAACAGATCTGTCAGAACATGTGTCAGTAACTACTCTCACTCTGCAGAGTCTCCTGTTATGTCAACATCCATAACCCAACCTCCGCCACTGCTTCTGGTGAGATACGCCAGATCCCGGCCATGGGCAGCGTGGAAAAGCACTTCCCAGTGCCAGTGCCAACCTGGAAAGCCTTTGCCCTATGCTGAGCACCGTGGTGGTTCCCCAAAGGCAGCAGCAACCTGGATGCAGGTGCACAGACCTCACCGTCACCGTGCCTGTGGGGTGGCCACCTTCAGGCCAGTCCGCTTCGGGAAGAGGCAGCACCGTGATACAGAGGTGATTTAGGAGCCCAGATCCCATTACGATTCGTTGCCAGCAGGGAATCCAACTCCCTTGTTACCTTTCAAATGAGCAGAGCTACACATGAATATTAAACACCACCTCCTTCTAGTCCCAGAGAAAAAAAAAAAAACAAGTCTTTGAGAATCCCTCATTAAGATGCACTGGACGCCTTGCACAGGGAGCCTGAGAGCCAATTAAGCAGGGCTGTAACAACCCTAAAAACGAAGGTGCATGCCTAGTTGGGCTCCAAGACGTTGGCAGAGCTGGCGTGGGTGCATTCCCCATGGTGCCCGAGCCCTGGCTGCTCCCAGACCCTCTCTCCATCCATCGCAGCTCCCTGTGCCATGCTACAGTGCAACACACCACTGCTGCTACCGGAGCAAGGAGCCGCGTGACACCTCCCTGCCAGGGACGGGGCTCTTCCCAAACCTGTCCTCTTCCCTCCCAGCCTCCTGCCTTCCCTCCTCCGCTTGCAGCAGGGAAAAGGAAAAGACCTTCAGCAAACTTTATTTGCTGACTTTCAAACACCATTATTTCCATGCTGGATCGCAGGTAATGGGATCAGACAGGCTCGACGTTTCTTTCTGACTTTGGAAGGACTCTCTTCTCATTCTGCGGCTCAGCCTCATCCTACCCGTCACTATCTGCTCCCTCCCCGCCAACGCCAGCAGCCCCCGCTTCAAAATCAATTTCTATATTTCAGATACAAAGGTTGTTTTGCTTGAAAAATGAAGCTGCCCTTCACAGAGGTAATAGAGAGATCAATACTAGTTACATCAAGTTTCCCAGTGAAAACGGGGACCTGCCTGTATCTTTATCCTCCTCGTCCACCCGACGGTGCCTGTGCCCTGGACACAGGCGGGCACTTGTTGGGAGAGTCCTGGCCCCCAGAGGACCTCAGGAGAGGCTCCACACCATCCCCTCTCCCTGCCGGCGACAGGAGAGGGCGGCAGGAAATGGAAGAGAAAATTGTGGATATAATTTATAATGCCTCATTAATTTGACAAATGCCGCTTCATGCGTGCTCTCTGTCAGCCCGTCACTGTCCCAGAAGCCACTATATCACCAGAAAAAATCTACCTGCAAAATCCTGCTGTTTAAAGGATGGATTAATTGGCACCAATCCTCACGTTGGCTGCGCAAGCTGCCCTGACCGGGAGCCACCTCTCCTGTCCCAGCCGGCTGGGACCGCTGCGAGGGGAGAGCGACTCCAGCGAGGGATGCAAATAGAGATGGAGAAGGCAAATATCACAAATAGCTTTCAGAGAAAGCATTTGACCAGCTATAATAACTTCTTACCAAGGCTTTTGTATAGAAGCAATCCCATAGGAAATACTCCCTCACCAAAATGAAGCTTTTGTGGAAATTTCTCATTTCGATCACGAACTGAATTCAATTTCGTCTGCATTTGAAAGTTTCCTTTCTCCCCTTCTCTTCTCCTTCCTACAGACCATTTGTTTCTCTCCTGGAAAGGCAGTAGATGGAAAGGGGAAGAAGTACCTTCCAATCCGGGCCAGAAAGCAGCAGGAACGGGCAGATCCTGCCCAGCACAGCCTTTCAGCTCCCTGTCTGCCCCAAGAGCACACAACTAGCTCTCACCCGAGGGATATTTTGGGTAAAGCCAATGCAAGAGGCAGCAGGTACCTGGGAAGGGAAACAGCCAAACCTTCCGAAGCCAGGCGGCTCCAACCGAAATCCTACCGTACCCAACTGAGTTTGTACCCACACTGACTGGCACCCAGGATTTTAACCCCATAAGGAAAATAAGAGGAGGAGGTTGGAGAAGATGTATGTGCAGAAGGCAGCAGTAGCACAACTCCACTCGCTGTGCATTAAATAACTCTTCCAGGACATGAGTTAAACGGCAGCACAGAGCAATCAGGGGACAATAAATCCCTGGCTATAAATTCTGGCACTAGGCTGTAAGATTATAATCATCATCCCTGGCGAGCTGCAAATGCCCCCCAGCCCAGGAGGATAGAGGGCAAGCCCAGGAGGCAGGAACCTCTGCTCGAGTCTTCTCCCTCCACTCATGATCATCCAGTCCCACTCATTTTCCCCAGAGACTTCTGTTCATTTTGTGCCCCACTTCAGGAACTCCCCAACATCTTCAGGTGCTCTCTGGGGTGGTTTCAGCACAAACAAGGAGGGAGGTTCCTGCTTGGGTGCACAGCAAAGCACCAAAGCCCACTTCCCAAACCACAGAGCATCCTTCAGTGTCCTGCTTCCACGCACACACCCCCACAAAAACCAAGCCCCAGGCACGATCCATCTCCTGAGCTACAGAGACAATGCATTTCCAAGGTGCTTTAAGGAGCAGGGAGAAGAGAGGGAGGAATCCAAGGTGTCACCGATTTACCTTGTTGCATTTCAGCTCTGCCTGCTCGAGCTGTTATTTCCTGCAAATATATTGCACCGTGGGATGCCTGCGATACTTTATAAAGTTAATAACTTTTTTTTAATTGGATGAGTTTATAGAATCATGTGAGCAATTAACAATAATTACGTTTAAGACACTTAAATTCCAGGATGCACCACAAACACTGGAATATTAAGCTATAAAAACCCTCGATTGTACATTCAAATTACATTAAGGGTCTGTTGGAAGGATTACACTCAGTTTCAAGAGCCCTGCTCTGTTCTGTTTATACAATGAGGTTGTATCAGACGTTAAGATGCTGCTGCAGCAGCAGCTCCATCCCCGTTCAGCACTCGGGCACCACACGGATGCATGGGCTTGGCCAACCCTGCCCGGCAGCCCCAGGTGGGGGGGTCCGTGTGAGGACATCATACTGGCCACGAGGACCAGAAACTGGGGAAGGCATCTTATTGGGCTTCACTACGGATGCAGCCACCAAACACCGGTGCTGTTCCCCACGGAAGGGAGTTGGGCCAGTGCTTATTTCATTTTAATCACCAGGTGCCAAACTAAATTATTGATGTAGGTTCTCAGTGACAGGTAAGGCATTTTATCACTGCATCGTTAATAATGCAAGAGTCATGATCCTTCACGCTAAAATGTCAACTAATTCTCAGATTACCCTCGCCAGGCGGAGAACTTTTTCCCTGTCCTACCTTCCTTGGCTGGTGCTGAGGGCTCACCCCTGGTGCCCATCTGCTCCATGGGGACGGCATGGGCAGCACCCCAGAGCGCGGTCACACTGCCTTCCCCGTGGGACCCGTCCAGCCCCCATGTGGCACGTGGGCCAGGCTCCTGGCCGGCACGTCACAGAGCAGCAGCATGATCGGAGAGGAAGGAAGGGATAACCTTGCCAGTACCTCTAAGAAGTAACCCAAACGGCCCCTCGGGCACATCCCCACTGGTGCGCTGCTGCCTCTGCCTCTCAGGCTTCAGCTGTGCCAGAACATCCTCAACGGGACCAGAGGTACCAAATATGTCCTTTGGGTGGTGAGCTCTGCTCTCTGCTTCCACGTGGGGAAACGTAAGCAGACATTTCCATCACCACTGAAAGTCTGTGTGACGCTGACACCGTCATTCCCCCATGTTGGGCACTTTCACCACAGACCCCCTGTCTCAGGAGGCAAATACTCACCGAGGAGCACAAGGGGCACGTCACCCAGCCTTGCACCCACGCTCCCTGACGTGAGGAGCTGCCGTGCCCGCAGCACCCGCTCCCAGCCTGCTCCCACTGCCCCTGCTCCCAGCCCCGAGCACCCCCCAGCCCGCCCTGCAGCTGAGGAGCCAGGGGTGGGTGAGCCCACCCTGCTCATCGCCACGAAGAAGAGGGACCCTCTCGCAAGCCCCCGGTGCCCGCAGGGGTGATGCTCTGCCCTGCACTTCACTCCCTGCGCAGCGTGCTGGAAACGCTGCTTACAGACCCATTTTGTACGCCCCGACCACAGAAAAGGACAATTTAAGAGCCACGAAAGCTTCAGGCTGAGGAACAATAGCAGGCTAATGTCTCCATTTTGAGCCGTGCACGTGCCTCCGGCAGGGAAAAACCCTCTCCAGAGCCGGCACGGGGGAGCTCTGGGGAAAGCAGGCCGTGCTCCTTCAGAATTAACAGCAAGATCTGAACATCCCCAGGGCCCCAGAGGGACATGAGCACTATTTGGCAGGGGCGGCTCAGGAGCCACAAGCCCCAGGATGAGAAAGCCCATCCGAGATGGCCGAGTCCCCAGGAAGCAGCAGAGCCGGTGACCAAGCCCGGGTGACACAAAGCAAGGAGGAATACAAAACCCAGCCTTCCCCAGCACCAGGGATGAAGGAGCACTGTTGGCAGGACCCATGACGGGTGCGGGCAGGACCCACAAGGGACAGAAGCCAGGGTGAGCTGAGTGGAGGTGGCCAGTGTCCTTCCCTGCCTGGTGGCCAGCACCCTGCCTTGTCTCCGGACCCTCGCTGCTCCCGGCATCGGGTTTGCTCCAGCCTTTGTATTCCAATGGCACAGCCTGACATTTATAGGGAGAAGTTTTATTCCTGCTGTAAATAACCTCTAATAGTGTAGGTCATTACACTAATTACAGAAGATAATTAATTTTCTGATTCTTGCTAGACCACTGCATATTCCGAGAAGAGCGCAGTTCATTATTTTCCCATGCAATTATGACCTCCCTTCTCCTTCTCCTGCCAGCCCCGCCTTCAGGATTTTAACACTTTGTCAAGTTGTTTATCATGCAGCCATCGAGCTGTTGCGAAGACGAGGAGACGCAGGGGCTCCTCTCTTCCTCCCACCCCATTTCCACAGACCACGAGAGCCTCGTGCTGCAGAAGCCACCCCTCCGCCTCGCGCAGGCTCCTCCGGACACTCTTTCACCAGGACATGCTTGGTTTCCAGCAGGACCACACACCTTCCTTACGGCTCCAGCCACATGCCGGGCGCAAGAGAGATGCGCCAAGGAGAATCACCACCCCCTGGGCACCCAGAGCACCCTCTGGGGCTACAACATGTCTCCCAGACCCGGGTGGGATTTTCCCGTGGCCAACAAGGGCACGGCCCCATCAATAGTAGGAAAGCTTGCTTGGAAAGCAGCCCCTCCAAGAGTCCGACCTGCTGGTGACTATTAATATGCAGCAGATTGATAAGGGTCCTCTCGACACAACACTCGTTACCAAACCCAGCCTGCGAGCAGGAACATCTGCAGGATCCCATCCCGCCACGGGGCTGAGCGTTACAGGTGTCTCCCACCTCTCCTGCACAGATGGTGGAAAAGAGACAACCTGGCACCCAGCAGCTCCCACAACTTCCTTGTCCTCGCCCTGTCCATGGCCGTAAAACACTGCAGTAAAACACTTTGCAGGGTGAGAGCTGCAGTACAACACTCTGCACGCCCCGGGAGCCGCTCAGAAATGCCCAACTCCAGCAACAGCAGGGCCAAGGGGAGCAGCGGGCAGCTCCCGAGCCACTTCTTGCCTGTTATGGGAGGGTGAAGCATTAACTTTTCCTCCTTGGCCAAACACTCAGGGAGAGACAGCTCTGGCTGGAAGAGCGTGCCAGATCCTGGCTGGTTGGGGCTGGAGACCGCCCGGCTCCCCAGCCACGCTGTAAATCTGGGTATCAGACGGGTTTTAGTGATAATCAATTGTAATAACGAACATGGATCCCTTGACCAGATAAGTGGAATATTATGCTTTAAGTCCAGCTGCAATTAGCAGGGGCAGATGGATGGGGGCTAAGGCAGCAGTACCAACGTCTTCCCCTCCCACCAGCCAGTGCTTGGTGCTGGGTGCCCACAACCACTTTCCCGCTTGCCCCTCATACCCTCTTCAATGAAAACCCACAGACAATCCTCCCAGGGAAGCACATTTAAAGCCAGCAGAAGAGAGAGGCCGCTTTTGCCTGGCACACCAGGAACCCGTGGAACTCACTGCAGCAGGACGCTTGCCGGGTCCGAGAGAGCGGCCATGCACCAGAGAGGCCCAGGCACGGCTGATAACATACACACCTGCCATTAGAGCGGAGAGAATGAATTTTTAAAAGGCATATAAACCCCTGATGCTTCAAGGCATCAGCTGAGCGCTAAGGAGGATTAGGAGGAAATATCTCCTGTGGAAAGCTTATTCCACATGAATTCCACTGAAGGGATCCTTTCATCTCCCCCCGGAGCATCTCTTTCCCCTGGCCTGATGTGCCTTGGCACTTACTGAGCTCCTGTAATATATTTGCAGACGGCGATGCGCCCGCAAAGGTTGACAGCTGTCTCCGTTGCGATGCCGCCTCCTGACTGACGGCGACCTGACAGGCGGCGCGATGGAGGGATAGCTATCTGTCTCTGGCGGGACAGACACCCGTGCCCTGGTGGGACAGACATCCCTTGGCCACACAGCCATGGTGCCTGGCTTTGGGCAGGCGGGATGGGAAGGTGCTTTGCCCCCAGGCTGGGTGGCACAAAGGGGCTGGGAGCTGCAGCGACAGCATCTGCAGTTCAGCACGAAGCACTGATGCAGCCCAGGGAGCTGAGGATCCCACGGGGTTGCCCCCTTCCTCAGCACCCCCTTGGAGCTGGCAACAGCCCTGGGGAGTAAAAACCGGTCACAGGCATGCACCCAGCAGCCTTTTCTGCCCAGCACCTCTTGGAGCACTGCCCCTGCACCACTGTTCCCGCAGGAAAGCATCAGCCCTCACCTCAGAGGAAGAGAAAGGGTTAAAATGAATGCCATCTCCCCTCTCATTTGCCTAGAAAAGGAGGTGCACTGAGTGCATTAAAAACTGGGTTAAAAATGGCTCTGCTCTACCTATCTTATCTTCTTTGTACTAAAAGCCCTCAAAGAGCGGCAGGTTTTCACGCAGAATTTTCCCGTCTAATCCCCTTTTGTTAGCTCTGATACTGGCATTGCAATACAAACCTCGTCCAGGCGATTTAGGAGGGATTACACGCCCTCAATCCTACAACATGCGGGAGAAAAATGTTTCCTCAAATCAAATTTTACACGAACCGGTATTTGAAAATAATCAAAGCGCAAATCCCTGCTGCGGGGATTGCTGGAGGGAGGCGAACAGGGGGCGGGAAGCGGCAGGAGCCGGGACACCCAGCCCTGGGCTACCGTGGCCCCAGCACCCAGCCCACTGCCACTGGCCACACCGGGTGCCCCGGCACATTCAAGCCCGGATCACCACCAACTGCGAGGACACCAAAAATAACCCACGACGAAGCTCCAGACTGGGGTCCCATGGCTGGGGGACAGGAGGGGATGTCCAGAGGACAGGAGAGGAGAAGGGCTGGGGGCAGCTGCTCATCACCCCCTTCCCATGCAACGGGGCAAGGAAAACCAGTCAAGAACTCTGTCTTTTACACGGCCAAATGTGCTCTACGGGGCTCTGCACGCGTGTGTTTGGCTCGGCTTTCCCAATGAAATATTGCTGGTGCCGCTCCTGTAATATATATGTCACAGATGCAACCTCATTTTATTGATCTCTCCTAGCTGCCGGGATATCCATAGTGGAATTAATATGTCTGTATCGCCGCAAAAAAAAAACAAAAACAAAAAGGTAAAGCCCATCTGACAGTTTCAATTAAGGAAGCGTGAAAAGCGATTTGCGTAAGAGACTGGGGCTTCGTGGGGGAGAGGAGGGCAGCCCGCGGGCAGCGCGGCTGTACGCTCGCATCTGGGTAACTGAAGTGATTTCCTACAGGAAGTGATGGAGGCCAGACCGAAGCCGGGGCCGTGGCCGTCTCCGGCTGACGAGCCCCCCAGCCTGCCTCGTGCCCGCTGCCGCGGCGAGCATCCAAGCCGACAGCGAGGCCAGCGCCCTGCGCCCCCCCGGGACCAGGGGCAACACCCCGGGAGAGACCCCGGCAGAGCTCCCAGGACCCATCCTGCCCAGCCAGACTCCTTCCTTCCACTGCACCCGAGCCCTCGAACAGCCCGAGCGTCACCAGGGGGAAAAGCCTGGCACAGCGCTGCGGGATTTCATCCCTCCCCGGGAACTCGCAGGGGGGCTGCGTTTTGGGAAGGGGCAGCGGGAGACCCCGGGTACGTGGCACCTGTCAGGCAAGATTATGACCACATCCATCCACTCCCACCAAGCCCATGGAGAGCTGTGAAATATTCCTGCTTTCTGCCACCCACGGCAGAAGGTCTCCTCGGTGCTTCCCCTGCTCTCCCCACCTCGCTGGAGCGGGATCAGGGAGGGGAGCGAGGGAACGCTGCCATCTCCGTGCCCTTCGCACCCCACCGAGCAGCCAGAGGCACACACATCTCGGTCCACAGACTCCGGAGCACCCATGAACGGGGGAACCGGGGTTGGACAACCAGCTGCCCAGCCCTGGGAGAGGGATTTTGGGGAGGTCACATCACACACAGTCCTATTAGAACCCAGATCCCCTGCATCTATGGATGTGGAGACACCACACCACCTCATTCCTGTTTCTTTCCCCCTCATTTGGGGCAATGCTCTTAACTCCACCATAAAATTAAAAGTCATGTGTCCAGATAAATCAATTAAGATCTTGTTTGCAACACCTACAGATAAATCCCACCCGATGCAGGGTCTGGCCAGCTGTCCCAACATTTGGCTTATTCTCAGCAGGACGCACAACGACACACGAGTGCTTAAAAGCACTCATCTAGGAAAGAAGTAAAGCCCCTTCCTAATCCACTCCCCCACAGAACACGGTGCTGCTGGCACCCCTCGAAGAGGGGAGGACAGCCTGCTCCTAGCCCCAGGAATAGGAAGGTGAGGAGGAGGAGGAGGAGGAATGCAGAAGCTGCTGGGAATGCCTGTGCATCCAGGCACCTTTGAAGCCCACAGTTCCTCCTGGCTGCTCCGAGCATCCTTCCCCTTGCACCACCTCCTACTCGACAGCACCTCTGGAACCTGGAGACTGCTCAGCACATTGCAAAGCACCAAACTGGTCAGCCCCGTATGTCCCAGTCAGGAAAAGCAGCCCTGCTCAGCCCCTGGAAGCCAAGGCAGCGCAGCAGGGCTGGGGCAGGAGCTGCCCCGCGGTACCCAGCACTGCTCATCACCGCTGGCAGACGTCAAGATACAAAAACCCAGGTGAAAATTGCTGGTTCTCTTCAGGCACAGCAAATAAGCCAGGTGTGGTGCGTGTCGTGTCCCCCCCACCCCATTTCCTTGGATTTCTGCAGACTGTCAGGGGGGTGCCCCACTCACCAGCAGCCCCCGCCTCGCACACACACACACACCCCCCGCCATCCTGCATTCACAGCACACGCCAGCCCCTGCGGACCCACAGCTGGGCCTTCTGGCTCCAGCAGCACAGCATCACCAGTCCCAATCACAGACTAGCTTTTTCTTGGGGGTAATTACTTTTAAGTATGTATATTCCAATCACACTCAGAGGCCCTACACGGGACTGGGAGCCAGCCGTGCGGGCACGATGGAAACCCTGCGCTCAGCCACCGCCTGCCCCGAGTCCCTCCTGCCCCAGTCAGCGCACCCACCTGGGCACAACAGACACCCCCGTGCCTTTCGGTGGGCTTTGGGAGCCTCGACCAGCCCTCCATGGGCACAGATGGATGGAAGTGCAGTACTCACCACTTCGGGATGCTGCCAGCGCCAAGCAGGAGAGCAGGGCAGGCTCTGGAATGGCAGGGCAGGCTGCGGGGCTGCACCCTGGTTTTTGGCCCCCTTGCATCTCCCTCCCCCTAGCAGCATCCCGTCAGCCATCACCTGCACCCAGGGAGTGCAGGTGATTGCTGCCCTCCCCACCTGGGCTACCCCCTCGGCTCAAACACCCAGGGCTATTCCTCCCTCTGGATGCAGGTGATGCCAAAAAAAAACACCCCACTCTCTTGCCAGAAACCAAACCGAAAGGGCCCCCGTGCCCCTGGAAGGCCACTCCTGTCCGCAGGGAAGCATCGCTGCCGGTTTCGCAGCTCGGCAAAGTACACCGACAAGAATTGATTGACTTAGTTTCAACAGTTTAATCACCTTCTTCCCTTGCAGCAGCGCTGCCTTCCCTCAAATCCCCCGTGTGAAGCTTTCCATGTTGGATTCCAGGAAAAAAAATAAGTAAAAAAAAAAAAAGTGGGGAAAAAGGTAAAACATAGGCACAAAAAACCCCATAACAAAACAAAAAAAATCCCCACAACAAACTACATACCTTCTGGCAAAACCCAGAGCACCACTTACACAACATCTTTACTCTCTCCATTATTTATAGCGCAACTGAAACATTTATTCCTACACGGAACTACCCAGAGCCCTGGCGTTCCGATGAGCCGGAGCAAGCGCCGCTGCCCAGCCCCCACAGCAATCAGTGCCCGGTCACTCTGCCCCACACACCGGGATGTGGGTCCCCGTGAGCAGCCCCGAGGTGGGACTGACCCAGCCCACAGGCAAAGCCGGGCTCTGGGTGCCACCAAGCTGGGGCCACCCCACCTCACTGTGCCCTGGGACATCAGCTCAGACCTCCAGGAGGCTCGGATGGGAATATTCCCGTGGCCAAACCGGACCTGGCTTTGTTGTCAGTAACATTATGAATGTAGCAGTGGAAATGCTGGAAGAGAGAGCTCCACAATGAATCAATAAGCAGGACAGTAGAATTGCTATTAATTATGCTTGCCGGGAACCCTGTCCCACCTCATCACTGAGTCTTTCTTCCATCAGCAGAAGAAATGTCAGCTGCATCAAACAAGTTCCATTCCCGGCACCAGGAAGAAGTGACAGTTTCAAAGCAGAAGGGACCTGGTCTCAGGAATTTTTGTCCAAAACCAGCTGATCCCAGACCCTCCACACTTGTCCAACCCTGGCTTGAAGTTGGTTCTCAGGGACAGGAGAGTCCCTCACACTTGAGATCTTTTCCCCTTGACAGCTCAATGGACCACAAACTCTGCCCCAAAAGCCTCCAAACAAGGGCTGCAGCCAAACGGGCACCCTAATTCCCCAGCCCTGCTTTGCCATGTGTACAAACAGCTTCTGAGTGAACTGGGCACCACAGCTGATGGCGAAGACCCCACAGTCTGGTCAGCAGAAAGAGCTGGCTGCCCCCCCAGCCCCACAAACACCTTTTCATGGCAACCGGTCTCATGGCAGGACCAAGTAATTACTGATGGATTACAGGCAGGCAGAAGCCCGACCATCTCAAAGCCACATAAGGCTAATCAATAGCAGTTCATCGATAGACCAATAGATCACCTCTGCTGGTAAATGTATTTCGAGGAGGCCCAAATCCCATTACCCGTCTCTTTAGTCAGAGCCCAGCGCTGGGTCCCCGGACACGCAGCCGGATTAAGGACAGCGCAATCTGCTATTCGGAGCACACAACACACGAGCCTCGTGCCAAAGCTCACAGCTGGGGCCGCCCTGCGTGTGAGGAAGGAGAGTTAAAAATGAAATTAAATTAATACAGGCCAGGAGCCAGCTCGGTGTGGGCTCGGGGAGGATGCTTTATGCGAGGGACGCGTGGAGTGATGCACCTGCGAGAGACAGCAGCTCTCTCCATCAAGGACACGGTGCCAGGCAGGGCCAGAGCCATCTGCCATGAGGGACCTTCCCTGCTCCACACCCAGGACAAGGGCAAAGGCATCCTCACGCCCACGAGCCACACCACCAGCACCCTCCTCCTCCTCCTTCCGGGAGCCGGCGATGGCCAGCATCCCAGGACCAGCAGGACACGCCGCGCTGGAGGTCTCCCCTCCTTTAATAGGATCTGTCGTCTGGCAATCTAATTTGATCGGGGAAAACTAATGAAAACAGGCCCCGGTCTGCAGCACGGATTAGCCCAATCAGTCCAGAGTGGCTACTTTATTGTTCAGCTCCCTGGCACCAGCTGTGCGTGTGTGCAATCAGCCCCTAATAGCCATCAGGCTGCATCCGCCCCAGCTGCCCAGCCAGAGCCCTCCCTCCCTCCGCAAAGCCCTTCCTGCGCCCCGGCAGGCTGCGGGGCTGCCCGGTTTGCGGGCTTCCACACCCCGGCTCGTACACCAGAGCCAAGGGCACACAGGAAGAGCACACCAATAAGGAAGCAGTCTGCACTAACACACCTTTTCATTAGCTGCAAGGGACGTCGTCTCGGGGCTAAAACCAAATCCCATTACTCAGGAGAAGGGCCCATCGATATTAACGGAGCAGCATTTCTCACCACAAGACTCATTTGTCCCCTTCAGACCCCCGTGTCTGGTCCCAGGGGCTGGGAGGGATGGAGGAGCTCACCCCAGCAAAGCTGAAGCCCAGGGAAAGCTTCACCTCTACAGGCAAGGGGCTTCTTCCTGATCCCCATGAACCCTTTTGCTCTTGCTAAAACCCACACAGCATCACATCCCGTGCCACACAAAATGCCTCCGAGCCACCCGTGGGTGCTGGCGCTGCCCCGGCCCCCAGCCCCTGGATGGGACCACATCGGGGGCTCGTCCTCCGAGGGGACAGAAACCCCACCAGCCTCCCACCCAGCCACGGATGGGCATACAGGGCCACGGCACCAAAACACGGCTCCAGCCAGGGGACACAGACATTTTGAGCATCACACGGCAGCAGCACAGGACACCGCGTGGAGGACTGGGGATAGAAGGGGACAGGAGAGGGGAAGAAAAGTGTGGAAAACACCCAGATGGCGGAAGCTGGTGTGAGGCTGTAGTGAGATTCCCAGCCTGGGCTGAGCCTGCTCTCCCGCAGAAGGGATCTCCCCAGTGGGCAGGGAGGACAGGTCCCTCGCTCAGGCAGGGAGGCAGAAAGGAGCTGAACAGGATGGGTAAATACCTGTATCAGCAGGGATTATCTGCTCCTGCCTGCAAATATTTGCTCACCAGAGCAGATACAGCAGATGCGAGTCAGACGCTGAGCCTTACCCCTGCAATCACACGCGCTCCGGAGGCTTCGTAAACCGTGCGGTGACCAAAGGTTGTAGGATCTGGGTATGGCTTAATCACGCGGGCTCTGCAATCAAACTGGTGCTGCACAAGGGTTGGGACCACACGTCCCAGCCCCGTTTTACACCCCCCGGGTGGAGCAGGAGGGAGCGATGCTGGAATCGACGCTGGCACCATGGGAGCTTCCCCAGGGCAGGGGATACGGATGTTCCACCAGCGGTGACACCAGCACTGCCACCCCCAGTGCTGGCCGAGACCCGGCAGCATCAGTGCTTGGGTCTGGGGTGAGACCCCCAGCGAGGGCCGGACATCTGGCAGCGCTCAGACGAGCTTCTCAGCCTCTCCCCAGCCCCATCTCGGTCCTCTCCCCACGTGTGAGACAAAAAGCCAGGGCAGCGAAGGGGTGGGAGGGTTTAAGTGACAGGGAGGAACCTCTGAGCAAAAAGTGCTGGCAAAGAACTGCGGAGCTTTACAAATTACAGCACTGAGCCACCTGGGACATGTGCATATTGACTTAGAGCCAAGCCTTTAATAAGGCAGCTAACAGCACTGCTTTTACATTCATCCCTGTTACACGCTGAACATGCCCAGGACAAGTTAACGTTCCAGCTACAGCACTCGCCGGGCTCAACCGAGGGATTACCCAGCCTTGGAACTACAGCTCGCCTTTTTTCCCCTTTCTTCCCTAATTCTGTTCTTCCTTGGTGTCAGGTCAAAGCGGCTCTTCCCTCTCTGTGTTGTGTTTTGTGCTTTTCATGCAGATCACACACATACCTCGGGGTCCCTCCTTGCTCCAGCCTCGCTGGAGCCGAGGCGAGATGCCTCCTGCCCTCTCCTTTTGTAGCTGCTGAGCAGCGGGTGCTGCGGCGCCACGTCTTTTTCTAGCCATTTTAAAGGATTCACGTAAACATCTTTGTCACCAGCAGACGGGTCTGGAAAACTCTCCGAAATTCAAACGCTGCCCGCCTGCACCCGCACTCCCAGGGCCTCTCGGGCCGATGGCTACGAGCACAGCTCAGCAGATTAATGTCACGGTCACACCGCACAAATGCCCAGCGCCAGAGAAGCGATGGCAAAGGGCAGGAGGAGACTTAGCACGGACATTAACAGAGGCTGGAGTACATTAATATTTTCGACAGGCTGTCAGTAAAGCTGGAGAGGCTCCACCATCCCGAAAGCGGGGGCTCCAGGCTGGTTAAAGCCACGCGGCTCAATGCTGGGCTGGCTCAGGGTCTGTGTGCCCACCGTGCCCGCCTCCAGTCGCCTTTGCAGGGTGGTGGCCGGCACCCCGAGCCGTGGCAGGAGCTGTGCCGTGCACACACGACAGCAGCACAGGGACACAAGGCAACGGCCATGGCACGGGAGCACCACGGGCTGCTGGGTGGGCTGGCAGCGGGCGAAGCCCGTGGCCTCAGGAGCTGGGGCTGCGGGGCAAATAAGGGCCGGAGGAGAGGGAGGCAGCCAGCGAGCGCCCTGACCCGTGAAGGAGGGGCCTCAGGAAGCCCCCCCGGCCGCCCACATGCTCGCTGTCAGCTCCACGCAGCCCGCTGCCCTGATGCCTTCGCCTCCCCCCACCGCGCCTCGCCAGCTAGCCCAGGGGCCACAGGGGAAGGCGATGCTCGGGCACACACGGGAGAGCACCTCCCCGTGCTCATCGCCCTGTGGGACACGGCACCCCAGCTCCTGCCCCACGGCAGGGACCCACGGCGGCGCTGGCTCCGGCTGCCCCAGCTTCGGGCGACGGCTTCGGCGGCAGAGCACGGCCTCGCAGTCCTACGGCTGCGCTGAAATACAGCGGTGGGAAGTCCCCTACTGTTCCCTGTGTAGCATTTTATCTTAATAACATTTTATCTTGGATGACAAGCCTGTGTAATGTGGTTTAAAAGCCACGGCTACGCTGACACCGTAACGGGGGAAAGGAAAAAAAGCTCTTTTCTCCCGTCTAATACATTTGCTAAGGTCACAACTTTAAAACCTCTGGCTGTATCTCGCCCGCCAAGCTGGGAGGCTGCTTTGTAGAGCAGCTCAGAGAGAGCGGCAGGGAGCTCCAACCCTGCTCCTCCCTCCCATTCAGGGCTCCTGCAATAAAAGCTCCGGCTCTCGCTTCTCCTTTGCAGTTTTTGCTGGGGGAGGTCTTTTTTTTTGTTGTTTTTTCCCTCCCCCTGCTTCGTGCAGCGAGCGGCAGAGGCTTTGAAGGGGTAACTGCACGAGGTTTTGCTCCATCCCTGGGCTGGCGGGAGGCTGAGCCCCGTGGGGTGACAGCAGCCTGGCTGGGGGGAGCAGAGAAACCACCCTCGCCAGCGGCACAGCCCCGGCACGGGCTGGATGGGCTCCAGCCATGCCAGCTGCAGGAGACCCGGTCCATCCCAACTGCCACCAGCTCCACGGAGGGTGGCACCGTGTGTCCCCGCGTGACTGCTCACTCTTTGCAAGTGGCAGAGACCCCGCCAGAGACCTCCAGCCACCGCCCAGCACCTTCAGCCAGAAACAGGACTGGAACCGAACCGAGCTGCGCATCCAGCCCACCCGAGCGAGGCAGAACCCACCTTCTGCAGCCCCGAAGCTTCTGCAAAGGGCCAGGTCTCAAGCCACAGCACCAGCCCTGGGGCCAGGTTAACACCCCAGTCCCCCCCGAAGCCCAGCTCTCCCCCAGCCCAAGTCCTGCATCACCCCAACTCCTGCCGCGGTAAGCACCGCAGCGATATTGCGCCGTATGTTATCATTAGGGAGACAGCTATTCTGGTCTAATTACCAGTGTTTCACAGAAAACACGGCAGCTTCTGCCTGCTTGGAAGAGAGCTGACCCTGTGTAATCACCGCAAAGACAAAGGATGCCCAAAAGAAGGAATAAAAATAGATGTTAAAAAAGAGAGGGGAACGTAAGCACGCGGCGGGGCTGCCCTGGGGAGGGAGGAGACACCGACCCAGGGGGGGAGCAATGAGGGTTAAGCTCTTCTTGTGAGAGCTAATTTAAGGTCAGGCAAATCCTGCTGACAGATTATTTTTCACTTAAAACGTTCAGATCGGTGGCCCAGCCACCGCAGCCCAGCAGGACCCAGAAAGCAGGTGGAGGAGCTGCTGGCAGCCCCACGGCCCACGCTGGAGAACGGGGCACCCCTGCCCCGGAGCAGGACCAGGACCAGAAGCCCTGCCCGATGCCAGGCTCCTGGGACGCCGGCAGCAGCCAAAGGCAGCCCAGCACCCAGTGCCGAGATGCGGGCAAGAGCCCACCCTGTGCCTCCCACTCTCCGGTGGTGCCCCCGGGAGGGACAGGCGTCTCCCCCCTCCCCAGCCTGTCACTCCGTCACCTCTGCTTTGCTGTGACAGACAGACGAGCCCCAGCTCACGGAACCATCAATTATTCACACCCACTATTTCTGAATATTGATGTTAAAAGCAAATTCCCGGCTTGCCCCTCGCCTGCATTTCAAATGAGATTTTCAGGCCACAAGGACCCAAAGTCCCACGGAGCCATCAGGGGTGAGGAGGGACCTCCACTGCCACCAGCAGGTCCACAGACACCCCGTGCCCCTCAGGCAGCCAGGGCTGGGGGCATCCCCTCCTGCCAACCCCATCGCGCCCACCGTTCCGCCTTCCCAATCCCAAGGGATTCATCCTGCCACCCACCCACAGGCCCACAGGTGGCAGGGAGGACGGCTCATGGAATGAAAGGATGTGTCTAATGGAGATAAAAAGAGCCTGCTCTCCCCCTCTCCTCTTTTTACCAGAAATTATTTGTAAATAAATGTTTCCTGCTTCTGTTTATACAACTTTAAAAGACTTGAAATGGAAGCCTGCTCCCCATACTGTATCATTACCCTTCATTATTGCAATTTTCCAGAGTTTAGGTGGCTGAAGGAGGAAAACAGAGGATAATGCACCACTCTGAAAGCTGCAGAAAGAAAACCAGGGAGAGACACGAGCCCAACTTCCGGCCTTCTGGCCACAGCATTTCAATAATCTCAACACCTGATTTCCAACCTCCAGCACCACCTACGGCTTGCTGGACCCACACAGAAGGGCACCCACAGTGTGGTGGCTCCTCATCCTGCTCTTCTGTGAGCATCAAGCCCAGCTGCAGTAGGCACCAAGAGCTGCCGGGAGAGTTGGAGGGAGGGCAGGAGTCACAGATGCCATCCCCAGGGGACACCCAGGTCCCACTAGCAGGACCAGCCCACCAGCACAAGAGCTGCACAGCGCTGGGGCCACCAAGCCCAATAATTAGGGTCTGCACTCATAAACAAGCAAGGTAGATGTCAGCACATTTCTAATGCTCTCACAACGCCGCTGGGCAAATTAAGCCATTTCCAGCTCAGTCAACCTTCTCGGCGACACAGGGAGCCCCATAAAGCAGAGGCAGCAATCCCTGGGGGCTGGGGCTTGGCCGAGCCCCCTGCACCCCCAGGTGAGACCCCAGCAGCAGAGCGGTGCCCAGCTCCGTGCTCCCACCGACACCTCCGCACAGCGCCCGGGCAGGGGTGGGCGAGGAAGGGGAGACCAGATAATGAGGAGCCTGGCAGTGCCGGTTTATTTAGCAGCCACAAACAGCCCTCCGGAGGGACTGAACCAGCCCTGCTACACAGCAAAGACAAATTATCCCATCGGAATTCAGAGAAAGAGCACAATTCTGACCCTACACACCAAGGAGGAACAGCAAGGTACCACAGCCACGTACACCTCGGTGGAGAGAGGACGTCTGGCCCAAAATACAAGACATTTTCCCTTCGCCTGCCTGACCAGGCTGGGGTACACCTCCCAACCCCCCAGTCCTGCGGGCAGCACCAGAGGCGGGGGGGGAAGAAGAGCTCACCCAGAGCATCACATCCAAAGCCGGGTCCCAGACCAGGCATCCCCACCCAAGAGAGCTCTCCTTCCCTTGGCCGCCACCGTTCCTCCGGTGATGGACTGAGCATCCGTCACACACGGACAGCTAAGGCCCCGCTGACTCGCTTTGCATCATCGCTAGAAGCTGGAACAAAGAGCAGCGTTGCTGTGACCACGGCAAACCCAACAAATTGTTAAAAAGACAGCTGTTGTGTTTGCCCAGACGCGGCACTGACGGGCAGCTGACAAAGGCCCACACGCAGGGACCGCTCCGGTTGCAACAGGGAAGGGCTCCAAGAAGAAGTCTTGTTTGCGGATCGTTGCTTTGGTATCTCGGGCATTTTTTTATTTTGCATTTCTGTTTTATACAGCCTTGTTTATTGCACTGATATTTCATCCTGCAGATTCATCTTGGATCATCGTTAAGGTTCCTCCCCAGCTTGCAGAGAGATGCCTCTGCTTACCATAAAAATCTATGTTGAAATTTCAGATTAATTAAAAGCTGTAAATTGCAAAGCCAGATGCAATAACTCACATCTTCACCCTTCCAAAGAAGAAAAAAAGAAATAATAGGAAGACAACCAGGAGAACATGAAGTCCTTTCGTTTTATAGCACGGTCTGTCCCCTCAAGATGTCGCATTCGGCCTGGAGCCACGTCACGCCGTCCTCGCTGCGACCCAGCCAGTGCTCACGAGCTGAGCATCGCTGCCTCTGAGCGCCCCAAGAGACACCTCACGACGCTCAAAAGATGGAGCGGCTTTGTTCTCCTTCCCCTGGACCACTGCCCTGCTGCCCCAGAGAGGATGCTGCCGCTCAGAGCACACCCCCACTCCAGCTCCACGTCCAACACACAGGGAGAGAGGATGCTAGAGGATGCTGTAGAAGACACCCTGCCAAAGGTGGCCCTGTCCCTGGGGAGGACAGGACCCCCAGCAGCCACCCAAATCCACCCAACCAAGCTCTGCCTTCTCCAAGAGCCGGGGCGACGCTGGCAGGAGCAGATCCCACCCTGGCACCCTCTCAGATGTGGCAGTCCGGGCACTAAAACGGGACAGACGCTATGTCCCCACAGGGCCGGGGACACTGCTTTTTGTGCCCAAGGACACTCACGCAGCCGTGACCACCATCTGCTCGCTGACAGAGGGCAGGCCAGCTCGGGCTCCAGTGCAACTGCATCGCCTCGAGTTAACGCAGGGATGAGGGCCGCCCACCGCTCCCCGCGCTTCCACGGCCCACCCCAAAGGAGACCTGCCTCACACTCCTCTTATACTCCTTAAGAAGACCCTGTTGAGGAAGAAGAGGCACTATTCGGTTCCTCCCATTCCTCCCAGTTCCCGGCTCCGCTGCCTCCAGCTTTCCTCCAGGCGCCATACCCGGTTTGACTCCCGCTCCCTCCCGCTGCCCTCCTCCCCTCCCCTCGCAGGCAGGCTAACAGAAGAGGGGCAGGCAGCAGCAGCCCTCCGTTCCTGAGCTCCTACTTGCCGCAGATCTCTTAATGCATTTCTTGGCCAAGGGTTAGGAGATTAAACACTCCATAGAAGGCGAGCTGACACAAGCTGACAGACCTGAATCTTCTGCACATGCATAAGTGCCAGTCCTCATCACAAGGATGCTTATTTGCCAGCCTCATACCTATCACTTCGGCTGGGAGTCAATCTAAATAAAGCAAACTCACTCCTTCTGATGGGGAGAGGGAGTCGCTGGGCTGTCATAAGGTTGAACTCAGCTGGCATCATTTTGAAGTGGAAGGTGCTGCAGAAAACGCAAAGCACAAAGTATTCCCAGCCTCCCAGGAGCAAGAGGAAGGGCGCTTTGCCTCGCTTCAAAGCCAGCGGGGCCAGGAGACAGCAGCCGGCCCCAGCCCCACGCCGGTGAGGAGCTGGGCTGCCGAGTCCCCTGCTCCTCAGGGTCAGGAGAGACCCCAGAGACTCTGCACGAGGATTTCTCCTTCGGTGCTGAGGACTAGAGGTGACTAGAGCCCTGCACTGCTGCCTCCCGGCTCCCAGCCTCTCCCACCCCACCCAGAGCCCAAGGGGAGAAGAGAGAAGTGGCCTCACACGCCAGTCACTCCCCACCTGAGCCAGCCCCGCCGAATTTCCCAGCCCTACCTCCCCTCGGACCCTCAGCCCGGCCCCCCCTTCTCTCCGACCCCCCCCCAGCGGTTGGCTGCAAGGATTAAGACTCATTTCAAATGAAGTTTTCATTATTTTCCGCTCTCCTTCTTTATTCCCAAACTCATTTGCATTACAAAAAAATTAAACAAAAGCTGCTTTTTGAATCTCCACTCATTACTCCCATTACATTTGTTAACATCATTATCTTCAGCTGAAGATGGCAACTATTATCAAATGTTGCAGAGCTTTTGTAGACCTCTTGCTATATTACTCTGGAAAATTGCTTTAATGCTTATGCTTTTAGTGGTTTTAAAAAACCAGCTATAGCATTAGAAGCCATAAAGAAGATAAAAAAGTGCATCATTTGATAACACATGCGTTTTTCCCCTTTACACCGAAATATAAATACATGGTGGGAACTCAGGGTGCAAAAGCTTTTCCTCCACTACCAGCGATCCACCAGGGATCCTCCGATTTGACCCCCCAAGTCCCTCCTTGGCAGCTCCTCCCTTCCCTAAAAACACTTCTCTTCAGGAAAAAAGTACTGCAGTAAAAGCCAGCGCTCCAGACAGGAGGGGTCAGCGCTGGAGCAAGAGAGGTTTTGCCCGACTTTAAACAGGGGTTACACAATTGAAAAATCTCCAGCGCAATGAAATGCAAAGACTTGTCACGCGGAGCCCCAGCTACAGCCTGGGGGACGCACCCCTGCATGTGAGGCGGTGGCTTTCTGGGGGCCCTGTTTCAAGCCAAAGAACCAGATTAGCAAAAGACTGTTCCCACAGCTCAAAGGGTGTCTGTCCACACGGGCAAGAGGAGCAGCCGACGCAACGGGTCTCACGCCCTGCACAAAGGTCTCCCTGCACGAAGACCTCGCTGAAGGTGCAGCGGGTTTCCAGGAGGAGCTGGCAGCATCCCATCCCAGTACCCACCAACAGGACGACCCAGCAGAGCCCCGTTATCTCTGTGGGTGCATCCCTCCATCCCCGGTTCGGTGGGGATAGTTACAGAGGATGCGTCTGCTGGTCCACACGCCTCTCGCTTTCAACTGGAAACCAACAGAGATAACCTTCAGAGCGCTGATAGCTGAGCCAAGCTGAGCAGAGATGTTATCTGGAGGGATGGTTTAAAAAAAGAAAAGAAGAAAAAAAAAAGAAGAGCAAGCTAGATACCAGTGGGGGGAATCTAGACACACGAGATTCAGGAAGTGGGATGGGGGCTTCCAAACCTCCCTTCCAAGGAAATTATGTGTCTCCAGGGCCAACAGGAAAACAAAGGCTTCTAGAGGCAATCGCTGAGGAGCAGAAGGTGAGAGACCCCCCCAGGGCAGAGGTGAAGAGCAGGGAGAGGAGGAGAGGGAACAGCAAGAAGGTGGGGGCGAGGGATGCCCCACAAAAGGTGGGAGCAGCTCATACACCACAGCCCAAGGGAAGGCGCTTTAAACACTGGCCCAGACAGGCTCAGGCAGCGATGAAGAGCCCACCTACAAGAGACGGAGGAAAATACAAGCCAGGGCTGGGACTGTGCTGCCACTTGTGGGGCTCTGTTTCCAACCCTGAGTCCTTCCAGCCCCGAGAGCCACAATTGCAGCCCCAGCCCCAGCCCCGTTCCACCGGCGGCAGGAGCTGATTTACGGTGGCTGCGAGAGAGGTCAGAGCTCGATAGGCTTCCATCGATCGCTTAATTAAACTGGAGCAAAACAAACATAATGAACGTAAAAATTTACAGCCTCGGCCAGAGGTTCAGGTGCTCTGGAGCTGAGACAGCTTCAGCTCAACCCACTTGTCTTCTCTCCTAACAAGGCAGGACGGAGCGGGCTTGGGCAGGAGCCCCGGGCACCTCTCCGCAGCGGTCAGGACACGGAGGGGCTGCAGCACAAATACTAACACCAGTGGTAGTGAATCACCAAGGTTGAGGCAGCACAGAAGTGGCTAAACCTCGCCAGAAAGAAGTTAAAAGCCGGGCTCTCCCCAAACCCAGGCGTGCTCCCAGGGCAGCACGTGGAGCGTGACACCAAAATGACCTGCTTTACCCGTGCACAAACCCAAAAACCACACAAGCCTGTGCTCCGAGCTCACGCTTGGTCTCACAGCCCACGAGACCCACACAAAGAGATTTAAATTATCACTTTGTCTTCCATCAGGCTTTTGGTGTTGATTTAAGCTGCCCAAACAAATAATTACAGTCTTATCTCCATCACGCAGCAGCATTAGCTGCAATTCATCATTTTTAGCTTCTTTGTTTCATACATTGTGTATATATTTATAAATAAAGAAGAAATTCAGCCATTCACATTTCACAGGACGCTGGCATTGCTAGATGCTCTTGCCAACCCAGCGGAGATGGGCATTTGGTTAAATCTGGTCCCAACTAGAACAAAAATATAATCTCCAGGGGACTCTTCCCTGCAGTAAAGAGAAACGCATGTGCGTTTCTAACGGCCTCTGGAAATGAGACTATCAGATCCGCAGCGCCCGAGGTAGAGAAGCCATGCTCAACGAGAGGGCACAGGGATGCAGAAAGCACTGCCCAAGCTGAAACACACCCAAAGCAGGGTGGAGAAGCCCCCGGAGGGAGCTGAGCCCCCGGGACTCCCTGCTCCTGCATGGGAGCAACACTCAGAGGAGCTGCTGAAGGCTCCAGATGCCAGTGTGGTGTGTGCAGCTCCCTTTGCGCATGGAGACCCGACTCCATCCTGCCCTGGGGTGGCTGGAGAGCCAACACAAAGAGGAGAACCCACACCTGGGCCACGCACTTCAGATCCTTCCCTTCCCCAGCCTTCAGGCAGGAGATTCCCCCACTTAGCTTCGGGAGGAGGTTACGGAGCTGCAAACCGGAGCCGGAGCCCTCGGCATCCCGAGGAGGCGAGAGGCTGCTCCAGGCTTTGCCGGGTGGCAGGGAGGAATCCTGACACAGGCACATGAAAAGCTTGCCAGCCATCGATCTTATCCGGAGAGTCAGGGCAGAGGTAACTATAACTCACAGGCAACCGCCAGATAAGACACGACAGGTTATGCCAGAGCTCTGCCAAGAAAGATCACGGAGATGATTATGAAGTTAATTCTTGACACCGTCACGCGCGTGTTGTACATATATTGTATGCAATAGCCATAGCTCTTGTTTAAACAATGGGACGTGCCGGGATGTCTGATAGATTACACAATAGCCGAGCTCAGGGAGCAGCACTAAGTAGGTGGAAGCCGGCCAAGAGGCAGAGACTTCACCTGGAGCAGCCAGCAATAATCTCCCTGGAAGGAGCCATGTGTCTCGCACCCCGACTGGCGGCCGGGGGGGGAGCGCCAGGCTGGGCCCCCATCACCTGGGCTATCACTGGCCCTCGCCCCAGGGCACGGGGATGACCAGCATGCTGTGGCAGGGACCGTGCCCGGCTGCCTCGGGGGTGACAACTGCTCCCTTCCAGCTCCCCCAGCCACCGGCCCAGCTTCTTGTGAAAAATCTTTGCGCAGTTTTTGCACTGGGGTACGTACAAACGTGGAAAACAAGGTGCAGGGACATTAACACTTCTACACGCTCAGGAAGCATTTCTGAGGCTGCAGCAGCAAACAACATGCTACAATCGCGGGCAACCACCGAGCACACGACACCGTGAAGTTCCTCGTTAACAGCCCCGCGGACGAAAAGCAGGAGATGCAAGTCAGATGGACATTAGATGACACGCAAGCAGCAATCTCCAGCAGTGGCACCAGCTCTCCTTGCCTGCAGCACAGGGCTCCTCCAAGATGCAAATGAGCTGTGGTTTGCAGCGAGCAGCGATGAGGCAGGCTCTGGCTAAGGCAGAGCGGTAACCAGCACCAAGCTTCTCAGCTCAGCTGCAATCAAAACTCCCCAGCGATGGGGAGACAAAGATGCCCGTTTCCCCTTGACCAACGCAAGGAAAGGTGTCGGTGCTGCCAGCCCAGCTCGGGCCAGTTCAATTTGCCACCTTTCCCAGGACCCAGCAGTTCAGTGGGGTCGATGCCAGACCCTGACTTCAAGCCAAACGAGAGGATCTGATGATTCTTCCAGGCAGCCACAAGCCTCTTGAGCCACCCCTGTGTGCTCAGGGAGCCCGTGGCCATCTGGGGGTGCCTCGGGCAAGAGAAACATCTCCTCTGCGGGCCCAAGCTGCCCACGATGTGTGCCCTGCACTGGGGATGCCAGGCAGGGAGGGGAAATCAGGCATGGGGAGAGGATGAGGAGTGATGACAGCATCCGAGGAGGCAGGGAACCAGCCAGCTGTGACACACAAACAAGAGGTACAGCTCAGCCACCACAATTTGTAGTTTCAAAGCTGCTTTTGGTGGAAAGACCCAGAACAGGCAAGGGAGGCTCTGGAAAGGAATATTAAACACTGCAGAAATAAAAGGTATTGCTCAAGAGAAAACATAACAAGGCTGAAACCCAGCGTGGTGCAGCCTTCAGATGAAATGGAGATGAGCTGCGAATGAATTGCTCCCTCTGAAGGGAATTTCTGGTTTTTTTTAAGGAGTGAGGGCACACTTGTCCTTCCTGGCCTCACCAACCAGCTGGGACCAGTGGGGGTCAGCATGCCAGGGTAGGGGGCAGCATGAGGGAGCCCTCTCTCTGATGGCACTGAGCGGGGCAGAGGGGTGTAAAGCAGCAGGAGAGGAGTCTGGGCAGAGCTGGAGCCCCCGGGAGCTCTCTGCCCCCTCCTCAGCCGTGCATGGGGTCAGCCGTGCCATTCCTAGCCTTTTCGCACACCCCGTTTCTTGGCTGGTTTATATGGGAATCTCAGTTTCCAGTTAAAAATAACACCAGTTTCTAGCCCTTGAAGGTGCAGAAAAAAATGTGACCTCCAAAAATTCAGAAACTGAAAGGCAAAGCAAATGAGTCCCAAATTTGTCTACGCTATAAACGTCAATTTCTTTTTGAAAGAAATGAATGTTTTTGATGAATGTTTTCTTGAATGCCTGCTTTTGGCAGTGCTGCCATCTGTGAAAAATCTCTGCCACGCTCGCTATTAAGATTTCATTTCCAAGAAGAGTTCATAGCTGCTTTAATAAATGGTTAAAAGATTGTCAGGAGTCCAAAGGGCCAGCAGCTTGTTTACCACAAGTGGCTTCTGTCACCAAGTAAAGCACCTTTGACTGATAAGCTTATAGCCCGCCAGACCGCATGCAGCTTCCTCCGAAGCCCTCTAACAAGCACCGTTTTCAGAAGCACTTTAGCTCTGTCGGGCACTTGGGAACCTAATCCCTATCGACTCTGAATGAGATTTATATTCCTCAATGGCCGGCTCGCTTGTGAAAGAGGTCCCTGGGTCATTTAGAGCCTTTCAGAGATTTCACCCCGCGTCCCCGAGTCATTTATTAGCCTTTTAATACCATTCACCAACAAAAAGCACCAACAAGAGCCCCCAGCCAAGCACGGGCTCCCCGGGCTGCAGCAGCAGCCCCCGGCACCAGGGGCTACCAAAAGCCTTCGGAAGGCTCTGAGGACACATCCAACAGCCCCAGCCCGGGCTGCGCCCACCAGCCTGGTGCTCAGGAGGCACAGAGCCCCTCTGGAAGGTCCTGGGGTGGGAGAAAGCAGCCCACCATTCTTTAAGGCTGCAAACCACTGGGTGCACAGCCCAGGGTTTAATGTCCGTCCGTGTCCCGGCACAAACGGCAAAGGCGAGCGGTGTGAGGAGCCCTTCTTCAGCCCGGCACCACCACGGCTTGTGAGATGGAGTCCTGAAATGGCTGGTGTATTTGTAGATCTTGTGCGTGACTAAATCAAGAGGAACAATAAGATCTTTTTCCAGATTCGGCAAACATCAGTATAATAAAAAAAATTAATTATATGCTTGAACACATGCACCAGAGCAATGCCCTGTATTTTCTCCTAATTGTTCTCCAAGCCTTGCAGAGCCACATTTAAATAAAAATGAAGCAGTTATTTAAACCGCAATTAAAGATGGAGCAATTTATTTTTAAACCAGAACTATCGTCAGCAGAGCAGGAGAGGAGGAAGGGGAGCTGTGCGGGGACCACACCGGGGCCAGGTACTCCACGCTGGGGCCGGCTTCTCGGCACCCCGCGGGCGCAGAGCTTCCCCGATTCCCCCAATGGGATGTGGGCTGCATCCCTCTCCCAGCCGATGCTCCTCGCTGGCACCGAGGGCAACCACAGCAGCCCCAGAGCGGCACCAGCAAAGCCTGACACCTCAGGGGAGTTTCAAGAAGGAAGGAAGAGGATTTTGGGTTGTAAGCCCACGCAAAGGCTCAGCCCTTGCTCCGCCAGCTGAGATCGGCTCCTCCCCAGCAAACGTGCAGTCTCCGTCGCATGCCCGAGTGCACCAGGGCCAGGCACTGCGGATGCCTTTCAGGGAGGCATCTGCACCACCCTGCATGTTTTCTCCTAACTACGTGCCTGCCACCAAAACCCCAGGGTCTGCACCCAAACCCCAGCCTTGCCGATCCCTGGGAAGTTCAGCCAGAGCCCTTAGCCCTCCCTGCCCCGGCGAGGTGACCAGACGGTGTGTCCCACACCAGGAGCAGGGAGCATCCTCCACAGAAAAAGGCTGCCGCTGCCAGGAGGGGGCTGGGGAGGGAGGAAGAGAAGCAACCACAACAAAAACCCACCCTCTCTTTTCATAAGACAGCAGAATTTATCAGCCTGCAGCCCTTCACATCTGTCTCCTCATACAAAATGAAAGAGGCTTTGAAAAACAGAGGAGATGAAATAAAGCCGTCTGTGTGAGGAAGCTGGCATCTCTGCCACTGTCACCATGGTAGGAATAATGACCGTGATTGTTCCTGCATCTGTGTATGTGTTGGGGGGGGGGGGGAGGAGGAAAACGCACACCCGCACCACCACCACCACTGCCCTCCCCATGGGCCAGCACCCCGACCCGGCTCCTGCCCACTCAGGACGAGCTGGCCACGCATGTGTGAGCCTCCCCGGTGGACACATCAGCCACGACGGCACAAAGGGATGATGGCTTCAGCTCCACTACACGCAGTGCTGGTTCCTCTCCCCCCGCAGCCCGGCACAAGGCCCCCAGGAGAGGTGGCTCCAGCTCATAAAAACATGGGGTTTGATGAGAAGTTCTGACCCCTACTGTTTTCACGCCCCTGCTGCGCTGCCTGGGCAGGCACAGCTCCCTGCAGAGACCTTTGGGGTGGCAGGACTGGAGCCAGCATCATCTTTACTCCATCAGATGACAATTAAAAAGGAGTATAAAAGGGGAAAGATTTTGGGGGGGGGGGGGGCGGGGAACGGACCTGAACATGCCCCAAACAGCTGGTGAATCACAGAACAGTTTGGGTTAGAAGGGACCTTAAAGGCCATCTCACTCCAACCCCCTGCCTGCGCAGGGACACCTCCCACCAGAGCAGGTCGCTCAAAGCCCCCTCCAGCCTGGCCTTGAACCCCTCCCATGAACCCTCTCCCTCCAAACAACATTTCTCAGAGCTGGCTTGAGCGTTTTCAAAGGGCTTTTGGTGCTTTCCAAGCCCATCAAGGCGGTAGTGGCCTTGCAGAGCACCCCAGGCAGAGGGGTGGCTCCTGGAGGACCCCTTAGGCAAGGACAAGGTGGCCGTGGCTGAGCATGGACGGCAGCCCCCGTGCCCACCATCCTGCCTGGCACACCGAGTGGCAATCGCAGAGCTAGCCTGAGCGATCCAGTACCCGACAGAAACTCGTACCCCGGGGGATGTGTTTCAGCTCTCCTTCAGCAGGAAGGTCTTTAAAATGCACAGCAGCATTACAATTTAGCAAACGCCTGCTGAATGGGGAGACGAGACCACAGCCATCCTCATTCAGCAAGGACCTGTATCCCGGGAGCTCGGTTCCGTGGGCAGGACGGAGCAGCGGCAGGCTCAGCAAGGCGCAGAAGGCACGCACAGCACCAGATTTCATTACACAGCTCAGCTCCGCTGCTGGATGGGCCCCATAACCTTTTGAGGGCTGGTTTTTGGCAGAGAAAGCTCTCCCAAGAACACACAGTGCACGCTCCAAGGGTCCCTGAGCTTGGCTCGTGCTCTGTCATCCCGCAGGGCTTGGAGTGGGGGCAAGGACACGACATGGCACTGGGATGCCAAGTGCTAGACCAATAGCACCTGCCCTTCTCCAAAACCCTCCCCATCCTCTCTTCTCCACCCTGCAGAGAAGGCAGCCAAAGGCTTCCTTGCCCTCATCCCAGACGAAGACATTCCTGCCCTGCAGAAGCTGCCACCGCAGAGCAAACAGCTTTGGTTCAGGGTGGCCCAAGCTCAGTTTCAGGCAGTCCTGCCTCTGAGACTGGCCGCCTGGGCAGAAAAGGTTGGGAGCCTGCAAAAATCAGGGGAGAGTGGCCAAAGTGGCACCCGGGAAAGGGGCCTCTGGAAACCCACAGCTCCTGACCTTTTATCACAAGCACGGGATCTGAGGGACTCATCACCCCAAAGGGCTGCCTGCGAGCGTCTCCCCAGCTGCCTGAGGGCCACCAAGTAGGTAACCAGTAGCCCACGGCAGCCAGGAAGAGCCCAGTGGCATGGAGCGGGGGCAGCCGGAGCCCAGCCTGGCCCGTGCCACTTCCCGGCAGCGACAGGGCGCTCGCACCTCGCTCTTCACAGCCTTTTTATTTACTTGTTGTACTCCCTTTTTTTTCGGTGTGTGTGTGCATGCGTGTGCGAGATTGTCTCCAACGTGACTCTGCATTATCAGGGCTATAATGAGTCCTTGTTAAAGTGGATTTGATGGAATAATTATATTCCAAAAAAACCTGCGGGAAAGCGCTCTCCCCTCTTAAAGGGCAGGATCATCAAACGTTCTCGCCACATTATTTGCAGTCACACCTTCTGCTGCATCTGCTCCTTTTAAAATCTCTAACTCCAATCTGATCTGAATATATAAATCTGAATTATCACAGCAAAAGGAGATGTGCTCACACCTTTTTTTATCTGTTGCCATGGCGATTAGATAAAATTCACGCCAAGTCTCTGGGGAAGGATGAAATGATTTCAGACAGAATCTCACCCCACTTGGTGAGAATAACGCCTGGAGCTACTTCCCTCTGTAACAGGTCTGGGCACATGTCGCAGCCGGAGAGGGTGGCAAGGGGTGGGGGAGAAGGCAGGACACCTCTAGAGGTCTCGGCTTCGACAGGGGAAAAGGTTCTGCAGCACCCCCAGACAGGGAAGGGGAAGGACAACGCTCCTTTAAATCACATCAGTCTGCGAGTCAACCCGTCCCTGGGAGAAGCTACGAAATTTAACTGAAAAGGCCAATTCTTCGCCAGCCTTTTGCCCAGTGGTCACAGCTCTCCTGCCGGAGCTGTCTGTGCAGATCGTTCCCCGCACACACCGGGGGGGAGCGGGGCAGGAGGCGGCAGCAGCCGGGGGTCCCTCCTCTCCCGGGGGGAAGCCACCGCAGGTGACACTGGGGACAGGACAGAGGGTGGCCTCCTGCCCGACACTCTCGGACCCACAGGCTGCTTGGTCCCAGGCACCTCGCTTTAAAGCAGCCGGGGTTACTCCGCATTCAGGCGAAATCAAAGAAAAATGCCAACAGCTGGTAACGACCCTCAGTCACTTCTCCCCGGTCCCCAAACCATCTCAGCGAGGACAAGCACATAAACAAGGGCCGCCTTTCACCTCGCCGTGTTTATTCTGTCCCAGCTTCCAGCTTTTCTCCCATAACGGGAGACTGATGTCCCCCAGAAAAAGCCTATTGATAGGAGGACAAAGCTGAATTATCCAGGTCCTGTCTCTCCTGCCCCACAGATGGTCCCTCCGTGGCCCCTGGCACGCAGGGAACGCGGCACCCATAAATCCTCACCGGGTGTTTCACTGCTGGTAGCCTCACGCTGCATCCCTACAGCCACCGTGTGCGGAGGGGGATTGCTGGGGACTTCGTGTACGCTTCCACTTCTAATATTTTAGAGGAAAATGGAAGGGGTGGCAGATGTCGCAAGGTCCAGCAGAGGAGGACAAACACCTTCGGGGTGCACGGCCGTGTTTAACCACGAGAACACTCCGGCAGCTTTATTTCCCACATCACCAAAGCAGTTGCTGAGAGGAGTTTAAGAATCCTGTAAACAGCCCTGGGCACCACAGAGGACGGGACAGAAAGGGCCACTTGGGTCACATTAAGCTCGTATCGGAACCACCGCCAGCAGATTAGCTTAGATATTTTTCAAACTCCTAAAAGGCTACAGTTCAATCAAGAACATACACTAAAACATACCTAAAACTTCACAGAACTCAGTTGTTATGTTTTTTTTTTTCCCAGTTTCACCCTCCTGGCAAGCTTTACGCTTTGCTTTCCAGAGAAAGGACTTCATGGATATCCAACAACTAACTTGGTACATCCAAGTGTCTACAGCTCTCAAAGGAGACACGTTTGGGTTGCTGAGAAAAGCATCACCCTTAGAAGTGTCTGCACCTTGAGAAAGGCTGCATTTAGATTTATTTTTTTTTAAAGGAATCTATCAAGTACACAACAACAAAGCATCAAATAGCAGCTCAGCTCGGGGCTTGCCGGTCCAGTAATGCTTATTGCCTCCAAGTCACTGCTCTTCTGTGCTGCCCCAGGGAGTCCCAGGCTCCCCACGGGCGAGGCGAGACAGGATGACAAATGCCATCAGCTTTGCCTCGCAGCTGACCTGATGCCATTACACCCCTGAGGACTTTGCTTCCGTGATGCCACGTCCCCGCCGAGCACACAACCTCCCGAGGCAAACCCCACCGTGCTCTCAGGGTGGGCCAGCACAGATGTGCTCTGGTGGCCAAATGGTCCAGAGCCCATCGACCACAGGGGGCCATCCTTCCCAGCTGGCAGGGTGGGCACAGCCTGGGCAGGTGACATTTTTGTGCCAGGAAAGGCAAATCTGGGTGCATTTCCCTCACCAAGCCAGCTGAGGAAGGGCTCAGGTGTGGGTGTCCAGGCACACACGTGCTCACGGGGTGAGAAAAGCCAAGCAGTGTCAAATGAAGTCATTGTGACGACAGAGGAGGGGCTGAAAATTGCTCAAAAATCCAGTCTTTCCAGGGTCTCATTTAGCTCCCCGCATCACCGCTCGCTTTTGTGAATGGCAGCTGGAGACACGCTCCAGGAGCACCCACAGCATCAGGACTGACACGTGCCCAGCTCTGCAGGGCCTGCAACCACCACCATCAGGGCACAGCCGTGCAGGGCCTGAAGGGAGACAGGGCAGTGTCCCCAGTCCCCGTTTCCGTGCCACAACAGCCAGACCACAGCCACTAAAGCGGCTCCGGTGGCGTATGAAACATGGTTCCTCCCTGACAAATCACAGCCGTGCACGTGTCTGTGAGACTCACCATGTTACCCAGCCCGGTGATACTGCTTCAAAAAATAAATTTTTTAAAAAAGCCGTTTACCGTTGTTAAACCAGTTTGTAGCAGGAGTTTCTCCCTCTTTCCTTATGGAAAAGGGAGAGGGGTCTGTAACCTGTTGTGCTCAGCTGCAGACCTCCCATCCTCCTCCCATTGTTGGCTCCCACCCCGTTCCCCCTAAATGCGTATCAAGATTCATCAATAGCAGCAGAGTTTGAAGTCACAGCCTGGGTGTGAAGCTCCCCATAAGCCCCAGCCCACATCCAACACCACGGTCCCGCGAGCGGGGCTGCACGTTTGCGGCTGAGAACCAAAGGCAAGATTGATTTTGATGTGAGCACCAGCAAAGCAAATGGGTTTTTGAAAACCCTATAATTTCCCCGCAACCCTTGACTTCACTAAACACACATTTTTAGACTACAGCACAGTTAGGTAGGCATTAAACAAAAATGAGCTGCGCTAATGATGATTTATGTGCGGGACAACCTTCTATAAAGAATTTATCTTTGATTTCAGGGTAAGTTACAGCGTTGCCAAGTTAACCAAATAACGCAAGTCGCCACCAAAAACCCCCTACCGCAGGCGGGCAGCGCAGACACAGCGCCCTCCCCTGCAACTGCGGTGAGGTTTCTCCCAGGGCAGACCCAGTCGCTGCTCCCAGGAGGACGCACTGGCCAGGAACTCAGCTGGGAAAAAGCCAGGGTCTTCAAAGGGAGCCCTCCTGGGCCAGCGAGAGCAGCAGCAGCCCCACCAGCGGGTGGAGAGCCAGGGGAAAGGCCCGCTCCCCCCTCCCGAGCTACAAAATATTTTGGTTTGGTGCGGGGAAAAACCAGGGACGCCAAGGAATGTGGACATTTACTGCGGAAATAGTCACTTTAAATGGAGTTTTCTGCCGCAGAGAGGTCTGGATGGAGATTTTTCCTGCTCCTGCGCAGTAGGACTGCTCATCCCCTGCTGCACCAAGTAGATGGTGGGGAGATGCACAGTTCCCCATTGGAAGCACTAGAGGGAAGCTTCAGGAAAAGCAGCGGGTTTAAGGTCCCTTCCAACCTAAACCATTCTAGGATTCATTGTGTGAGTCCGTGAGGCCCCAGCGCCACGTCTCAGCTCTTCTCAGCCTTTACACCATTCACTCCGAGCAGCAGGGACCACCCTCCTCACCTCATCTTCCTTGCTCAGAATTAGGACAGAAGCAGAGGTTCACCGGGGGTCAAGAAAAAGAGCATGTTTTTGGTAACAGCAAAGCCAGTTTTAGCTCTAACACGAGCAATAAAAAAATAAGCTTCAGGCAGATACTATATTTGTAATCCAACAGCAAAACATGTTTGCTTGTGTTGACTCTGCACTGTAACACAATTTATATGTTCTGTCTTTAGGGTAATTATTGCTTTAGAATGTTAAAATCGTTCCACTCTAATTAAATCATCATATTAAAAAAATCCACTGCCACAGCAAACTCGGGAACAAGTCTGGTTAAGATCACGCAAGTGCACGGGTGCTCGGGGAACAAACTTACTGCCAGCAAACCAGCCACACTCTGCATCCCGAGAAGCAGAATCCTGCAGGATCCCAGGAAGGGCCGATGGAGACGGCACGGCACCGCCAGCCACCCAGGAAGGAACGCCGCAGCCTCTCCTACTGATGGACATAGTCATGCCCTGCTCAAATGGCACAATCCTGTGGTGGGACACGGCATCCCCACCCGAGCATCACGCCCCCAGGAGATGGGTGCCATGACCTGCCGATGCACAGTGGACCAGCACAAACCACCAGCGCATCGCTTCCCTTTGTCCACTCCAGACTCTGCTGAGTCAGCAGTGCAGACGCCCTCAGGAGGCAGGGGCCACCCCAGCCCTCAGGAGAACCCGTCACCCCCTTCCAGGTGAAGGCACTTTGTTCCATAAGCTCCTTAAGGGAGAACCGTCCCCTGCAAGAGGGATTAGAGCAAATCACCTCTCATGCTTGGTCAGCGGTTGCCCGGCTCACGCCCCGCTCCCGGTGGCATCTGTGGCATCTGCCCTCTGGCATCTGGTCCCCACGGCGCTGCCAGCGCAGCAACGCTGAGCCCTTGGAGGAGCATCAGGACTTACTGACCTGTGAGCAAATATCAAGCGTGGAGTGTTCACTTTGGGCAAAATCCTTTAATTCTCTCTGGATCCCCCTGGGGAAAGCAGTATTGATTGCTTCACTACTGGCTTACACATGCTGCGATGGGGAACCAGCGCTGCCATCAATACCGGCTCTGAGGAGGGAGCCAAAAGGTCACCCCGGTACACGAGGACACGGGCCTGGCTCCACGCTGCGCCCAGCACCTGCCCGCAGTCCCCGTGCCACTTCAAAGCCTGTGACAAAGCCAGGCAGGAGCCCAGACACAGGGCCGGGATGGCTCAGCAAGCAGCTCGCCCCGTTCCTCTCCCGTTCCACTGAGCCACAGGGGTCCCTGGCAGCTCCTGTCCCATCCCTGCTCCAGCCACCGCTCCCCAGAGGGGGAGACCCTGGTCTCAGAGGCTCCCCGCTCCCACGGGAACCCAGGCTGTGCGGCATCTGCCAAAAAACTCATGGGGAACTACCCAGGGCAGCACAGAGCTGCAAAGTCCCTGCGCAGAGCTGGGCACTGCTCTCCCTCCCGCCCGCCCCTTCCCCTCGGATCCAAGCGCAGCAGGGTCGGCGCTGAGGGGCACACGTGTGGACAGGGAGGCCAAGCAGCTTCCAGGGAAGAGATGCACCATGCCATTTTCACCGAGTTCCTTCCCCCACGGGCCGAAACTGACGTGAAAACTTGCAAGAGAAGCCAGAATATCTACTTGCACATCATCCTGACAACACACAAACCAGCTCCCGCTGTGGGAGTCAGGACACGGACCGTTCTCCCGTCGCCCAAGCCCAGCTGATGGGTACCCGAAGCGAGCTGGCAGAGGGGAGCAGCCCAGACGGGGCACACGTGCTGCCGTGCTCACTCTAAACATCTGCGAGCCCCAAGATACAAAAAGAACAAAGCACCAAGGATACCCTGAACACAGCACATCTGCTCCCACCACCAGCATTTTCCAGTATAAAACCACAAGATGCTCATCAGTAAAAGCCTTTCTTTGGCCAGAACAGGCACAGACAACAAGCCAAATAGAGATCCTCCGTGACTGAGTTTCACACATGGCAAAGCAGGTCAGATTTGCCAAGAGAAAAGCAGCTCCTCTCTTACCTGGGATGATAGAGACGGTGTCTTTCTCCCAGGACACAACACTAACGTATTCCTGCACTGAAGAGGGGATGAGGCACTTGAAAACAGCCACGTTTCCACGCATCGACCTTTGGTCCTCCACCCGAACGGTGTACGGTTCCCTGAAAACTGTGGAGGAAAGCAGATGGTTGGTAGCATGACAGCGCTGGAGGAAAACACTCTTTCTTTTGCTTTAATCCCACGTTTCCCAAACAAACCAACCCACCCAGCAGCAAACTGCTTCCCTCCACAACACTTGGCCCGTGCTCCTGGGGAAGGGAGCAGCTCTCCTTGGGAGACCACAGCCTGCAGAGGGGATGCCTGACCCAGCTCCTGCTCCTGGCTCCCTGCAACCGTCCCCAGCATCACGTGAGCTGGCCACCAAGGCAAGCTGCTGGCTTCGCAGTCACCAAAGCTGCTAAGGCAGAGGTTGGCAGCACCCAGATCTCAGCAGAGGGCATTTTGTGGCTGTGAGGTTCAACCTCCCACCTTGGAGTAATCATTTCTCTCCTGGATGTGTGCTGAAAATGCAGCTGTGAGGCACCCAGGAGAGACAGCCTGTGACAGAGCCTGGAACCCTCCTAAAGAGGAATATTTAGGGAAGCAGATGATAATTTTCCAAGCCGTGCCACAGCGGGAGGCGTGAGTTGTCCCCACCACGTGCCCTGTGCCTCGGGGAGATGCACATCCCTTTGACAGCTCCACGCTGCTCCCTGGACCGGTGACAAGGAACCCCCCAGTGCCACAACCCTCCAGCAGCGCTCAGTGGGTAAGCTGGATCCACCCCAGCCTCCTCAGAAAGACAAAGAGGTGTCACCGTGCCCACTACCACATGCGGACACCTTAACAATCCTAAAGCTTAAGCGTAAAAGACAGTGAGGGCAGGTGCCTCCTTGCACTGTGCCCTGTAGGACACGGGCACCCGGGCATTGCTACGGTGAGACAGAGGGCTGGCCCACCTTCTCCTGCCCGCAGCTCAGCCGCCCTCCCAGCGGGCAGAGCCCCCCCAGCCCAGGGGGAAGCAGGAATGGGCATTCGGAGTGGCCTCTGGCTCGCTCCCGTTACTTACCCAATGCCCCGAGGGCCAGCACCGCGAGGACACGGGGAGAAGCCTACCACGGAAAGGGGCTCCAGAGCCAAAGCAGATTAGCCAGCCAAAGCCTCCTTAATCACATGGAGCAGGAGGTTTATTCACAGGCTTTAAAGGCCAGCAGGGACCAGGAGGAGCATCCAGCCCAGGCTCCTGCACGCTCAACCTCGCTGTAATCTCCCCAGCCCGGAACCCACCTCATGCCCAGGCACCCATGGTGGCCCCTGTGGCTACCCCAGCAGCTCTGACCCACGCCAGCCTCTGCAGCCAGAGCTTCTGGCCTTTCGCTGCCCCTGGGAATAATTCCCACAAGAGTAAAGTTCAGCCACAACTAGCAGGCTTAAAACTTTCCGTTGGCTAGAGAGATTTGCTCCGTGCGCTCACCAACAGCTTTTCCAAAGCTTCCAGAGAGGTTTTTCCAATTCCTAGTCTTTCCAACCGCGTTTTGTTTATTTGCTTTCCTTACGCAGCATTAATTGGCTTTACTTGGTGGGTTGCTGTTACAAGGCACTGGAGAGTGACTGGGATGCGAGATGACCGGGAGGGAAGCAGAAGCGGTGGAATGTTTCACAACCCTTTCCAACCACCATAAAAGCCCGAGCACTTCACGCTGCCACAGCTGGAGCCGTGCTGGTGGCCCTCGCAGCCCTGTGGGTGGCCCCACTGCATACTCACTGCACCTGCTAAGGGCCAGGAGAGCTCCCAGCTGCAGCCCCACTGGCAGGAGGGGTGCATTCAATCCGGTACCGGGAGAGCGGGATGAAAACCAGGGCTCAGCACCGCCACTGACTTGCTGTGATCCCAAGGATCCTACACACGTGGGAGGGGAGCAAAGCAAAGGCTTTGGGCTGGCAGAGATAAAGGCTTAAAGGCTGGCAGGAAGGCAAGGACCAAGACAAGATCTCTCTCCCGCAGCACATCCAGAGCACCAACTCAGAACCACAGAATCCTCATGGTTGGAAGGGACCAACCGTGAGATCATCGAGTCCAACCATAGCTCTCGGACAGCCAGAGGAACCATCCTCGCCACTCGAGCTTGGAGTATCCACATCCCTTACCAAGGAATTCTGCAGAGCTCCACTTTCAAGCCACGTCGACCCAGGGTCACCACTCCACGATTGTCCACCCAGCAGCACAAGCCACCCCCATGAGCAATCGTTTGTGGCACAGCAGGGAGACAGCCAGGGTGCCACAGCCCTCATGGTAACATGGCACATGGCCACGTCACCCCAGGCACGTCACGGGGCCACTGCTACCTCCTGGGCTGATGGCAGACCCCAGCTGGCCACAGCCCTCACCACTGCCCCAGGGGAAGCCCAGTCCGTGGTCCCCAGCCCCAGGAGGGCAGCAGCTCCATGCTGCACACTCACACTCACACCCCATCTGCCGCCATCCCTCCTCCACCGAGCTGTGGTTTATAGGTAACCTGATAGTGCTGGTAAATAATTCACCCTGCGGAAGGGGGTTAATACCAATTTACTCTGCAGTACAAGGTATTAAAATAAAAAACCCTGTAGTCACTTCTGTCATGTTCCCTCTGCTAGCCCCACTTTTAATAGGTTACATAATGAAGCCATTCCCGGGCTATTAGCCCTCCTCAGCCTGGTCAATAATTTACTATAATGGCTTTTGGAATCAGCTCTTTACCATATTCCTCCTTTTTTCTTTGCTTAATAAGCCTTAGCATGCTGGGCCTGGATGCTACAGTGGGAACAGAGAGGCTGGAGAAGGGTGGGACACAGTGGGGGTCTCCCCACCATGGACAGATGTGGTCTGGCTCCTCCCACAGCCCTGAAAAGCCCCCCTCCCTGGTTGGGTGCAACAATATCGGTTCAAAAGGGAGAGGACCTCTCCTGCCATGATGCTGCAGCCACACCATGGCCTCCAGGCACTGGCTGGAGACCCTCAAGCTGTGGGTCCCCTTCGCTGCGGGTCACCCCAGCCCTCTCCCAGCTGGTAATGGGTGTGAGGGACAGAACTGGCTCTTGGTTGGCACAAGATGCTCTTTTGCAAACACACACTGGCAGAGCTGCTTACCCAGCACCCTGCCCTCTCCCTGCTCTCCATCTGAGTGGCATCAATCCATCCCCTTGCAGCAGCACGACACAGACAGAACCACAAAATGGTTTGGGTTGGAATACACCCTAAATATCACCTAATTCCAAGGCCCCTGCCCTGGGCAGGGACACCTCCCACCAGCCCAGGTTGCTCCAAGCCCCCTCCAACCTGCCCTTGAACCCCTCC
>JAOQGH010000010.1:6644845-6664228 GCA_025769975.1 Gallinago jamesoni | reverse complement strand
TTCCTGGAGCCCCTTGAGGGACTGGAAGGGGCTGGAAGGTCTCCCCGGAGCCTTCTCTTCTCCAGGCTGAACACCCCCAACTCTCTCAGCCCCCTCTCCCAGCAGAGGGACTCCAGCATCTCCATGGCCTCCTCTGGACCCCTCTCCAACAGGTCCATGTCTCTCCTGTGCTGAGGACACCCAAGCTGGATGCAGACTGACTCACACCTGGGCAAAGCACCCACAACCGCAGCCACCTGTGCCCACGAGGGTTAATGACAGCCAGGTTGTGCTGGTCACACTCCATAAAGCTGAGCTCTGTGCTGCAGCCCAGCCAGTGCTCTCTCCATCCCCTGCGTAAAGGTGGCTTTTCCCTGGGGTGAGCTCTGTCCTGGCCACGGAGCTGGGGAGACAGAGCTGGGCCACCTGGGACTTGCAGCACTGCTCCCCCCTGGGCCTCCTGCATGCTTTTTAGCAGTTTGAGGACAGGAATCAGGTTGAGAGTTTTTTTGTCATGAAAAAACTCAAAAAGTACCATTCCATGGTGCTCCCATGACAGGGGACACAAGCGAGATAAGGCCCAGCAGACTTCATTACACATTCATCCTTCTAGCCAGCAAATAACAAATAAATACCAGTTAATGCTTCACTTTGGGGTGTATTTATCTAAAGCTTAATTCAAGCCTAGGATCTTACTCCCCAAGACTTAGTCACACCAAAGCCAATTTGTCTGGACCATTAGAGCAGTTCAGAATGTCTTCTCCTGAAGTGATTATAGCAGGTTTTCTGTGCTTTCCAAAACAGCCTTTCCAACCCCAATTTGTTGGAAAATGAACAGAAAGATTGAAGCATTCGGTTTCAAACAAAATAACAACAAGTCAAAAAAAACCCCAAACCCACTCCATACTGATTTAAAAAAAAAAAAAACAACCTGTTTAGATGCAGCTTGAAACCTAACCAGCATCACCCAGTCAAAAAATGAGACAAACAGCAGCTCATTGCAATTTTTCCTACTTGGGTGTCCTTTGGAAGAGCTGGAGAGCTCACTCACCCCCCAAGGTGGGAGCTGCACAGCAGATGGACAATTCCCCTTCCGCAGAGGGGGGACCCAGCCAAAGGACCCAGAGAAGCTGGCAGGGCTAAGGCTCCCCCACATCCACCCATGCTCCCTTTCCCTATTTCAGGCCACCCACACAAGAGACACCCCCATTTTAGCGATGAGGTCAGTGTCACCCAACCCGTGTAGGTGCACCCACCCAGACCTCAGTGCCAAAAAGCCACCAGCAGAGGTGGGAGCAAAGACAGTGGCCATGCCGTGCAGGTCTGACACCCCACAGCCTTTCCTCCTCCTCTCCTAAGATGTGCTTCCCCTTCCCCCATGTTGAGCTCCGTCACCATCCTCTAACTCAGCCGGTTCCCAGGCCACCTCAGCAGCTCCATCACGGTGTGTGGGTGTCCCCGGCACACAGCCCTCCCACACCTGCACGTGCTGCTCCCCGGCCCCACGCTGCTGGCTCACTCGTACCCCCTTGGCCGCGCCATCCGCATCCCGAGAGCGATGAAGCAGCAGCTGATGCACACCCGGTGCCCACGCACCCCTCTAGGAATCGAGGTGCATTTCAATCGCCACCTACATCCCCGTGCAGATGTTGGCTGATACTTAGCAAGGAAATTGGAATTCAGGCCCACACCCAAGGCAACAAGCAAATCCCAGGCTCTGGGGACCCCCAGCCACATGCCAGGCATCTGCCCCCCCTTCCCTCCCCAGCATCTGCTGCAGGATGGCAGCACAGGCCAAGGCTGCTCACGGGAATCTGCCAGCCTCAAAAACTGCTACAGCATTTTGCTACTCGCCACGCAATGTGTTGGACTCAGGTGTGGTTTCTACCCTCCTACGCTCAGCAGTGAATGAAACGGGGACGTGGGGGCTGGCAGGGCACTCGCTGGCACAGCACCCACAGGGGCTCACAGATCTCCATTCGAGGCACATGTGTAGGGGGAGTAGATGCTACTCACTGCTTCATTTTTAGCTCCCTTGCCTGTTCAGCATCTCCAGTGAGTTTCCTCATCATCCCTAGCTCAGAGAATCAGCCTCTACCGAGAGCACTGAGCTCCCCCTGCCAAAAGCTCCCTCCTCCAGGACAGGACAGCATCTGCTGGCGAGAGGAGAAGCAGCACAAGAAAAAACAAGAAGGTGAATGGCCAGCCCAGGGTCACGCCTGGGGAGCCATGGCCAGCCCTTGAGCTGTCTGGGCCGTTCATTACAGCCCCGTTTGCTCCACCATTGATTGTTCAGCCCAGGCCATTTGTCAGCCTCCCGCACCCAGACACACACACAGGTCTGGCAGGGGAGGGCAGGCAGCCAGGTGCTTCTGCAAGCCCACACCTGGGACTCAGTAGCCACCATTTAGGAACATCAGCCTTCCTGCACTTGAATATGCACAAGAAGCATCTGTGCATTGCCTTTGCACGAGTGCTCAGGCCAGAAAGCTGGTACCCTGCTACCATCCACCCCATCAGCATCGTGTGCTTCCTGCAGCTGCAACCAGCAAGGGCTGAAAACCATCACATTCATTATTTGGGCAGCACTGACCTGTGGTTCAGCAGCACACAGGAGGCTCGCAGGGAGCAAGGCCAGCACTAACACGCTGGGAGAAGCGTGTCTCACACTCCCTGTAACCACTGACCTGCTAACAGGCAGCGAGCAACCTGCTGGAGCCAGCAGCAAGCCCAGCTGCACAGCCAGCTAAAAGGTGAAGCTCATACTAAGGAATTATTTCCCTGTCTGAAACACCACAAGACACAGAGGGGGAATTTTAGCAATGCATGCACAGTCCTGAGCCCCACCAGGCTTCCCCTTGTGGGAGAAGGGACCTCCCACACTTCACCACAGAACAGAATCTTTCCCACAGAAGACACGCTTCTGCCCCTCCCCGAGAGCAAGGGCCAATGTTGGCACAACTACTCTAGCCCAACCAGTCTCCTTTAACCCTCCCTGGCATTTCTTCTGGCTCTGGGCAACATCCACACTTGGCTCCAGGATGCCCCAGAGCTCCAGAGGTTGCAGGGGTGCCCTGTGGCCACATATCCTGTTAGCCAGCCAGGTGCTTTTCCTTAAGAATAACACTTCTAACACACAAAACACCACCTTCCATACAAGCACACAGGGGGGCACTGGGCAAAACAGCCAAAAGGAGGGTCCTAACAGACACCCAAACAGCTACCAGGGTCAGCTGCAGGGACAAGGTGCTGCAGAGGGACATGCAGTGCTGCAGGCAGCATCCCTCACCCCAGTGTCCCTGCGGCCAGGGCACGTCCCACCTCCCACAGATCCCCAGCCCCATGCCCTCAGCCGCCCTCCCAGACAAATCCCCCAGAGGAAGCAGTCACTTAAACAACAGGGCTACTTACCTGGTGCTAGCTGATTGCCACAAAGCACTTCCCACACAGTCAGGATCTTAGCCTCACAACACCTCTCAGGCGAGCAGAGCCAGCCCGCTGTAACCCCTTGCTGGCCACCCTGCTCCACAGGGGGCGAGGGACAGGCTTTGTCCAGCATGGTGGCCCCCAGCCCTGCACAACCAGCCCAGCCTAGCCAGCAAGCCCTCCACAAAAAAAATGAGCACTTCCAGGGCGGAGGAGGAAATAGGCTTTGGGGCTAATTGCAAACAGGCTGCAGCTGGGCTAACTGCTGCCAGCACCTGGGCCTAAAAGGGCCGGTGTCCCCAGCAGGGCCTGGCTCCCCAGGCACAGTCCCCTGTAGCAAAGCCTGGCCTGTCACCCTTTGCCAACCCTCAGCCTGGACTACCCCTCACCCCCAAGGCTGGTCCTGTGCAGGTGCCACCCAGGGCGATGCTGGGGGGGAAATGTCCCCCACCTTGCCTGTGGGCATGTTCTAGCCCCGCTCTGTGCCTCAGTTTCCCCAGCAGCAGAGGGGACCGAGTGGGTGCCACAGGGGCAGTGGAACAATAAATGGCCTGGGGGTGGCGAGGGGCTCGTACCCTGGTAAAGGGGGCTGGCAAGTCCATGGACAGGCAGATGCCAGCAGGTCAGCAGGATCCTCCTTGAGCCCCGTGGGCCACGGGCACCACAAAAACGGCTGCGATTCCATAAGGGACCCCCCCCCGAACACCCCTGGGGGAGCCCGTGCCCGGAGCCGGGGTTTGCGCGGCCGGGATGCTCAGGGACCGCACCGCGCTCCCGCTGCCCGGGAAAGACTCTTTCCAGGCAAGAAGCTGGATTTTTGGTTCCCTCTAGTGTCGAGGCGCGGAGCGGGGCTCGGGTTCTCCGCCGCGCTGGCTGCTGCCAGGAGCCCGCGGGCCCCCGCTTGCCCCCGGGTCCCGCCGGGTGGCCGTCCCGCTCTCGGCTGCCAGCAGGGACACAGGGCGCCCGTCCCGGCCGGCCCTCACCAGCCCGACACGCGGCCGCGGGCGGGATTTTCCCGATGCCCGAGTGATTCAGGAGCACAAGGTGGGAGAAATCACAGCAGAGCGTGCACCCCTGTCGCTGAGCGGTGTTCCCACAGCCCGGCGGGTTCCAAGCCTGGTCACGGTGAGGGGGGGTGAGGTGTGCACCCAGGGCCAGCGCGGGTGCGGGCATCGGGCAGGAGTCTGTGTCTTCCCCAGCTCCAGCACAAGTCCTGGAGTCACCTAAAAGTTGGGGCAGGGCCAAGGCGGGCTCCTGAGACACACAATCTGGATCCACGAGGCCCCTTTCTTTGCTTCCCAGCTCCAGCCCCCAGTGAGACCCACGGTGGGGAGTCAGCCCGTCCATCCCTGGGCTCGCTCTGCCACAGCTGAGCTGCTGGGCTGCGCTCACAGCATCGCTGCTGCCTGCCTGCTCTGCCGGCCCGGCGCCGGGGCAGCTGTCTGTCCTAGTGTGAGCACTTATTTCCTAAAAACCACTGCTTTGGTGCACGTGCGACATGGAGATGAGGGCTGAAATGTTATTTGCTTTGGTTGGGAGGGTAATCTAAGACCGGTGGATGGCTGCTGTTTTGGCAGACACGACGCCGTTGATGGATGCGCTGCCTTTTTCGGGAGCAGAACAAAGGGAGGAGGCGTGTGGCTGGCTCCCCGCCAGCCCAGCCCCATCTCTCCCCGTCCCCTCCAAGTGTTCCTCTTTGGCTCCATTAGTCACCATTTGCTGCTCCACTGTTTTAACTAACGAGGAGACATTTTGCATTTGCGTTTCCTCGTGGGCCAAATGCGTCCCTGGCATCCCGGAGATGGCGGAGCGGTGCTGGCGGGCTCCAGGCTGGGTGAGCCCAGCAGCTTCCCTGCCTGCTGCTCCTCCTCTTCCTGCCCCACTGCCTCATCTCCTCACATTCAGTCGTGGATTAAGCACAAGAGCTGGCCAAGCCACAGCCGGCCACAGCCCCTCTCCCTCCTACCTGTCCATCCAGAGACTGGCGATGCCAACACGGAATAGCCGGTACCAAGGGAAAGCTGTTCAGAACTGGAAGCCTTCCTGGAGGAAAAGGACACTCCAGTTGTCTACTGTATTATTTACCCAATCCCCTTTGTGTCACAGAAAAGATTTACTTTGAGAAGATTAATGGCTCAAGGGACTGTGAGAGAAATCCCCCAAGATTGCCTGGTTCAGGGGAGAAGACAAATGCCTCCTCGCCGAGGCCGCAGCTCCCAGCTGACCCCCGGGGCTGCGGGCACAGGGAAAGGGCTGTGGGGCTGGGGCTTGTCCCCCAGGACACCCTCCGATGGGGACCAGGACTGCGTGAGAGCAGCAGCCTCTCACCATGGCAGGGGCAGGAGAAGGGCAGCTGAGAGGAGAGGTGGTGGCCTTTCCCTATGGTCTTCCCAGCATCCCACTCCCACAGCTCCCGGGCTCAACGTCCAAAGCAAAGGACAGTGGAGGCATGGAGAGGAGCAGAGACCCGCAGAAGCAGCTCGTGCCCGTGTGCTGGCCCAGCAAGCAGGGACTGCTGGCAGCACCCCTGCCCTGGCACAGGGAGGTCACATTTACCATGCATCATATAATTTCCTTATGCCTTTCCCCCGTTCCCGGCTCCCAGGTTCCCTGGCTCCATCCCAGAGGGCCACGTAGCTGGCAGTTTAGCTCCAATAATAGCCTGGCCTCCTAACGTAACCCCCAGGGCAACTCTTCAGGTGCTGGCAGCATGTCCTGCTCGGCCGCTGCACACCCTGTTGGCGTCCCTGACCCGTGGCACAGCCCCAGCCCGGGGTGCGAGGGGCCGGGCGAGTGTGCACACACACGTGGGTGCCCGTCAGCCGTGCAGAATAATGCTATTAATGCCATCTGGTGCCGAGACAGAGATCCCCCTCTGCGGGGAGCCAGACACGGCTTTTCACTCCCCGTAATCCCCTCCCTTGGAGCTGCAGGGGTTCCATCTGCAGGGCTCTCCGGGGGGCTGGGGACAGGGGACACGCACCCTGAAGGGCATGACTGTGCCCTGAGCCCTGGCACGGCTGGGTGCTGGGGAGCCCTGGGCCTCAAGGGTGAGGGACCAAGCTGAGGACAGTCTCATTTCATACACCTGCCCTTTAGCTCCTTCTTTAGGGGGACGCGGCCACCCCGTGCTCCTCGTCGGGGGTCAGAGTGGGGAGAAGGAAGGGCCACCTCTGCCGAGATCAAACCCTTGAGCTCGTCTGTGCTGTACAGCGGGATCTCCCCTCCCTCCGCCGAAGGACCCTGGCTCCCGTTTGAGCCCTGCAAAGCCACAACGAGTCTTTATTAGTGGGTCAGTGTCAAGTCAAAATTATATTTCAAAATAATCTCCTTACTGTGTTAAATAAGCACCTCAGATTAGATGAATTGCACGGATTTTGTCTAATAACCTGCTCCCCCAGCTAATCCTATTTTACTGGCAATGTCTGACCTCAATCAAAGCCCAAACAGACCAGGTGAGCCCGTTCCTCTGCTGCTGGGATGGTTGGGCTTCCAGAGCACAGAGCAGCCCCCGTGGGGCTGTGGATCCCGCAGGGGTTTCAGGCACAGTGAGAAATCACCCGGAGAGGGGCAGGAGCCCTTATGGACCCATCCCCGCTCCCGGGGCTCTTGCGGGCTCCCGTTCCCGCAGCGCTGCCCTCGGGAGCTCGGGCGGAACGGCGAGGGAACGCAGGGACCCGCAATCCGCCCTTTCTCACCCCAAACCTTCCCGGGCAAAGGGAGGGGAGCAAGGCTCCCTGGGGGCCAGCGCCCCGCTGCGATCGCCCCCCGCGATCTCCAGCTCCCCTCTTGCGCGGGGCGACCCGCCGCAAAGCCCCCGGGGGCCGGGGCCGGGGCCGGGGGCGGTGTTGGGGGGGATCGGGGGCCAGTAGAGCCGGCGGCGCGTTAGCCCGGCTGGTCGCTAGGTGTCTGTATCGGTCCGGCTCGCCCGCGCTCTCCCGGCTGAGCCTCCCTCCTCGCTCGCCGCCCAATCGCCGCAGAGTTTTCTTCTTTTTTTTTTCTCTTTTTTTTTTTTTTTTTTTTATAAGGGGTGTTTCCGCCTGTAACCGAAGATGATTGAGGCTGTGAAGCCACAGAGCTGGACGCGCCACCCCAGCCCCGTTCGTGCCCAAGGAGGCCGCCCGCATCGAGCACTCCGAGGGCACAAGCAGCCCCCCCCCCCAAACCAGCAGATTCCCCCGGGGGCATCCAAACGGCCCCACAGCCTGCACCGCCACGGGGCAGTGGGGCAACCCCCTCGCTGGGTACCCGGGAAGGGGCCTGTGCTGCAGGGTTTGGGCACCCAGGGGTGTTTCCTGGAAGCAGGCAGGGTGGCCGGAGCAGGAGCATCCCTCCCTCCGCACGCCCCGGTGCAAACACGGGGGGAGATGGATGGCTGCTCCCTGTGTGCGGAGCAGCCAGCGGAAACTTTTCCCGGGTCCCTGTTGGAAGAAGCCTGCAGGGCGGAAAAGCCATTGGTGCCGAGCCAAGAGCATGGGTGATTCAAATGCCTCGGGCACAAAGTTTAACCTCTCTCAGCTTGAACTTTTATTAGCCAAGGAACTCTTGCTGGATCTAACAGAGGGGAAAGCACAAGGGCAATTTGCGTTCTGGCCTGGCCCGGGGTCAGCAGGGTAATGGATCCACTGGAGCGGGGCAAGGGGTGGCCCTTGGCAAGGACTTCTCTGCTTTGGATGAAGCTCTGCTTCATGGCAGCTCTGAAACCAGAGAGAGTAGGAGGGTTACACAGCCAAGAGGCCAGCGTGTCCCGGCTCCTCTCCTCCCCAGACAAACCCCCACACGGGTACTTCCCTGAAGCACGGGTGCCTCGAAGCATCGCTGCCCGGCACCGGCAGACCCAAGGATCCTGGCTGCCAGCTGGGCACATCCTCCTGCAACCTACCTCAGCTACAGGTCTTCCTCGTTTCCTTGTCTGGGGAGCAAAAAGCAAGAGGAGGTGTGTTACGCTGGGCAACACGGCTGAGAGGGGAGGGAGTACGAGCCAAGACCCCAGCCCTTCCAGCTGGCAGGACTAGGATGGGGAGGAGACACGAGGCTGCCTCGAAGCCGCGCAATACCCACCTCCTCTTCTTCTTCCCTCCGCAGTGGAACCGCTGGCCTGGGGGCAAGAGAAGCAACTGAGGCCTCTCGTGGCTGGAGCCTTCCCCCCCGCCCCATCTCACCTGCCCCTCTCTGCTCCGGTGAAGCAGTCCTTCTCCTGGGCTTGTCCCCTCGGCAGGGACCCCCGGGTTTGGCTCCCGTGGGAAGCCCCGAGCCCCCTGTCTGCACGGTGGGGCTGGCCTCCTGCACGGCTCCCACCGGTGTGGGGAGACACCGACCCCACGTACCGCCTCCTGGCCCCCAGCTCAGCTGTGCTGCCCAGCCAGCCCCTCCTTGGACCGCCCCCAGATCCCAAAGCTTTGACCCCTGGCACTGCTGAGCAAAGGACCAGCCACAAGACCCTGTTCAGATGTCTGTCTGTCTGTCTCCCTAAGCTGCCCCCATGATTGCAAATGCAGGCAGCTTTTCTTGTTTTTCTCCCTAAAACCACTGGGACGTGTCACCGTGCGCAGCTGCGATGCTGTGGCCCCCCCAGTCCCCTGGAGCGAGGTGGGCAGTGCCCGTAGGCACGGGCAGGGTGGCAGGGTGCCCTGCACGCTTGGCACTGGGTCTCTCTGGGAGCTGCTGAGGTCTGAGGGCTCTGGGAAAGCTGGTTTCTCACTCTGGAAACGTCAGAGTTTTCTCTGCTATTTTTAATTAGTGACCTTCCCTCTGAAGCCTTGACGCTGGCAGGGAAACACTAAATATTTATGTGGTCTCCCTCCCAACTCGCTGTCTGTTGGGAGCTTGCCTCGGTGGAAATTTCCCAGGCCGCCCCATCCGTGGGCGATGCCCGCCCCTTGCATGGTGGGGCCGGGTCGGTGGCCCCCCCATCCCACCCCAGCACCCCGCCAGTGCCCGGCACAGAGGGAGGAGAGCAGAGAAGGGGCTGTGTGCCGGGGAACAGAGCTGAGGGGGAGCTCCCAGCCCACCCCAGGCACTTACTGAGGATGATGAGGAGCCCTACGACAAACGCCACCACAGCGAAGATGAGCCCCCCGTTGCGGATGGTCTCATAGTCTGGGGAGCAGGAGAGCCGAGCGGGCGTCAGTCCAGCTGGAAGCCCATGGGCAAGCGTGGGGGAGGTCTGCCCATAGCCCCCGGGCTGCACAGGGCATGCACTCACCGTAGCTGAACCTGTCCAGGCCCTGCTCAGGTGCTTGCTCTGGAAAAGAGGAGAAATCCAAGTGAGAGCCAGAGCCTGGGCTTGCGGCGGGCACCTGGACGGAGAGGCGAGGTGGGAAAGGTCAGGAATGAAGACTGTAAGCAAGGGGGCTCCGACTTCCTTAAGGTCCAGCTGAGCAGGTAAAGGATTCCCAAATTCCTGGGTTTGACCCCAGGAAGCTTAAAGTTCAGGATGAGTTCGCAGGGTGCAAGAGAGTCCTTGAACGCCAGGTGAAGCTGCAGAGGGGAGCCCAGCTCGACTATTGGCAGCAGCTGGTTGCTATTTGCTAAGGCTGCGCCAGCGGCAGAGCAGCTTCCACGGTGCCCTGGGGAAGAGCTGCTGCCCATCGGACTCGGCGGGGCAGCGATGGCTCCGCTCCCGCAGCCAAACAACCCCTCGGGGTGACATCCTGGCACGTCCTGGCAGCCTCCTTCCATACCGGCAGGCTCATCCGTCTGACAGCTGCGTGTCACTGCTCAAGCCACCTTACCTGACTGCACGTCCCTCTGCCAGGAGCCGTTGGAAGGAGCAATCCCCCCGAGAAGGCAAACACCAGCCGGCACCAACGCACCAGGGGGCTGCAGAGCTCTGGGGATTCATCCCCACATCTCCCCCAAATCCTCCACCAGAGCTGCCCCTGGGCAGACTCCTGAGGGCAGGGGGACCAGCCCTGCTCCCTCCATGGAGATGCCCCCGTGAAGGTGCCCGTCCCCCCCAGGGAAGCTCTTTTTGGGTGGCCGGAGCAGGGTGCTGGCTGCCACCCGCCCCGCTCTCCGGAGCACCCTTACCGTCACCCATGGTGTCAGCGTGCTGTCCGGCGGGTGTCTCGCTCTGGGAGCGTGCACCCACGGGAAAGCACATTAATTGGGAGACAAACCTCATTAAACATTAACGGCTGCGGTGTAATGTTTATCGCAGTCACGAGGGGAGGCACAGGGCTCCCGCCCACCTTTGGAAAGGAGGCCCGGGAGGGGATGGGAGGGCAGGGTGAGCACCCACCGTGCCAGCGAGCTGGGCACCCCGGAGCCACCGGCGTCCCTGCCTCAGCTTTCCAAACGTCAGGCCAGCTGGGCTTCACCTCCCGCTGTGGAGGCGAGCGCGAGGCAGGGGGCAGAGGGATGGGCTCGGGGATGGGCTGCGACTGCCTTTTGCTGGAGAGAAGCGGGCAGCATGCCCTGTCCCCGCAGCTGGGCGCTGCAGGTCCCCACAACAGCCTGCTCACTGCCTGCCAGCCCGGTGTCGAGCCATCCCAGGGGTCCCAGTGACCCCCTGGCATAGCGATGGCCGTGGTGCATCCCTGACTGGCAGTGGGTACCCGGGATGCTGCGCCCCTCGGGGCTGTGCCGGCCGGGGGTGCCCAGGCTGGCTGCCAGACGGGCTGTTCAATCCAGTTTGCTCTAATCTCGCCATCAGTGAGCCGCAGTCACGCGCCCGAGCCCATCAGCGCTGCAGTGGCCGGGGCGAGCTGGCCCCAAGGAGTGCTCCCCTTGCCGTGCCCAGGCAGAGGAGCCCATGGCAGCTCCACTCCGGCACCGTGGGGTGAAGCCAAGCCCTGGGAGGGTGCTGTGTGGGGCCCTCCTGCTGCCACAGAGCCTGGGCAGTGCCCAGCATCCCCCTCCATCGGAGCCCAGCATCCCCCTCCACCGGCTCCCAAAAGGCGAGGGAACAAGGGGGGCTCTGTGCCCGCATCCCTCGGGGCTGTGCAGCCGGGGCTGGCCGCTCCCTTCACAGCGTGGCTGGCTATTGTTGAAACTGCTGCTGGCTGCAGAAAAGAGGGCGGCAGGGAGGGGGAACAGGACAGCCCGCCGCTGCTAGCACAAAGCCCGTCTGTGCTGGCTGGGGGACGCGTCGCCACTGGTCCCCTCCGCAGCGGGAAAGCGTGGGAAGCTGCTCGCCCGCTCGCCCAGCAGAGGAGGAGCCCCCAGCCCCATCCTGCTCCCCACAGCCTTTCCCCCGAGCCCTGCAAACGCCCCAGCCCTCGAGACGGGGCAGCCAGGCAGTGATAGAAATACTTTATTCTTTCTCCCCCCTCCATTTTGGGTCACAGCACAGAACACACCAGTCCTTCACCACAGCAGCACACTCGCCTATTTAAAAGGAAACACAATAGCTCAGTTTATTTTACAACAGTCGGGATTTTGCCGTTTCTACACACCACAGGGGTTTCTTTGTTTCGTGTTAACACCGACAGCACACTACAGACACCACGGGCACTCCGACGCGGGACACGCACAGAGCGGGCACTCAGGGGCCGGGCTGCGCGGGGGCAGGAGGGGAGCAGAGCTCCCTGCCATGGCCAGGAGGAAGGGAGGGGACACAGGACCGGGGACACAATCCCTCTGCCTCGCACAGATGGGAGAGAGAGCGCTTCCCGGCCCCACCAAGGGATGCAAAGCACACAGGGACATGGCCCACGCTGGAGGCAGGGCCGCCACCATGGGGTGGGCACAGCAGAAAACCCTCTCAAAGCCATCCTGGAGGACAAGAAGGTGGGGATGACGGGTTTCTGTGCAGCCCTGGGGACCCCCCCTGCCGCTGCCCAGGCTGGCCCTGCCTTAGGAAGTGCCCATGATTAAGCCGGCCGTCCCCAGCCCCAGCTGAGGCCACGGTTTTGCTTGCTCAGGGGCTTGGGGAAGGGCCCAGACCCCCAGGTCTGCTTCTGACCCACGAGTGGACACAAGGTGACGATGGACTCTGGGCACCATAAAGCCCCGTGCTCTGCTCGCTGCTGCTCCTGGGGGAGAAGGGGCAGGAGGCATCATGGGCTGACGACACGTAAGCACCACGGGACGAGATGCAGCAGGGACATGGGTGGCCATGTCCCGGAGCGTGGCACAGGGAGCGACAAGGCATAGGGAAGGGCAGGAAGCACCGGGAGGAAACGCCGCTGCCCCTTCCCTGCCCGAGACAAGCAAGGACAGGGTCTCCACTTCAGTCTGTGTTTCTCTTTAGCCCTCGGAGACTGTTTAACCTGCCCGCCTCTGTCCCGCGGGCTGGCAGTGTTGGCGAGGAGCTGGTTTGTGCTGGCTAGCAGGGCCACCGCCGCACAGCCCGCCCTCTTTCACAGTGTCACCGTGCCGGGGGATGTCACGGGCTTCTCTGCCACCGCAGAATTTCCTCACCTTTAAAAGAGCATCCCAAGCAGACCACCTTGGTTTTAGCCAGGGACTCAAAGGGGGAGTGCCAAGCAGGCGAGGAAGGGGAGCCTTAAATCCCACACATGCCCAGGTGCCACCACCTGTGGGATGTCCCCCCTGGCTCGCCCCCCCGCCGCGGCTGCCTTTGGGCTGGGGGCGTGCAGGAGGGTTTATTGCTGAAACGGCAACACGCCGTCCAGAGTCACGCTGGGCAAGACCCCAAAACGCTCGACTGGTCCCTGAGCCCTGCCCAAAGCCAGCCAGGGTGAACCAGGAGCCCCCAGCTACAGAACAGGGAAGGGTGGAGCGACGCAGGGGTCCCTGGGGCAGCCTGTGTCACCCTGCCCTGCGTCCCCCCTTCCGGGGCTGGGGGGGGCAGCACCTGCCGGTCGTACAGAGCCCGAATCACACGCACATCACGAGAAAGGTGAAGAGAAAGTCACTATTACAACATCAGCAAGGACTAGCCCTAGAGGTAATGATCATCTCACATCAACATTACACACCACTGGAGGCAGAGAGGACGGTGAGCGGAGTTTAGTCGGGTTAGTAAACAGAGAACCGGTGCTGAAGTACAGGGGGTAACACAGACACGGCAGCTTCGCCCCTCCTTAGAGGGACCCGCTGCTGCGATCTCAGTTGCCTCGCAGGCCACTGGCATCTGCGGTCCGAGCATCTCTCCTCGGGTCTCTGGGTCTGCGCGGGGAGGAGAGCAGCGAGTCAGGCGGGGAGCAGCACTGCTGCCTTTTCCCTGGGCGGGGATCACCCACCAGCAGCACAAACCACGCTCCCACCAGCTTGGGCTCCAGCCTTCCCCCCCTCCAAACGTGGGCCACAGCCCCGGAGCTCGGAGGAACCCGAGGAGCACCCCTGGGACTCTCACTCAGCTCTCCAGAGGCCCTAAAAATAGAGCCACTTTGGGGTGGAGAAGCAGAAGGAAAGGAAATGCAATGCAAGGGAAAATCTGGAGGGATGCTTCCTTTTCCTGCTGGCCTGACCAAGCATGGGACACCTGGAGCCTCCCCAGAGTGTTTCCCTGCCATGGTCCCTACCAGTGCTCACTCCTGCACCGTGCTGGGGATGCAGAGCTGCCCAGTCCCAGCAGACTGGTCTACTGAGAGCCCGCAGTCCCCCGGCAGTGCACAGCCCCAGCCACCCCTCCCTTCCTTCCCAGCACTGCGGCTGTGACACCCCTGGTGCCGCCACTCCGGCTGGGCTGGTCCGTGGCAGCCCCGGGACTCACCTCATGGCTCTTGTTCAGTTCTCCGCTTTCTGCGCTCCCGTCGCTGCGAAGGGAAGAGCAGAGCAGTTGCAGCCCCTGCCCACGGCTGGGTGTCCCCCGGGCAGGCGGGTACAACACAGGAGTGGTGGCAGAGGACACGCGGCGTGGGACAGGCGACCTTACCGTTTGAGGTGATCAGGTTCTCAGCCTGAGCCTCCTCGTCCCCTGGAGCTCTGCAAGAAGAGGGGCAGGGTGAGAACCGTGGGACCTGCACCACGTGCCGGGGGGTGGGATGCCCCAGAGGGCAGGGGCACACCGAGGAAGCTGCTTCGCCACCCAGGAGCTCCACAGCAGAGCATCCCTCCACTTTGGGCACCAGGCACCCGAAAGGGATGCTCGGGGAGCACAGCCACTCTGCCAGCGGAGGGAGGGAGCCCGGGGAGAGCTCTCCAAAGGAGATGCTGCCCTCACTCACCTGGGCTTCTGGTTGAAACTGCACCTGCACCTCCTGCCTGCCAGGGGAGAGAAAGATTGTGAGCGTGGCCAAAGTGGGAAGGGGCCACGGCCTTTCCCAACAGCCGCCCCCCCCACAGCACCCGCCTGGTCCCCAACTTACTGAGTATGAGGAGAATGCCGACAGTGAACAGGACCACAGCAAACACCAGCCCCCCGATCCTCAGGCTCTGGTAATCTGGGGGGAAGAGACACAGGGGCTTGTTGCTGCTGGGCTGAGGGAAGGGGGCAGCCCCTTTGCTCCCCATGGCACAGGCACACGTGTCCCTGCCAGCACGCCCATCCCCGTGCACGGCGACGCTCACCATAGTTAAAGGGGTCCTCCTCCTTCTCCTGGGTGGCCACTGGAAATAAATAGACAAAGGGTGTGAAGTGAGGCCCTGCAGGTCCCCCCATCCCCCCCACACCACTCCAGCCCCCTTGGATGGGAGGGGTGGCTGTCCCCTGGGGCCCCGCAGCCTCTTCCCGCGCCCCTGCCACCTCCTGCATGCGGAAAACACTTGGCACCTACCGTCTGCCACGGCCACCGGCACCAGCAGGGAGCACAGGAAGATCAGCGCTGCCTCCATGGCCGCTGCGAGAGAGGGGAGAAGCAGGCTCAGCACCCGGGGGGCTGGTGGAGGGCACGGCGATGGGGCTGGGGGGCACGGGAGGGACCCCAGGCAACGGTGCCCGGCTGCGCCCTTGCAGTCCACGCTGGGGGAAGGAGCCAGGCTGGCCATAGCGGTACCCAGCCCCACGGGGACACAGTGGCTCGCAGGTGCAAAGGAGGAGAAGGGCTTGAGCAGAGAGAGAGACTTTTTGGGGGGTTCTGTGTGTGTTTTTACCACCTCTCCACCGCTGGCTCCGCTCCTGGCACAGAGGTGGGTGCAGTCGCAAGGCTGCACTGCAGACAATGAGGCCAGCACAAGGGCTGTGATCTCTCCATCAAGGTCACTGCTGTGCCCTTCACCCAGAGCCATACTTTAATTTGTCCCAATTAGCATAGCAATTACAGCACATTCCTACAATGAGGCCAGTGGCCCTGGTGGGACACGAGCTGGAAGCTGCACTTGCCCTTCCCAGCTCCCCAGGCTCACCTGTGGCAGAGGAGAGCCCATCGATACCCCTCGGTGCCCCCCGAGCCCCTTCACGAGCACCCACACACCGGGGGCACCCACTGGAGCAGGGACCCGACTCAAGGGATGCCAGCCTGGGCGCAACAAGGGGCTGTGACAGTCCCTGCCAAGCTCGGGGCTGCACATTTCCGTGTCCCGAGCGGCTGCACGCACTGGGGATGGGCACCCTCGGGACCAGGCGACGCCAGGCACCACCGCCCTGCAAAGGGAGGGCCCTGCCAGCACACACGGTACTTACGAACTGTCCCCGAGCACAGCAGGGCTGACACCAGCATCCTTCCTCCTCCTCCTCCTCCCGAGGGGCCGGGCAGGGGCCAGGCTGCCCTCCAACCTGCCAGCCATCCCGGGGCACTGCAGACCCAGCCACTGCCCCGGTGGGTGGCTGCGTGTGGGGGACACCCCTTCCCAGGGGGAGAGGGCTTGGCAGACATGTCTCCTTTGAGGGAGCCGGGCAGGGGAACGCAGAGGGAGGGTGGGCATTGCCCCCCTGGCCGCCCGCACGCAGGGCTCAGCTTGTTTGCACTCTGCAGCTGCCAGGCGGTCACTAAGCGCCCCGATGACAGGGCTGGGTGGCCATACATGGTGCGGGAGCACGGAGAGGGCTCGCTGCCGGCTCAGGAGAGGAAGGGGAGGGGGGGTTTATCGGGCGCCCTGCACAGCACTGATAGCACCCAGTGCTACAGAGCTGCTGCAGCTGCCGCGCTGGATTAGTGCCGATAAGAAAGGGGCCCTCGACAGAGCCGGAATTCAGCTGGCTGATGGCTGCAGCTCCCCAGCGTGCTGCTATTCAGCCCCTCCAGAGCCTGACCTGATTTGGACGTGAGCTCCATCCCAGCCCGCCCCGGCTGCCAGCGACGGGGGCAAGTAGCTCAGCTGCTCCAGCCCAGCTCCTTGGGGCACCGGGGTCCCCCAGATCCCACTGCAGGTCCTTGTCCCAGTTTGCGCTGGGAAGGCGCCCAGGGAGCGGGCTCAGCCGTACCCACCAGCCCACCAAAGCTGGACCCCGTGGTGTTTCGCTGGTCCTGGAGCTGCTTTCGGGAGCCAGCTCCCATCGCGCCTGCGAAGGAAGCATCACCACGTTCAGCCCTGTGAACGCGGGGAGCACGCTCCCAGCACCTGACGTGTTCATCCTAACAAGTTGCCTCCCATGACAATTCACGTCCTTCCCTCCCTTTCCATGTCTTGCCATTTTATCTGAACGCTGGAGGGTTTAATTTCCCTCGCCCGCAGCTGCCGCTGCCATTGTGTGGCGCGGGGCTGCGCTGCCACGCCGCACTGGAGCGTGCCGCTGGCTCCCCGCACCCAGACAAGCCCCCTCATTTGCTGAGGCACGTAATTCTGGATAATTACCAGGTCTTAGAAACACGTACAAAAGAACCCAACAGCTGGTGATACAGTAACTTGTAGCTGCACGTTTTCCCCCACGTCCTTTATCTGCTTACTGCCGCGGCTGCCAGCGCAAAATCGGTGTCATTACCCGAGGAGAGGGGGGTGTACGTGCACAAGGAGACGCAATACAGCACATGCCGTTGCTAGATGAACAGTATCAATTGGCTCTTATAGCGCATTAATGGCGGCTTGATTTTTTGAACAAATCATTCATCAGATTTTTAGTGTTTATTTTGCTGTGGCTGTTGTAGGAGCAGCTCAGTGACATCCCCTGGAGCACACACTTGGGAATTTTGCATTATTCACAACCGTCCCTGCCCTGTCCCCCCCCACCCCAGCCAAGGCGTGTGGGAACCCTCTCCCCAGGGCAGAGCTTTCCTGCCCACAGCCCCGCTGTGAGTTCAGGGGGGGCCGGCCGGGTGCCCTCACCCCACTCACACTCCCCTCCCGCAGCCCTGGGGCTCCCACGGGCACCATCTCTCACCCCGCACGCTCAGCCTGAGTCACGCATCACACGTGAGCCACCCCCTCCCTCACACCTCTTCTATTTCGGGATGCTCCCGTTGCCACCCAGGAAGGTGTTTTAGGGCCTGGGCAGTCACATCGCTGGCTGCCGGGGTGTGTTTTGCCAAAATGAACAGAAGAGCACATCTCCCAGCCCAAGGCTTCGCTCTCCCGCAGCTGCCAGGGCCCCGCTCAGCCCCAGACGGTGTTTCCCACTCCTCTGCTCAGCTCTTGGCTCCTTGTGTTTAGCACAGCGAAGCTCACTAGGTTAGATTTTTCTTTTTTTTTTTTTTTAATTTTTTTTGCCAAGCCAAGCACACAGCACACATATGGTCTTTGTTGGTTTTTTCTAACTCGGTTCCCAAAACTCACACTCTTCTGCAGGCTGCAACTTCTCCCGCAGGAGTTAACCAGCAGGATTGGCGGAGTCCCGGCTAGAAAAACAAACACGGCATTCCAGAGTGTGGTCCTTCTCCAAGGAAGCATATGCTTTGCAAAGTGCCACAAGTTTGGGTGGGTTTTTTGGTTTGTTTTTTTTCTGGGGGGTTGTTTCAAGCTGGCCCACCCACTTTTCCATGAAGCTGAAATACAGTGAGAAGAGCAAACATGGGAAAGGCTTTGCTGATTTCCCTGCTTGCGCCTTCAGACGGCCGTGTCCAAGGCAGGAAGGGGCTGCTCCCTGCCCTCCATCCACGCTGAATCCAGCTCTGTCTTCACACAAAGGCAGTGGAAAAATAAGAGCTGCCCCACGAGGGATGGAGTCCTGTGCTCAGTCCCCACCACAGCCTGCTCCTCACCCACGCTGCGCCGGTTTCTCCCCATTATTAGTGACACAAAGCTTGCAATCACAAAAGCCAGCAGCCACGCACCCGTACAGGTCCCGGGGAACAGAGCACTTCACTTGAGACCTGAATCAAAACATGTTTTTTTCCTGTTAGAGCTGCAAGATCTGCCTTAACATGGGGAGGGGCAGCGCCGCAGAGGAAGCGGGGCAGCGGTGCCCAGAGCTCTCCCTCCCTCTCACCTCGACCCAATCTGTGGTTCTAAGAGGGAAAACCAAACAGATTTACCTCTGAATCTCCATCTGTGCAGCTGAGTGAGAGCAGGTGCCAGGAGGAGGACAGCAGGCACTGGGGAGAGTGAAGGTGGCAACAACGCAGACGGAGGGAATAGGTGGATTTTGCTGTTTGGGGGTTACCTGTGCTCTCCCCAAACCCCTCTCTGGTAGGATGGGGACACGACCAGGCTGAGGGACTAGTCCCATGTCACAGAGGCAGACAGGGCTAGACCTGCCCCATGGTGAGGGTTTGCAGGTGGTGCCCACAGAGTCACCCTCACCCCTGGATGCTGGCAGGACCTTCTGCCCTCCCTGCCCTAGGGAAGCATCACCCTGGGGCGCCCCGCTTGGCCCTGGGGCCAGAGGAGCCAGCACAGCCTGGCCCCTGTGGCCACCAGCCAGGGCTAGCAGCCCCCAGAGCAGTGCCTTGATCCCATCCTGCCCAGCACAGCTGGTGGCAGCACCAGAGCCACCCTCCCCAGGCTGTGCTTGGGCTAGGGGTGGCGGGAGCTGGGAGCCACCTGGCAGCCACCAGAGCCGGCCGGATGACTCACTGCCCTGCTGCCTCCCTGCCCAGCTCCGCTCCACGCAAGGCACAGTCACAGCTCTTCCCCAGCCTCCCGCTTCGGGATAATCCCTCCTTGCAATTCTGCATGTCGTTGGGATGGGGGGGTGTGAGAGAGAGAGAGGAGCTGGGGGGAAATCCGGGCAGGCAGCCCCACTCTCTCCTGCCCACCAATTAAGCTCTCCGTAGCGCGGCAAATCATGCCAGAGCAAGGCAGGTGGATTTGTAA
>JAOQGH010000010.1:6629673-6644745 GCA_025769975.1 Gallinago jamesoni | reverse complement strand
TGCAAAGCCCCCAAGACCGTGACAGCAGTGCTCAGCTGCCTGGAGCATTTAAGAGTGTGCATGTGTGAATGGACATTTCCAGCTACGCATAGATGGGTTCTTCTGCCATTTCACGTCAGCATCAATCTGGCTATTAATGTGCCTCTTGTTGTGCTCCTAAATGAGAGAGAAGGAGAGATTTCCAGCCCTCACCATTCTGATGTGGAGGGCACGCCCCAAATTCGGTGCCAATTGAAAGGCTGACTGCATAGAAGATCAGGTTTGGGGTATCTCCCCGAACCACAGGATATCCCAAGGAAACCCTCTACGGGAACCCCAGGAACCCAAACTTCAGCCTGGCTTCAGCTGAACAGGAATCACACACAGACCCCCCACGGACCTGCCCTGGCCAGGGCCACACTTGCAGGAACACGTGGTGGCAGGGCATGGCTGAACACGGCTGAGCGAGGCTCCGAGCACACCCTGTGCTGCATCCCTCACCCCTGCCCCAGCACTCACCTCGCCTCCTGCAGGGCTTCTTCCAGCCCCAGGCGACTAGCCCTAAAACATCAAGGAGCCTTAGCCAAAGCTGTCCAGCCGCATCTGGCTCACCGGCAGTCCCCAGGCCACACCGGCAACACACGTTTCTCCAAAAAAGAAGCAGCAAGCGTGGGAAGAGTGAGGCTAGCCCTTCATTTGAGGCAGACCTCCAGCAAAACGACTGCTGAGTTAATGGCTGCCCACCAGCGCCGGTGTCAGTAAAACAGGCAGGGAACCCAGCCCTCGGCTCCGGGGAAGCAGTAAACACCACCACCACCTCCTCCCGCGCTCTCCTCGTTTGCTTAACAGCTCTGGGTGCCATAAACCTAAGCCCTGCACCTGCTCGAACTGTCCCGTCCTCCCTCCGCACCCAGCGCTCCCCAGCCCTCGCCGCACCCTGCCCCAAGCCCTGGGCTCCGTGCCCCGACCAGGGCACGGCCGGGCATCAGCACAACGGGAACACAACGGGTCAGTCAAAAAGCAGGGGTTACCTGGCAGGTCCCGGTGGCGAGAGAAATCCAGGTCACCAAAAAACACCAAAGAGAAGCTGTTTCAAGCTGCCGTGTGTCAACGCTGCCATGCACAGCAGAGAGCATCAAAGAGCGGACATTTTCTCCATTCGCTCCTTCGCTGTTGCCGTCGGCCACGACACCGCTGAGCACAAGGCAAGCAGAAGTCCCCACCGGGCTCAGCCGTTGGCCCGGCCAGCACCAGCTGTGGCTGCTCCCCGCAAGCAGGGATGCCTTTGTGCCACCCGGGGCGAGCGGTGCCTACTCCGTGCTCGGGAGGTGCGGTGACACGGCAGCCACGGGGCGTGGGGGCCTCTTTTGGCTTTGGAAACACACAAACAGCCCGAAAGGCAAACACGGGGGAACAGCCGGCCCCAAAGCTGCCAGTTCCCTGCGCTGGGGAATTGTCCTCAACACCAAAGCCCAGACTCCTGGCAAAACCGTGACTTGCCGCCGTGTTACCCGAATGGGTAAGTTTCGAAGAGGTAACTAATATTCCAAGGCGAGCGTGAAACACGAGCGTCACAAGGGACGGTGCAGCCAGGCCCACACCCCACAGGCACGGGGGGTGCCCTCTGGCAGGTCCCTGCTCTAACAGGTGCCCTGGCTCCGCAGCCGCTGGGCTTTACACTGGCAGCTCTCCCTCGCACGCTCCCCATCGCTCCATCTCGGAGCCACGCTCCTGCCGCGCCCGGGCAGGGGCTCTCCAGTCTCTCCTTCGTTTCAAACTGGGAGTGAAACCACCCCGGGGGACTGAAAGTCCCCATGGGACCCAACAGGACCTCGGAGCAGCGCAGGCTTGCTGGAATGGGTGCAGGGGCTGCTTTGAGTCCTAATCCACAGGCAGCTTTTCCCGAGAGGCTGCTCTCTCATGCTGCAAAGCTTATTCACATCCACACAAACCACCTGTCACTTTCCCTCCCACTGAAATATTCCTGCAAGATCCGAGTTCCACCACATGGACTCTGATATCTGTTTCTTCAGGAAGCATTAATTACACACCCCGAGAGACACACTCTTCCTTTCCCCCGGTACGCCTTCCCGGGATAAAGCACTCCACTGTTTGTGTATCACTACGGCGTTACTAAAATATTTAACAACAGAAGCCAGAACGCTGCCAAACACTCGGAGAGGAGGATCACCTCCCCGTTCCCGGAGCTCCCCGCGCACCCCGGGGCCCAGCCAGCCTGGGGGAAAGGCAGGGCGTGCCCGGGGTCTACCCACGGTGGTCTCCAGTGGGGACGGCTGGTCCACCGGGGCATCCTTCCCAGCACGGGGGGCCGGTAACCAGGCAACGGGGGGATGAGGGAAATCACGGTACCCGGGCGTTGCCATGGCAGCCGCCAGGACCGGGGATGTGGCCGGCCCGAGAAGCAAGGCGACGTCCCGGGGCACCGATCCGTCCCGGGGCCACGGCGGGGCGGGGGCCGTGCCGCGCCCCGGGGGAAGGATTCCCCGGTAGGACGTGGCCGCGGCACGGCGGGACCATGCCGCCGCGCCCCGGTACGCGGACCCCCGAGCCGAGCACCCCCCCGAGCCGCCCCGGTGGCGGGCACGTCGCGGCAGGACACCCCGAGGGGGGCAGGACCCCCCAAACGGGGCAGGACGCCCCGCCGCCCCCTCCCAGCCCCGCCGGGGGCACCGCGTCGCCCGGACCCACCTGAGCTGGCCGGGCCGGAGCGGAGCGGGCCGGGCTGGCGCTCCCCGTGTCTCCGGGCGGCGGCGGGGGGGTCGCGGAGCGGTGCGGTGTGTGCGCGGAGCGGGGCTGCCGCACAAAGGGGAGCGGAGCGGGAAGGGCCGGGCGGGGCGGGGGCGGCGCCTGCCGCCGGCGGGGGGGCGGCGGGAGAGCCCGGGGGAGCGGGGCTGGGGTCCACAACGGCACACAACGGGCCGGGGACGAGGGGACTGGGCGGGCTGGGGGGGGTCTCCGCCGCCCCCGGACGGCTCAGCCCCCTTCGCACGGCTGCGAGCGGGGTCCGGGCGTGCGCGCTGCCTGGGGAGGGGGCGAGGCGTGGGCTGAGGGGCATCAGCTGCTCCGACATCACAGGGTCACGCCAGGGTTGGGGTTGGAAGGGACCTTCGGAGATCGTAGTGGTCACAGGACAAGTGGTAATGGCTTCAAACTGGAAGAGGGGAGATTTAGGTCTGATCTCAGGAAGAAATTCTTCATTCTGAGGGTGGTGGGACCCTGGTTGCCCAGAGAAGCTGTGTCTGCCCCATCCCTGGAGGTGTCCAAGACCAGGTTGGACAGGGCTTTGAGGAATCTGGTCTGGTGGGAGGTGTCCCTGCCCAGGGCAGGAGGTTGGAACAAGACAGTCTTTAAGGTCCCTTCCAACCCAAACCATTCTGCGATTCTGTGACTCTATGATTATCTTAGTCCATCCCCCCACCAAAGCAGGGTCACCCAGAGCAGCTGGACAAGAACACATCCAGGCAGGTTTGGGATATCTCCAGAGGAGACTCCACACCCTCTCTGGGCAGCCTCTCCCAGGGCTCTGGCACCCTCAAAGTACAATTTATTGTTATATTCAGACAGAATTTCCCTTGTTCCAGTTTGTGTCCGTTGCCCCTCGTCCTTTCACCGGGCACCACTGGAAAGAACCTGGCCCCATCCTCTTGCCACCTGCCCTTTAGGTATCAGTAAGCATTGATGAGGCGATGCAGCGGGTCCTGCTGCACATGGGGTGCAGCTGAGGAGGGGGAAGGCTCACAGCAGGCACTGAAGCATCCTTCTCGCTCCAGAGACGTGGACTCTGCCCCGCGCTGTGTGCCTGGTGTGGAGGCAGCGAGGGAAACAGCGACAGGCTGCCGGAGCTCCTCTGAGGCCAACAGAAAATCTGCAGAGATAAATGGGTAAACACGGTGCCAGAGGCTCTTCTCTGTCGCTCACCGCCTCCCAAAAGCAGGAAGGTGCCGCTGGGAAAAGGGGATGCCACGCTGCCAGGCCAGGTGGCCCAGTTCACAGGACTTGAGTCACGTTGCCGGGTTGGATCTCGGGGGCCAGCTGGGGACGTGGCAGCAGGGACACTTCCAGCTCAGCAGTGGCAGCATCTGGTTTGGTTTCCGGTGTGCTCAGGACCTGCCACCTGCACCGACTCCCCCAGATCCACCAGCTGCAGAAAAACAGCCCCTTTGGGTTTTATCTCGATTGGGTCAGACACCAGCACGTACTCCAGGCAGTCAGGGCAAAATGCTGTCTAACAGGAGGAGAAGGGCTGGACCCACTGCTGCTGTCAGCAAACACCCTGCCACAGAGCTTTGTGGCAACCAACCAGTTTATTCCCGTTGCACAGCTGGGCATGTTGGGAGGAGCAGATCCGGGAGGGAGATACGTGTTCAGTATAGCACGGCACAGTCCCCGGAGGGAACGCCTGTGCCTGATGAGATGCTTGTGGCTGGGGAGCAGCCTGGTCACAGCCACAGCGGGAAGGGAAGCGTTGGCCCTGGACCTGCCTGGAGCCACCAAGGAGCCCATAGGCTCTGGCCAGAGCCACCACCCTGTGGCTATGGGCCTGCCCTGAGCTCCTGAGAGCTGGGCAAACCACAGCATCAACACTGCTCGGTGGTTCCTGCACAAACCCAGAGCTTTCCACCGGCCAGGCACGGTGTCAGATGGGCTAAGAGCCCGGCTGGGCAGTAGCCGTGGGGCACAGCTCCCTTTCAGGCTGAGCTGGCACACCCCTGTCTGCCCGGCTCCTACTGCCGCCCTGGAGAGCCATTTCTTCTCAAAAAAACACCTTAGCAATGCTGTCACCGCTGAGCTGGCTCATCCCCTAATAACTCAAATGCATCTCAGATAGAAATCAGGCAATAATGGCACACAGTCCATTGTACATTCATTTCCCTGCTTCCAGTAAAACGTAAAAAGAAAATAAACCAGCACTGGCATTTCAAGGCAATTATTTGGAAGGGTCAAGAGATAGAGCCCCACACGGAGGAGCTGGATAACGTCAAGTCTCCTTAATGCGTAGGGATAACACGATAAGGCTGTCAGTTACCCTGCACTGAGCGAGGTGGGGATCAAGCAGTTATAATCAAGTTTCAGGCTTTCTCTGACCTTACCCGTTCCTCAGCTGGTATGATCCACCGCACACAGTGAAATATTCCAATGCCGTGATTGTGCCCTGGGTGTCTGTGTGGGAGCTGGGACACAGAACCCCCATGCAGGGGCTGGGTGTGCTGTGTCCTTGCCTTCCTTTAGTTCTTTATTTGCAAACTTGAAAGGTGCTGCCCAAAGCAAGTAGAATCTAAAAAAATTGGCAACGTGGATTTTTTTTTTTCTGTATAAACTGAGGTAAAATAGAGACTCCACTAGGAATATAGGAAGCAAAGGGTCTGCTGTGCTCCTCCCAGGGAGGGGAAGCGGCTCCGGCCATTGCTAATGACAAACATCTGCTCCACAGAGCTGCCCCATACCCAGAAACTCCTCCTTTTCTGGCAAAACTGGGCCAAACCTTTCACTGGTGTAATGCAGGCTAGCTGCACGGAGGCCAGGCAGGCAATGCTGATTTATGCTAACGAAGGGGCTGGGCTGATCTCATGCAATTCGAGTCAATTCGAGCGTTGCCAGCAGCTCCAACCAGGGCATGATTTCATCTCGGAGTCGTACGCTGGAGCTGCCGTCTCCTCCCCGCGCTCCTGGGGCGGCGTGGCCCGGCAGGGAGCTGGGCAAGGAACCGATTCCTCTCCAGAACTTTCACCTCCAAATTTAAGGTCTTTCCCTTCTCTGTCTTGCCCAGCTCACCAACTGCCCCTCGGGTGGCAAGGCAGCCCTCAGCCTGGGCAGGGGCCCGGGAGAAGCGAGCAGCCACAAAAGTTGTGCAGGGCCAGGTGGCTGCGTTTAACCCAACAACATCATCTTGCATCAGGCCTAACTCGTTCCTCGTGCTCCGAGCCCCCCCGGGAGCGAAAGCCACAGCAGGGAGTGCAGTGCAGCTGCCGAGCGCCGTGTTCACTAGCCGAGCCCAGACACAAGCCGAAGTTCAGCGACTCTGTGCCAAGTGATGACATTACCGACCGTGGAAGGGAACCAGCCCAAAACTCTGGGAAAAAAATTTTTGTAGAGTAACATCATCTCTGAAACCATATAAACACATCGGTTTTGACACAGCAGAACAAAGAGCTATAAAAGGCTAGAGTTTGGGAAAAACACCACTAATGGGCGGTAATTCACATGGTGCCCGCCAGACTGTATTTTTGTCATTTGCATTCCTCGGGGAGACACCGGCCTGTGATTTCCAAAGCACAGAGGAGTAGGGAAAGAACCCGGCCAGCCCAGCCCCTTGGCTTGGAAGATGTTCCAGGATGCCAAGCACAGGGGGGTTCCTCGGGGCCATGCTCCCCCAGGGTCTCTTCGCTCAAATGCTCCAGGAGCAGAGGCAAAGCGGTGTCTGAGATGCCTGCTTCATCTGCACAGCCTTGTCTTTGGGCACGAGAGCGGTGGGCAGGTGGCTTCACAGGAAACTAATTGCTTCTAATCTGGTTAGGAAACTTCAGCCCTCGGGAAAAGGCAGCACACCTTTCCGTGGGCTGGGAGGAGAGACCACTGGATGTCAGGTTTAGAGGAAATAAATTAAATTTGTATTAGGGGCTAAAATAATTTCCCTGCCTTGAGAGGCTATTTCAGAGAACAGAGGAACAATCACCTCTGAGGAGGTGAAATCCATGGCAGAGGAGCACGTTCTCCATGCACTGAAATGACACCGTTACCAGGAACGTAATTCCAGCAAGATCAGCTCTTAGTAAGTTCCAATTTTTGTTTTCTTCTCTCTTGAAAGATCTGTTTCTCCAGCATGCCATGGCAGACGGCAATGAAACGTTATGAGCTGCTGCTCGATGGTGAGTGCTATGACTTTTACGAGCAGAAATGGAGAGCCCAGAGAGGCTTTGGACAAACGCAAGCTGGGTCTGTAACTTAAGCCCCATGGAGTTCACAATTTAATCAGACCAACGTAAAACGGAGAAGTTATGTGGGGCCCCCCCTTGTACCCCGTTCTCAACTGCTTTTTGTTTGTCAAAACCACATTACCTTCCTCACTGCATGTGCAGAGGGGTCAGCAGAAACACGGTGCCTCTGTGTTCCAGAGAGCAAAGAGCTCCTGTTCCTCCATGCTGTCCCTCCCATGACCACGGCAGAGGTGGCACTAAGTCCCTTATGCAGGGCACAGACTGTGCCGGGGTCACCCATGGCAGGAGCCTGCATCCGCAGTACCTGGAGGGAAGCCACCCCCACCGCCTTTCTTCTGCTGCCTCCATGCTGCACGTGCAAATAGGTGACAGAGAGCAGTGCCACCAAGGCACACTGAGCCCCGTGGCTGGCAGCCCCCAACGTGGCACGCTGGTCAGTGCAGGAATGTCTGCTTCCCTGAGGCCAGAGCCCTGCAGCTCCTCAGAGCCCCCCAGCACCCCACCAGGGGAGGACAATGGGGCTCACTAGAGCCCCACCAGCACGGCAGCCTTGGGAGGCCCCCTGGGACCGCAGAGCTGCAGCAGCAGGTCTGCCCCTGGCCCTTTTCACACGTCCATTTTTAGCTGTGGTTTCCAGCGTTGTTCTCACAGCACCAGCAGCTTCTGGTCTGGCTCAGCCTTTTCCCTGCTGAGCAGTCCCCCTGAGATCGTACCCTGCCCAGCCAGCCCCATCCCACCCCCAGGAAGCTGAGCCAGCCCTGCCGTGACCCTCCCCAGCCTCAGGATTCACCCCAACTTGGGGCAGAGCTTTGGGGCATCGTCTGCACCCCCTGCACGGCTCTGCAGCTGAGCACCACAGCCTCTGCTCACTCTCACTACCACCATTAGTCCCACAGCTTCTAGCAGACCATTGCTCCATGACAGTGGGGAGCCTGACCAGGCTGGGGTTTGCCCCACAGCTACAAGCCCCCTGCCCAGCCTGAGCTAGGGGCAGCTTGTTGGCTGCCAGCAGCAGGTTATTTCCCACTGAGCAGCAAAGACGTTATAAAGCAAAAACAGTCCCTTGGCTTCCGCACACACACACACACACACACACACACACCCCTTCACAGGAGGCTCGCACACGCTGTGGGAGGTTTCTGGGTTGCTTCTTCAAAAAGCTACTTGAGGTCAGGCTGACTCAGTGTTTCCCAAAAGGCAACAACCCCTTCTTGCCTCGGTGCGGGTCTAGAGCAGCTGCCAAGCGCCGCCCTGCGCGCCGGGACCCGATCCCAGTCCCCGGGAGGGGCAGGTGCTTTCTGCACACCCGGAGCCGGACTGGAGCAGTTCTCCCGAGTTCAAACACTTAACCGCAGCTCTCTGTCCGCAGGTAACCAGTCCCACAGCAGGCAGGCCTTTCCGGGACCACGGGGGATGTTCCCAGGAGGTGAGGAGGGGACGTGGCTGGGGCAGCCCACACACCCCAATGATTTCTCATCCTCACTTTGCAGCTGCAGAGCCTGTGCGGGGTTGGAGATGACGCTCTCCAACACACGCTTACAGGAAACCAGCCTTCCCAGCCCAGAAAGATCCCGGTGGCCCCGCTGTAAGGGATGCGGGCCAGAAACCAGGCTGCCTGGTCCATGCAAAGCCCAGTACTCGTATCATTTGGAGAAACGATGTTCCCAGTCCCTCTGCATTACACCGCAAAGCCTTCTGCTTGGGTGTCCCCCTCACAGTGCCACACCAACCTCCTGCCCAAGGAGGCAGGGGGAGGCTGCAGGGGGTGGCCATCCCACCCCAGTGGCAGGAAGAGAAGGGGCTGGAACCGGCAGAGACAGACTCGTGAGGCAGCCTCAGACTGTTTCACAGACAGCGAGTGAGCTCCCCAAAGCACTGGGCCTTCCTTTAATGTTTCCAGCTGCAAGAAGATGGGTTACAAAGAACCAGCGCCAGTAACCTTTCTTCCTCCTCCTCCTCCTGAGGAAAATTCAAAGCTAAAGGCTCATTACTGCCATTTCTCTAATGTGGGGCAATTGCAGAGGCTGTACAGCCTTCTTGGGAAAGTGTTTTATTCCAGTCCACAGCATTCACAACCTGGATTTTGCTCCGGCTCTCCCTTGGGCTCACGCCCATGGATTCCCACCTCTGAGGAGGCTTTACCCCCATACGGCTCCATCCTCACATCAATTCTGCCACCAGACATCTACTATCAAGCCCCCACAAGGCCTAAACCACCCCGCTTTCTCCCAAGTCAGGAGCAGCAGCTCAGAGGGTGAGGGGCAGGGAGGGCTTTTGCAGAAAGCCACTCCATCACATGGACCCATGGGAACAGCAGCAACTTTGGAGCGGGTGTGCATGGGGGTGCTGGGCAAGCTGGGGAACCCAGACCAGCTACAGAGAAATATAAACAAATTCCTCAGGGGTTTCTCTCACGGGGAAGAACATGGTTTAAAAAGTGCTTCCTAGACCTATCCGCAAACATGAGAGCAGCTACTGCTCCTCCTAGAGGGTGGTGTAACCGCATCTCGGAGAAACCAGGGAGCGTGGCCCGCCAGGACAGCTGCACTGTGCCAGATAAGCCCTGTCCCACACCATCATGTCTGTGACCCAGCATTGTGCAAAGGAGAGCTCTCACCCTGGGAACCCCACGACGTTCCTGCTCCTCGCTTCCATCCGCAACCCGCTCCGGACGGAGGGGCAGCCCTCACAGCCCCTCACCCGCCGAGTGTGCCGCACTCCTGCCAGGAAGCACTCACAACACCCCCGCTCCGGACACGTCTATTTACACGAGGAGAACCACAGACACAGGGCGAGGAGGCACCTGCCAGCTGGCACAGCCAGCCGCCGGCACAGGCTACTGCCCCCTGCGTGCTGCGAGCCCGGGGCTGGCTGGGTGCTGTGCCCAGCTGCCACCGGCCACCTCCCTGGCACTGGGCGAGGGCAGAGTCACTTTGCAGACACTGTATTTTCAGAGGTCGGGGGCAGCAATGTGCCCCTGGCTGCACGGACAGTCCAGGGAGAGGTGAGGGGATCTGCTGGGAGCATCGTGCTCTGGTGGCCTCCGAGGGCAGGAGCCTGTGCCAGCCCAAGAGGCACAGTCTGGGCAAGTCTCCATCCCGGTCTTAGTCGTTCTCACTCTGCAGGGGAGAGAGGGGAGAGAGAGGGGAGAGAGGGGAGAGAAAGGGTGAGGTGCCATGGGCTGGGGAGGATGCACCCCCTTTGCTGCAACCGAGGCCACCCGATAAGTCTCCCTGCCCGAGCACAGCCCTGCCGTCCCACCTCACCTCCATTTTGCTGTATATCCAGCTGAGGAGCTTTGTCACGCGTGTGTAAACGCCAGGCTTGTTCTTCTGGCCACATCCTGTCCCCCAGCTCGTCACCCCAGCCACATACCAGCGGCCGTTGTCCTCGCAGACCAGGGGCCCTCCGCTGTCACCCTGGTAGAGAGGGGCAGAGCAGTGAGGAGACAGGAGAGGTCCCTCTGCCGGTACCCAGCCAGGGGACACCAGTGTGATAGAAAAGTGGCCCTGCTTGTCCCACACCACTTGCTGGTGGGACCGTGTGCCCCTGGCTCACCTGGCAGGCATCCTTCCCCCCCTGCAGGTACCCGGCACACATCATGCGTGGGGTCAGGTAGCCCTCGTACACCTTGTCGCTGTTGCAGATCTTGTAGTCGATCAGCTTCACCTCCGCCTCCCGCAGCTTTGGGGACGTGTTATCTGCAAGGCAGGAGGAGCCGTAGGGCAGGGTGGGCCTCGCCCCCCCATTGTCCCCCAGCACCTCCACAGCACCAGGTGCTTCCGTGGCAGTGAGGGAAGAAGGTGGAATTTCTTGGAGGACTTAATTCTGCAGAGCTGTACAGCCAGGAGGGCAACCAGTCACTCCTGCGGGAACGGCCCTCAAATACTGCAGGAGAGCCACATTTGCTCCTCGTGCTGCGTTTGCAGGTCAGGCTGTGGCTCACAGGAGCTACTTGCAGAGAGTCAGCATCCTCCCTCACCTTCATTCTCCCTGGTCTTCCCAAAGCCGGTGATGAAGCAGGACCTGCCGGTCTGGAATCGCTGGCCGTACATGGGGAGGCAGGCTGGGCGAACCTGAGCTGGAGGGAGACATGATGAAAACCAGGCGAGGAGAGAGGGATGAGTCACCCAGGAGCAAAATAGCCGCTGAAGTCACCAGCCTTGTGGCTAGGGAGGAGCATGGTGGGCAGAAAACACGCCTCTCTGTGCCCACCCGGGCAGGGTCCCTGCCAGCCCCCCACCATGTGGGACACAGTGAGAGGCACGATGCCGGCTGCACAGCTAAGCCCACAGCTGTTTGCATGCTGGGCCAGTTCCTGACCACAGGACAGGTAGGGAAAACCAGTATGGTCACAGCAGAGCAGGATGCTCCATGTGGCAGCAACCCCAGGGGATGGCTCCGTGGAGACCCGAGCTGCCACTTGGCTCCTGCCCATCCCCAGGTTCTCTGTGTCCCCTCGAACACACCAGCCCCAGGCGAGCGGCACAGCAAGCCGAGAGGTCTCACCTGAGAGTGTGAGTGGCCTGGAGAGCTTCATGAGGGCGATGTCATAGTCATCGTGATCATCGCTGTAGTTGGAGTTGATGATGACCTGGGAGACGGGGATGCCCTCTCCGTGCTGCTTCAGGTCCGAGACCCCGCCATACACCTTCCAGTCATCGAGGATCTTCATGCTGTTCCTGGGCAAAGGGAGAGGGGGTGATGTACTTTAGCAGTGGGGGCAGCAGGGAGTGAGACGCCGGGCACGGGGCTCAGGCTGGGTGGCAGCACTCACATGAAGAAGCAGTGGGCTGCGGTGAGGACCCACTGCGCGTCGATGATGGTGCCGCCGCAGATGTGGATCAGCCCGTACTGCACGCTGACTTGCCAGGGCCATTTGTTCACCGAGGTTTCCTTTCCCCCGATGATCCGGCCAGAAATCCTCTGCCCACAGGCTGGAGGGGAGAACGGGGATGAGAGAGGGGCTCAGAGAGAAGGCAACATGGAGGGGGGCACATACCACATCCCCACCACCCGCAGGCACCAGCGGTAACCGTTCATAGGGGCCAGTGGAGACCAAGCAATCTTTGTGGTTTTCTAAACCCATAAAGTGTGCTGGAAAACGCCCTGTTTGCCCAAGCCTGTGCAAAGAAAGGAAGAAAGTGCTCCCGAGCCTGCGTTGGGCCTCGCCTGCCCTCGGCCAGGAGCCCTGCTGGCCAGCGCCCTTACTTGTGCATCGGAGGGAGACGTACTTTCCTGTGAGACACTGAGAGCTGTAGGAGAAAAGAGGGAGACACAGCCTCAGCCCTGTCCCCGTGGCACCAGAGCAGGGCCAGGGCCAGGAAGTTACGCTGCCTGGTACCTGTTGAGGCTCTGCTGGATGGTGTCTCGCTCATCGGTCACGGTGAGGCTCTTGCCAGGGTGGTGCAGGGGGATGTATTCTGTCTGCGACACACTGGAAGGGGAGAGGAGAGAAGCAGTGAGGGTCCCGGCTGGGCACTGTCTGCCTGGTCCCATAAGAGGCTCTACACCCTAAACCGGGGTGGGGGGGGATGGATGGACAGAAAAACGCCCAGGGCGGCGCTGGACACACAGCCTTCCACCAGAAAAGCACAATGTTGGAGGAAAAAGCAGAGCGGATCGTGCACCCAGCCAGGGCAGAAGGGCAATGCCCAGAGAGCTGGCAGGGCCCCAATGCCCAAGCGGGATGACTCATCCTGAGGGAATTACTTCTGAAATCCCAGCTGCCGGCAGGTCTTTCTGGAGAAGGAGTCATTCCAGGCACTGCTGCACACTGGCAGCCACTGGCTCTCCGCGCTGGAGTAGACGTGGAGCAAGGACCCGTCGGATGCGAAGCGCACTGTGGGGATGGAGCCGGTGGTGGGTCAGTGGTACCCAGCGCCCCAGGGGGCTCCCATCGCTCCCACCACCCCGGTGCCTCACCGCAGCCCAGCTCGTCGCTCCTCTGGGAGCAGTCGACGATGCCGTCGCAGCGCACGGGGCTGTCCTTGCAGCTCTCGGCGGGCTCCTTGTACACGATGCCGGTCTGCGACCGCCAGAACATAACTGGAAACAAGAACACGCTGCCGTGAGGCCACTGGCAGGGACTGCGGTGGGTGAGGGTGCTGCGACCCACCCCGACGGGAGCCTGGAGGTCTGCCACGCACAAGGGCACTCCCAACCACCAGGCTTGGCTGCTGGGCTGCCGTTTGAACCCAGACTGAAGAGCTGTGGGACGCAGGGCTGAAGGAGGACGAGCCAGCCCTGAGCATCCCTCCGTAGCAGCCCAGCAGCTGCCAGGCTCTCACTTAACCCCCTTCGAGATTATCCCTGCAGAATGATACCTCCCAGCCTGCCCAGTGCTTCCAGCCCAGCAGCTACAGCAGCTGGAGAACCCCCAGTTAGATGTTACCGGGACTAAAGTCATTCCCCCAGTGTCTGTGCCTGTTCCATCTATGGGTTTGACGGCTTTTCTCTCAGGGAGGGCAAGGGTAGCTGCTCCCAGGGGTGTCCCACTGCCCACTGAAGCCAGCCTGGGAAGAGGAGTGCAGCCCCTCAGCCCCACTCGGGAACGCAGGGAGCCCCAGCAGCAGCTCTCCTTTTCCCCGAGATCCTGCTCCTCCATGTCCACCAGATGTCAGGAACACTCAGGAAATGGGAAGAGCACATCTCTGTCTGTCACCTCCCAGCCCCAGTGCTTTCCCTGTGGCACTTCCCAGTCTCGGTGTCCCCAGCCTCTGCTGACCCCCAGCCCCTCATGAAGTCTCCCCCCACCCCAGGGACCCCCAAGCTGGGACCCCACTCACACAGCAGGATGAGGGCGATGAGCAGCACGATGAGGATGGAGACGCAGAAGATGAGCGCAAGCCGTCGCTGGCTCATGCAGGGAGCTCTGAACATGGAGGATCCTGGCAGCAGGACAGAGGCAGGGTCAGGGAGAGTTCATGTTCATGCCCAGACCCTGCCGCCCACCAGCACATACCAGCAGCTCCCCAGTTCCCCACACGCCCGGTTCCCCACAGGACCCACAAGATGTGAGGGAGCAGAGCCAGGCACACCACACACCTCCCTGGGGTGTTCCCCCATCCTACCACGGTCACCGTCCTCCCCCTTGCCCCTGGCAGCCCTCACACCTCCAGGGAAACACCAGCTTGTGCCCTGCAGGGGAAACAGGCACCCTTTCCCTACCTCCCTCCATCCCTCTCCACGCGGGGTGGGACCAGGGCCAGGGTGGCCAGAGACCACCCTCAGCCCCATCCTCTTACGTGTGCTCTCACAGGTCGTGCAGGGGGTCGGGGCTGCGCTGGACTCTGGGCTGTAGGGCTTGAAGCTAATGCCGAGGACGCTTTCTGGAGGCTGTGGAGGTCGGGCACCGAAGATGCTGCTGACTATGGAGGCATGGAGGCTGGGGGGGACACTGCTGGACGATGCCGTGGTCTGTCAGGAGAGGACCGCTAGTGGCAGTGACTGTTGCCCACCAGAGTCCCCACAGCTGTCACACAGACAGCCATACAGGCAAAGGTGACGTGAAGCCAAGCTCCCCAGCATGGCACCGAGCTTCCCAGCACGGCCAGTGACTGCTGCTGGTGGCTATCCCTCCACAGCACCATGAAACACACAGAGAGTTACCGTTGCAGCGCCCCTCTCTGTACCACAAAACTCAAGCCATACTCCATCTAGGACAGCCCAAAACCTCTTTGTCACAGAGCTTTTCGCCTTTGGGTGGCTGTTGGCCAAATTACCCCAACTGATCGCTTTGATCGGAGCAATCAGCTGGGTATTTGGCACGGGGTCAGTCTCGCCGTGGCCCAGTTCCGCGGGGCTAGTGCCCCAATTTATGCACCTGTCCTTAATTAGCCATTTGAAAAATACAGTGCAATTTCCAGCTGTTATTTAGTAATACTTAATAATCAGTGTTTTCCAAGCCCTGAAACGTCCTGCACCCTGGAATGCTGTTCTGCAGTTATGTCACTCCTAATCCATGAATTTGCAAAAGAACATGTATTTGTTTCCTTTCCTCAAGGGACACTCTTCCAAGCGCTTCCATCAGCTTCCACCAGCTACGGAAGCGAGAGCCTCGCGCCGTCCTCCGGAGGGGACCCGTGTACAAAGCCCGCAATCAGTGCTGTTCCCTCTGCCATTCCTAAAGCCCAAG
>JAOQGH010000010.1:6519074-6627915 GCA_025769975.1 Gallinago jamesoni | reverse complement strand
CTGCGACTTCTGCCCACAAAACCTTTACTCATCCTTTGCTGGCTTTTGAGTAAAAGTCAGACCCGGAGCCATGCCTCTCTCACACGCGCCGCTGCGGTTAGAGCCCTTCTTCTGACGTCCTCCCTGCAAAGGTTCCCGCAGCCAGAGCGCCCAGTGCCGCTGTGGGCTGGCGCCTGAAAGTCAGGCGTGGGAAGGGGGGAAGGTGGGGGGAACACAACCAGCTCCTTTGGGTGCCAGGGCTGGCTGTCACACAACTGGGGAGGAGGAATGCTGGGGGCTAGCAGAGGGGGCTCCTGGCCAGCTCGGCTCACCTGGGGGATGAGCAGACAGTGCCCACCTGCAAGCTTAGCCCGTTGCTGAACTCACCCTGAGCAGAAACACCACCTTGGTCCACCTTTTCTCTGCTCCGAGGCTTTGAGCAGAGCTGGGAAAAGCCACAGAGCAGCGCCAGAGAAGCCCATCCCCTTCGCAGCGCGAGCTGCCATGTGCACTGGCCTCCCGTCCCGGGGGCAGAGGGAAGGCCACCAAATCCATGCCAGCAGAGGCCAATCATCAGGGAAAAAGGTGGTCCAGGCTGGGTTGGAGGCTCAGGATCCAGGCGTGATGGGGAGGGAAGGCAGGGAAACCAGCCAGCAATCACCCACAGTTTCGGAGTGGGAGGGAGAGAGGAAGAAGCCAGGCAACACCTGGGGTGTTGCAATCAGACCCAAGGCCCAGCCATGTCTCAGAGCAGCAGAAGCACACAGCAGCTACCCAAAATTTGGAGCATTAAGAGGGGAGAGAGGCAGCCTGGCTTAAATAAACTGGAAGGAGCTGCCTAAAGAGGTGATCACCTTTCCCAGCTGAGCTGGGCAGCCCGCCCCTCACAGCCAAGCAGGGAACCATCTCCTTCACCTGGTTGTGGAGCCCTGATGGTCCACAGCAGATTAGCCCAGCAAGCAGACAACAGCGACGTGGTCCTCACGCTCAGCCGGGACAAAACCCACCCAAATGTGTGAAAGCCCCCGTTTCCTCCTGGTGACACCCATCCCGCTTGAGTGTCACAGCCTCCCTGGGAGGGGACAGACGCCCAGTCTGGGGGATAAACAGGCAGGAGATGCAGGAGGGCACTGCCAAAACCCAGATGCCATAAAGGGGCAACAAATGGGGAAGTGAAATCCCAAAGCATGCCAGGGTCTTTTTGCAAATGCAGGTGACAAGCCACATCGATTGAGTCAGCCACCTCTGGCCGGGGACAAGTTGCCCTATGCCCGTGTGAGTAGCCCTTCAGGCAGAGAGCAGAAAATGTTCCGGGGGGTGAGTAATCACCGCTCACCCCATTCCACGGATGGGCAAACCAAGGCACAGGAAGATGAAGCGCCTCTCATGCAGTCGCAGAGCCGAGGGTGGCACCTGGGACTCCTAATGGCCCATTTAATCCAAAGCGACGAAACCAAGGTGGCCCAGTGGGGATGCCCAACATTGGGTGATTCTCCCCAGAGGCGAGCATCCCAGTTCCTCCACTGCTCTCACCAGGATGCTGTGCCACTGTCTGCTTTCGGGGCCACCCAGAGCCGGGGTCTCACTGCAAAGCAGTGCTGAGGACAGGCTGCCCCCCCTCAGGACCTGGCACAAGCCCACTCTGTCCCTGCTCCTGGCTGCCTCGGAGGCACCTGCACAGCAAGGGGCAGGAAGAGGGTGGCTTTTACAGGTCCTGCCTCCCTTTGAGCCCCATCCACCCCATTCCTGCCAGCTTTGCACATCCCAGACATCGCTGGCACAGCCGGCAGTGCTGGGCTTGGTAATTACCTGCTGCCTCACCCGGGCGGGCTCAGCCCGGTGCCCAGCCGGGGATGGATGTTTTCCTCATGACAGGATGTTCAGCAGGGCCCCATGGCCGAGACTGAGCAGCCCCTGGTCCACCCACCCCGAAAAGAGCACCGGGAAAACTGCCAGGAGAGCGGGCGAGGGAGAGCCAGGGCCACCGGCATGCTGTCACTGCTGCCAACGTGCAGCCCCACGGGTGCCAAGTGGCACCGGCTCCCACCAACAGCACCAGCCCACCCCACCAGCCGGTGTCCCTGGTTTCAGCACGGAAAAGCAATGGTGCTGGGGTCCCTGACACCTCGCAGGGCTGAAGCCAGGGATGCTGGTGGTGGAAGCCCTCCTCCTTTCCCGTGCCGAGAGGGTGCCGGAGGCAGCAGCCCCACGGGCAGCTCACTCCAAGCCCTTCTCCCCACCAGCAGCCACAGGCGGCTGCGAAGGCAACACCCCAGAGAGCAGGAGGGAGAAACCAAACCCCCAGGAAAGCAGGTCCGTATGGCCGCGGAACCACCCCCGGTTCCGCCAGCAGAGCTGGGGGAGCTGCCCGCGCCTTACCGGGGAGGCTTTGTCCTCCATGGGCCGCTGCGGGGCTGGGCCGGGATCAGAGGTCCGGCACAGCCATCCTTCGCTGCGCTGAGCCAAGTCAGGTCGGCGGGGACGGGGCAGAATCTGTTTGGCGAGCGGGCTCGTACGTCAGTGCCAGCGCCGGGCGCGGAGGGAAACCAGTCCGACCTGCCGCCCGGCTCCACCGCCGCCTTGTTTCCCAACTGCTCCAGGCACAGCGTGCAAAACACCTGCTGCCGGTGGCCCCAGCCAGGCGCTGGAACACAGGGCAGGGGCAGCAGGACCCTCGGATGCAGCCACGGTCTGGGAGGAGGTGAGGTCTGGCCCTGGGGGAGAGCAGCATCCCTGGCGCCGGGGGCTCCTCACCGCTCTCCTGGCTCCCTGCCTGCCCTTCTCCACCGTGTGCCCACCCCACGCTCGCCCACATCTCTCCTGCCTCGGTCAAGGGCAGCAAGGACCAGCTGAGGATGGGAGAGAAGGGGATGCACAACCACGTCCAACCCCAGCAGAAACCCTCTCATGCTCCCCAGGTGCCAGAGAAGTGCAGAATGCCCTGTTTTGAGGGAAATGAAGTGCCCTTTACCTCTAGTTTCTCCAAGAAGGTTTTTCACCCCTTTGCTCATGGAGTGATGCTCTGGCATTGTGCAAGGAGAAAGCAGCCATCTCCCTCTTCCTCTGTGGACAGGAGTGAGGAATTAATGCTTTGCTTAATCCAGAACTGCACATTTGAGATAAACAGGTAAAAACATCCAAATTAAAAGGCCCAGCTCCATTGTGTTGTTTCTGTTGTCCAGACCCCTGGACACATGCCCCTCAATGCCCTCCTCGCCGGCCGGGGCTGCACCATAGTCCCTGCTGGTGGCTGCACAGCAGAGGGGCAGGAGGGATTCCCAGAGATGCAGCTGGTGCTCCACTCCGGTTATGCCCAGGCTGCTCCCAGCCTCGACCAGTGTCAGCTGCTGTGTCTGGCAGCCTGCTGCGTCCCGGGAGCCCCATCCCGACACTCTATTTTCCTGGCACATTTCTCCCGGTGTTATTCATAGTGTAAGTCCCTTATTCATCCGGCTCCCCACCCACACCGGCTCATCGGAAGGGCCGGAGACAAGCAAGGCCATCCAGGCTTGGAGGAAACCTGCTTCAAGGCTAAAAAGCCCAGGATGGATCCCTCCAACCTGCCCTGGGGCTCCCAGTCCTGTCCCTTCCCAGAGGGTCAATTCCTGCCTTTCTCCCACGCACACCCTGGGGCCAAACCCAGCCAGCCAGAAAGGGGAACCAGGGACCTCAGAGGAGGAGACCTGAGTCCATCCTGATCTCGGTGTTTACTCCTATTTTCTTCTTTCAAGGTCACTGTCAAGCCCTTCGCCTGCCTCTCTCCAATGAGCCCACCCAGGCCCTGGCAGGTCCAGCACCTGCACTTCACTGCGTGGGGCAAACACTTCCCTGGCGGTGGCCACAAGCCAGGCCACCTGCTCGGGGGATTTCCCCGCTTCCAGGGGCGGTTTCTGAGCCGGCCCGGGCTCTGCAGCACGCTTCCCTCTAGTTTTCACACCCAGGACTAACAGCAATTTCTTTGCTTTCTGCAGCTGCCCTGTGCCACCGGGGCCGGGCAAGCAGCGAGCTGGGTCCCTGGCCAGCCCTGAGCTAGCCGTGCCCGTGTACCTGCGCGAAAAGCCACGGCCTCTTCTGCAAAGGGATTTTCCGAAAGTAGCTCCAGGTGGCAGCTCCAGGAATGATTGTTTGCTGATGTTTCTAGAAAGCCACCAACGGAAAGCAAGTTACAGAGAACTGTGTGCCTGGGCTTGACCCCAGCAACCCGATGTTAAATGTCAGGCGTTTGCAACACCTCCCGCGTGAAATCCTCGCACTTTCCTGCTGGTAATTGCTCCTACGAGCCCTGCTGCACCCCCTGCCCCCCCAGCTCGCAAACCGAGGTGCAAATAACACACACAGCTGGAGCTGGCACTGCCAGCCCCGCAAAGCCCGGTGGCTCCTCCACTCTGTTCCCACCTCCAGGCACGAGGGGATTGGGAAGGGACGAGGAAAACACAGAGGAAAGACCCACTGGGAGGTTCTGACCCGGGTGATTGACGGGTTGTTAAAAACACAGCTATTCCTATCCAAAGATTATTCCATTATTTTGAAGATGGAAAGGAAACTGGGTGGCATTCTCCGCACACTGTCCCGGCACCAGCTCCTCCCGCATCCCCGCAGCAGCTCGGGTACCAGCATGAGCACCGCGGAGTGCTTGCCCTGCTCCTGATCTGAGCGTTCAGCAGAACTGTCATTTCTCCTCAAGCCTGTCTCATTTTCCCCTAAACTGCCAGCCGTTTCTCCCGAGCCTCTGAACCGTCTCACCCACAGGACCAACCCTGCAGTGTCTTTTCCAGAAGGCTCCCTCCTTCCTCATTTTTGGTTCCATTGCTTTTGATTTTCACTCTTTTACCTGAAATGCAAACTGTGGCTTTGTGGGGGATGCGGTCGTGCTTCATCTCAGGACTCCTAAATTCAGTGGATGCCCAGATCTGACTCATAAGCTGAGAACAGTGACAGAGCACCACAAAGAGGAAAGAATAAAGCCAATTAGGAGTGAAGCTGGGGAGGGAGCTTTCTACAGGACCCATCACTCCTCTGCCTGTCCCTGTGGTCAACCCTCAGCAGAGGGAAAGCCTCTCCCCACTTCTGGGTGCTCAGAACCCCAACCTCTTTTCCTTATTCCCCATGGCTCCGGCAAAGTGGAGTCCCTGGTGCGTGTCCCTGGGTGCCACAGAGCCAGGAATGCCACCGTGCCGTGGGTCCTGTCACCCGCCTGGCATCAAAGGACAGCTCAGTGTCACCACTGGAGCCGTCCTCCAGATGACAAATGTGCTGGTGCTCGGGCAAGGCTGCCAGTCCATGGAAGTCTGTGGGCTTTAGCAGGAAGGATGAGTCAGGGGAAAAAGCAGAAATCTCCTAGTTTGGGCATTTAGGATGGCTCTTTGAGGAGCCATCCTGCTGCGCCCAAGGGACCTGAGGACCCATACCTCTATGCCCAGTGAGCCAGGGACTGCTCTGAAGGTTTCTGAGGCTGTCCAGAGCCCTCTTGGTTTCGGTTACTCTTTTTATCTTTGTCTTTTCCACTAATTCCCCAGTGGGAAATTCCTCTTCTCAAGAAAAACAAAAGATCACTCTTCATCACATGAGGGCCCCCGGGTTTGCACAGGCCCCAGGAAAGCCCTCAAGCAAGGCTCTGCTGTAAGGTAGCCTGCCAGAAGGCAGAGCAGAGGGCTTGCAGTCTGCTCGGTGGCAATTCAGGTCATAGCACGAGCGGCCAGCACCACCAGGACATTGCCCTGGGGCCAGAGCTGCCAGAGCCCCGGGGACAGCGTTCAGCCCCCTCTGCTGCACCCCAGTTCAGAGCTCCCAAGGCCACCCAGATGGCTTTGGGCAAGGCACTGGCCCGAGAACACGCTGCCAGGGGTTGCTGTGCTCAGTAAGGTCCCTGAGCCAGGTTGTCCTCAGTGCTAATGCTCGGCCCCTGTGCCATGCTTCTAGCATCTCATTTAGTACGGACACCCCCATGGCAGACACATGATGTACTCCTATTTTCCCTTTCTCAGCAGTGTTCCTTTTTGTTCAGAAAAGCCCCTAGAGCTCTTCCTTTAAGGCTGCTGGTAGGAAATGCCCAGGCCGGGCTGAGAGATTACTGTCCACCCACTCACCCACAGCTAAAGAAAAAGTGGAAGTCGCTACGCTGCTACTTTCCTCCCACTGCGCTAACGCCTCCGAGACGTCACTGAGCCGGCCCCCGGGGGAAAAACAAGCGTTCGGCAGCCAGCCAGAGCAGAGCTCGGCACCCTGCTCACCCAGCGCGGCGCCCGCAGAGGATGCTGAGCCAGGATGGCCCCCTCCGCCTCAGCCCTGGCCCTGTGCGCGGCACTGCTCCTCCTCGCCCGGCGGACGGACGGTGAGTCTCTCTTGCCCACACCGCGTTGGCTTTCGGCTCCCCTGCTCGCTGTGTCTGAGCCTCACGGCTGCCCTGCTCCCATCCGCACCCAAAATCCCATCCCTGGGCTGGGGACCGAGATGGGGGAAGGCGGTGAGAGGAGCTGCTGTGGTTTGGGGTTCAGCTCGGACACCTTTGCTGGCTGGTCAGGGCTCAGGCTGGTGGCACCCACCGGCTCCTGCCTGCTTGGAGCAGGACGTGGCTCCCTGATCACTGCTCACCTTCCTTTGCTCTTTGGGAGCCTGAAGGCTGCGTTAGCTCTTGGGCATCAGCCTCGCTCACCTCCCCCAGCGTGAACCACGGTGCCTTGTATCGCGGCCAAATACCCCAGTGGGTGACCCTGCTGACAGCCCTCCTCCCCTGGTGTGGCTTCGTGTTTGCCGTCAGAGAGCAGCTGCTGAGGAAAGCGGCAGAGAAAGGGTGCCAGATGTTATCTAACTGTGCTTTGCTGCAGGTGACAATATCGACATTCAGGCAGGAGGTGTGAAAAAGTCTGTTCCTTCCAGACAGCAGATAATCAAAACAGGAAAGACGAATCCAAATAGAGACACTAGCAAAGAGCAGGGGCTGTCAGGGACATGAACGCAGCAGGTTTTCAGCCCTTTCTTGGGCCAGAAAAGCAGGGAGATTGTCTGGTTGGGGTGAGCTGGGCTGTCCCCAGAAGAGAGAGGAAGGGAAAGAGGAGGATGAGCAATCACCAAGACTGGGAAGTGATACAGGGCTGGGCAAAGCCTTGAGCCAGGGCTGAGCCCGCAGCTTTTTGGGTGGGTGGCTGCTGAATACACGGGGTTGAGCTCCATCGAGGAGGCAATCGCTTCCATGGGTCCCAGGGGGGCGGGACAGGATGGGGTGCCACAGAGCCTCAGCTAACACTGGCCTTGGGTCCCGCAGGTGAGCGGCTGGCGAGCCCCACGCACGTGCGCTTCGCTGCGGAGATGGCACATCACGTGCTGCGGTGGGATCCGGGACACAATCCCCTCAGAGATGTTCTCTATGAAGTGGAGCACAAAGTGTGAGTACAGCCATGGGAGGGCACAGGGAGGGTTGGCCCCTGCCTGAGATCACTGGTAGTGGTGACAACAGGGTCCCTGGCATCAGCCAGCACAGCTCTCACACCGACACTTCTCCCTGCAGCTATGGCACTAATTTGTCCTGGACTGCCATTCCGAGGTGCATGAGGATCTCGGAGAACTCCTGCGACCTCACGTACTACACCCTGGATCCTGCCAAGCGCTACTATGCACGGGTCAGGGCCGTGTTCAGAAACCGCACGTCCCCGTGGCAAAGGACCAACTCTTTCTCTCCACAAGAAGGTAGGTCTGGTGTCTGCCTCCACCCTGCGGGCAGGAGGCTTTGAGGATGGCAGGGGTGAGGGTGCCACACTGCTGGGGAAGAATTGTGGGACGGATGAGAACAGGGATGTCTCTTCATACCTTTCCAGAGGGCAGCTGGGCTGCGGGATGGGATGGGATGGGATGGGACAAGCCTAGGACAGGCAGCACCCGCTGTGAGGGATGGTCACAGCTCAGCCCACTGCTACAAACAGGAGAAAAACCTAACAGGCTCTTCTGACTGTCTTGTTTGCAGCCAGCCTGCGCCTCTCAGGCCAGAGCCTCTCAGTGACGGGCAACACCGTCCACGTGAAGCTGCAGCTGCTTCTCAAGGAGGACAACCTGACCGTGAGGTTCGAGGATGTTCAGAGGCATGCGAGGCTGTACCGGGTGTACGTCAGGAGGGTGCAGGACAATCGGACGGTGAGATGAGTTGATGGTCCCCATCCATCACATGCAGTGCTGTTCAAATTGAAAAACACACATTTAAAGTCCTGTAAAACTTAATATGGAGCTTTCTCACAGCCACAACATTACAGAGAGATTTCTCTGAGCATTTTATTGCAGTGGGTTCCCCAACTCCTGTGGGGACTTTGAGCCTAGCTGCTGCCAGCTGTATTGCTGAGCACCCCGGGGACAGTGGAGGAGGCGGGAGGAAAGCTGGGGGCTCTCGGGTACCAGCCTGCACTCTGGTCGTTGCAGTACGAAGTGGTGGAGACCGTCCCGGAGTTCAACATCAGCAACCTCTTCTGGGACATGGAGTACTGCATCAGCGTGGAGCCCGACGTGGCCAGCCGGCACATCAGTGCCACACGCACCGACGAGCAGTGCATCACCACCAGAGAGAGAGACAGTAAGTGACGGGAGAGCTAGGGAAGGGGGGGGACCTTGTGGGATGCGGATCCTCCTCAGCCCTCCTAAACCTGGGGGTCCACATCAGAGACACCGCTCCGTGCTCCTGCTGCAGGACCTTCATGCTCTGAGCACTGAGGGCTCTGCCCTTCCTCCCTCACCCAAGCATGTCCTCTCCCACAGGGAGTGCAGAAATTTCCCTGAGCATCCTCAGCTCCTCCTTCATCACCGTGTCGCTCCTGGGCCTCCTGGGGGCTCTGCTGGTCTGCACCTACATAAAGAAACCCATGAGGCCACCGTCTGTCCTGGTAAGACAGCCGGGCACGCAGCACCCTTTGCATCCAGCATGAGGTTGCAGGCTTGGGTAGAAGTTGGGAGAGGGTGGCAACAAGCAGGGGCGAGGCACAGCTCATTCCCCTCTTTCCTCTCCTCCCCAGAAGTCTTTCATAAAGCAGAGCCCGCTCTGGGTGGAGCAGGAGTCCTCCTCCTCAGGCAGCCTGGACACAGACCCCGTCCAGCAGCTCTTCCTGTGCCAGAAGGAGCCCCAGCAGGACAGTGGCCACGATGGCAGCGCCGGCACAGCCCAGCTGTCCCCAGAGAAGGGCTGGAGGATCCCAGAATGCCCCAAGGACCGGCTGTGCCTGCTGGGGAGCAGAGACAGCAGCTGCACCAGCACCGACAGCGGCATTTGCCTGCGCACCCTCTCCTCCTCCTCGGGACTGAGCTGCTCCTCGGGCCCTGAGCCCCAGGGCTACAAGCAGCAGCTGCCCATCAGTGATGACAGCGGGGTGGGCCTGGAGACCCCCTGTCTTCACCGCACATGCTCCTTCAGCAGCAGAAACGCCAGCTTGACAGAAACGAAGCAGCCCCATGGAGGGGAGCTCAGGGTCCCCCCTGCCACTGACCAGGACAGCCAGCAAGACCTGGAGTTCCATGGGTACCTGCAACAGTCCAAGGGCACGGTGGAGCCGAGGCAGGACCCAGCCACGGGGATGCTCTTCTCAGGCTGTGCAGGATCCCTACAGAGCCCAGGGAACACTGACATCGTGCTGGATGTAGAGTGCACCGAGCTGGCTGTGGCCAAAGGGTATCTGAAGCAGTCCTCTCCTGAGCATCCCCACAGCCACGCACAGGACCTTGTTGTATGGGGCGCCCCTCGGGAGCCCACCGCCTGGGACTTTTCCAGCCAGGTGGGGCCCCAAGCCCCCACTCTGCTGAGCTATGGGGTTCCAGGTGCTCCCTTGGCCTCCAAAGCCGGCCCCGAGCTCCTGAAATCTCCCTTTGACCTGAGCATCTTCAACACTGACTTCCTGGGGACGCTGCCCCTCATCTCCAGCCTCAGCAACAACGAGTGGCTCACGCTGCAGATCAACCCCCTGAGCCTGCTCCACGGGGAGAGCAAGGACAGCCGCCTGTGAGCCCTGCCCGGGCTGGGGACAGCGACCCATCTACCTCTTCTAGCCACTGACCACAGGGAGCAGCTACTCCCATAAGCTACCGCTGAGCCCTGAATGCATCAACCTGAGCGGTGCCGCAGCTGAGACTCGCCCGAGAAGCACCCACTTGCCTACCTCTGGGGCTGCTTTGGCCCTGGTACCGCCATGGCCAGCCCTGTCCCTTCCCTCCAGCCAGTTTCTGGCATAAAGCTAACAAGACAGGGGGACGGGCAGTGCTGGAGAGGCTTGTCCCCCCTTCCCTGGCCACCAAGCCCAAGGCTACACCCCCAGAATATCTCCAAAGGGTGATCCTGCCTTGTCTGCCCTCCCCAGCAGCCCAGCACGGGGTACACAGCCCCGGGGCTCAGGACCGGTGCCAGCCCTGTGCTTCTCCTCCCCACTTCCCCCTCCCACAGGCAGGCGCCAGGCCCCTCCAGCTGACATACGTGCCACCACCCATACCATCCAAACCTTTCACAACACAGACACCGAAAGCAAAGAGCAGCCTGACGTCAGCCAGCCATGCTGCTGCTGGGAGCGTGGACCTCTCGCCCCGACTGACCTCACTGGCAGGGAGCGAGGGACTTCCCTGACCCTACAGAGACCTTATTCAGCCCCTACGGCAAAGACCCTGGGGTGCTGGCTACCTCCGATGGGGTGCAGGGTGTGGGGCAGCACCTGCCATACGGGCCCAGCACAAGCCTGGGCAGCCCTGCTCACACTGTGGTCCGACGTCCTGCCACTATTGCCTACAGACATTATTTATTCTATTTAATTTGTAAATACAGAAAGAATGTGGTGTTATTTATTTGGTCCATTCGTTTGTACATCCTCTTCTAAGGTCAAGCTGTGCTTTCTGCTTTCAGATGTGGACTTTCCCCTGTAGCAAAGAGCAACTTTGCCTTTGCCTCACGCGGGTAAGAGCATTTCCACGTCACAGTGAGGCAAAAAAGGAGATTGTTCAGGAGCCAGCCATCTGAGAGCTCCACACTCACCTGAGGACCGGGGCAGCTGTCCCAGGCGAGGGCTGCGTTGTGGGAACACACCCCGGAGGAGCAGGAGGGAAAAGGACCTGGGGAGCTTGCGGTGATTTCACAGGGGTGCACTGGTGCGTGTGTCCCCCCCACCCAGGGACAGGAGCATCTCCAGGGCAGAGTGGAATAAGTTAAAACTGGGCAGGGGAACAGTTTCTTTCAGAATGGAAACAAGCATGAGATGGGAACTACTTACCGTGGGCTACACTTGGCTCCTGTCAGGTCGCTGGAGAGTTTTTCCAAAAGTCACTTAGTTTCCAAGAAACTTCACAGGGGGATAGTTCCATTAAAACTGCTGGTGGAAACCCAGCTCGGGCAGTACATATTTTCGGGTGAAAGCATGAATCACTGCAGGCAGGCGAAGGGCTGTTGATGTATTGCTGCATTTCCTGCTGGTACATCTGACGTTGCACCAGCTCCTGGCGCTGGAGACGCGCCCCCCACGTCACACAGAGGGACCACTGCTGATGCCAGCCACGTGCATCCCTTTTCCATTTCCACCATCCCTTCTAGCACTGACTATTTTGGGGGTTGAGGCTTTTTACTTTCTTTTGGGCTTTTTTTTTCAGCTTCCTCTGAAAAAACAGTCATCAAAACTAAGCGTGACTTTTTTTTCATTTCTTTTTTTTTTTCCTTTTTTTTTTTCCTCTAACGCTGCTGACGTCAAGCTCTGCGGCTGGATCCCGCGCAGTGCCGGGTGCTGCCGGCTCCTGCTCGCTGTGAAGGGCTCCAGCTGGCAGCATCCAGGGGCCAAGAGAAAGGGCATTTCCACCACCACCCCCTCCCCGTCCTCGAGCAGCCAGGGCTCTCCTTCCAATGAAACCCAGATGAGTTTGCCAGAAAGCCACACACCACATGCTTTGGCTTCAATAGCGGAGAGAACGGACCGTCCCCTCCGATTCTCTGGAAATCCCGGATGCTCACATCTTCCTGAATGAAGCCGCAGCCCAACGCAGGGAGGCTGTTCGGCTCTGACTCCTCCTGCTCCTCCTGTCCCAGCGAGGGGCTGCCCCCATGCAAACACCTTTCCTTCCCCTGGCACCAGCCCATGCAAACATCTCCAACGCGGCACCCGCAGAGCCCCCAGCACTGCTCAGACCCTGCGAGGAGCAGCACGGTGGGCTCAGGGAAGGAGAAGGAAGGGGGCTCCCGGCCGGCCATCAGCTCGAGCTGCAGAATGGGGCTCTCTGCTCCATCCTCCCCAGTTTCCCTACACACAGCTGTGCGGTCTCCTGAGTTTCTCTTCCTTTTCCTGCTGAGAAAATGGTCTGCAAATAAATAGTCCCAAGTTTCCCCCCCGGCTCCCAGGCAGGGGCTGCAGCAACTTCAGAGGGCTGCTCGCCTGCTCCAGGCACCTCCACGCAATTGATGGCAGCCAGCATGAGAAAGCCCACGGGGACTTTCTGAGGCGTTTGCTTGCATTATCAGTGCAGAGGACAAATTTCCACACTGATCCAAATATTTGACCGAGGAGGGAAGTATGAAATCTGAAGCAGTCTCATTTCCTTATGGCATTTTCCCCTGTTGCACAAAACCGGCCATCCAGCCCCTGTGGCTAACTGCTGTCCTTTTTGGCCAGTTCCCTGCACTCCCACTGCCCTGTTCATCAACAGCCTGGCCCACGGTCTCCTGGAGCACGCAGTCAGCCGATGTGTCCGGGCCAGAGGGATTCGTGGGGAAGGCAGCTTTTCTCTCTGGGATGTGTGCTGAGGAAGCTGGGGATAAGGCAGCTCTCTCCTCCTCCAGCTCAATCGAGGGGAGGTTGAGCCAGTGCACTGGCCTGGGGATGGCAGCCAGCCCCGGGCACCTTCAAGGGCTGCCTGTGGCCAGGGAGGGCCAGCAAGTGAAACACAACTGCAGGGAGAAATGCAGAAGCTCTTTAAAAAAAAAAACAAAACCAAAAAACAAACCAAAACAAAAAGCAGAAATGACATTGTTTCCATTTTAGCAGAAATCCATCTTATTTCGGGGCTGTTTTTCAAAGAAGCCAGAAGAGAGGAGTTCCCCCACGGCTGGTTTCGGTTGCTCTTTCTGTGGCTGCAGGATGGTGGGCGGCAGGAGGGGGAAGGAGGCAGCGAGGGGAAGCGGCGCAGGGAGCACATGGGCTCCAGCCCTGGCCACGAGCGGCTCTCACCCCTGGCCACACACCCAGCCCCAGGCCGGGCACAGAGAGAAGGAAACACAAAACCAGAGCCACCAGGGGGAAAATAAAACCCGAGCCCAGGGAAAGCCCCTGATGGCCCACAGGCATGGGGGGAACTTTTGCAGGAAAAACCTTGGGACTACCCCAGGGAAAGCTGCAATGAAGCACAGAAGCTCCGGAGCGCAGCCCTCTTGCTCAGCACCTGCAGCCCTGCTGCGGTGGGCTCTGCTGGGGGACATACACCACTGGGGACCCGCTCACCCATCACCAGGCAGGGGGGAGCAGGGCGATGTCCTACCTGCAACGCCAGCCCGGCTCCGGCCTCACGGTCCCCAGTCGTGGAAAGTCACGTAGCCTCTCCCCGCCTCGCTCAGCGAGCCGCTGATGCTGAACGGGGGCACCAGCTCCACCGCCACTGACCCCAGCCCGCTGCGGGGAAGGCAAAGATGTCAGCGAGCTGCCTGTTCCCCCCTCCAGCCGCTGGGATGGGGGCTGTCCCCAGACAGCCAGCGCTCCCCAGAGCATCTCTGTCCTGGGCAGGCAGCGCCTCCAAACAGTGGCTTTGGGACTGGCGAGGGTTTGTGACACCTCGGCCCCGTGCAAAGGGAGCCCCCAGCCCGGCCCAGATCCCCACACGGTCTCACTCACCAGCTGTGGTAGAGGTTGAAGACAAAGTTGGGCCCTGGAGAGGGGGGTAAGGAGAGGTGTCAGAGCCGTGCAGTGCAAGGAACATGCTTTTGCTTTTCTGTGGCTCTCTACGGTGGTGGGGGGATGGGCAGGACAGCCAGCAGGACAGCCAGCCCCACCAGGACATGACTGTGATCCCCCCCCCAGCTTGCCCCAGAGCCACCCCCTGCACATGGGCTTTCCCAGCCCCCAGGGACCAGCAAATATCAGGTGTGCTCCCCCCATCCCAGAACCTGCAGCCCTTTTCTTTTGAGCCCCCGCTGCTGCCTGCCCCCCTGCTCTGCCTGTACTCACGGCGCCAGCATTGGCCCCCCCGGTACCACCGGACGACGGCGTAGCCAAAAAGCAGCAGGATCAGCAAGGCCAACCCGACACCCAAGACAGTCCCGAGCATGTTGGTGGGCTCTTGCCCTGTAAAACAGAGGGAGAAGGGGCTCTGCAGACAAACATCTCTGGGAAGCTGGGGGTCCTGATCATCCCCTGGTGGGGACAGACTGCTGTGGGGCTGGGACACATCCCCCCACCTTGTCCCTATGGCATGGAGGGACTGAGTTCTGTGAGGCTGCTGAGTGCTGTGGCATGGAGCTTTTTGCTGCCTCCAAAGCCCCATGCTGGAGACTGGCCATCTTGATCACCAGCGGTCCCCAGGCAAGCTGAGAGGGTGGGATGGTGACCTGGGAAGGGAGCCCAGAGGGGGAGCGTGGGTGACCCACTGCCCTCAGCCTAAACAGGAAGGGACCAGCTGTAAACAGGAGCCCACGTTCCCCGTAAGCAGGATCCCCTGCCATTCCTTCTCCTGGGGCTGAGGGAACACTGAGGCTGTCACCTCCCTACAGCTGTGATGCCTCTTCCCGGCTACGTCCCGGCAGCACCCGGCTGAGCGGAGAAGATGCAGAAGAGCAGCGAGGTGTCCCAGCTGTGGCACTGGAGCTGGCTGTCCCAGTGCTGCCTCCCGCAGCCACGCAGTGCCATACCCCGGGCTGTCCCCGCTGCCCTCCCTGTGCAAACCCATTTCTGGACAGGCAGTTCCCTCTAGAGGATGTCTTTGTCAGGGCGAGCAGCCTCCTGCTGCCGGGCTGGGACTGGATGACAAAGGTGTGCAGGACCTGTCTGGGGGCTCTGAACCCCCTCCATCCCTCCCGTCCACACCGTGGGCTCTGGCGAAGCCCAGCCCCAGCCAACACTCCTGGCATTGTCAAGGAGACACCACAGTGCCCAGGCACAGCCCAGCCCATGAGCAGCCATTCCTCCGCAGGTTGCCTGTCGCACACCGCAAACCCTGTGCCCCGTGCAGCGCAGGGCTGCTGATCACACCCCTCTCCAGCTGCTGCACTGCCAAACCTCTCCACAAACGCCACCCTGGACCCCCTGTACCCCAGCACCCCCACTCACCCGCAGGGCCCCACCATCAATAAACCCTCCAGTCAGCCCCAGTATGACCCATTAGCAAAGCGCAGGTGATGTGGTGTTGGGCACAGCTCTGGGGGCTGCTCTGCCCAGGAGGGGACAGCAGGGTTTGGCCACTGCCCCAGAGCACGGCCAGTCCCACAGCACAGGGCTCGGGCGAGCGTCCGGCACAGGGACGGGGTGCTGTGCCTTGCAGCATCGGGAGCGAGGAGGCAGCAGAAAAGCATGACCTAACAGCAGCTAAATTTAGACAGATGCCAGCGGAGTGAGAACATTTCCCCTGTGGTCCTAGTGTTTACATAGTGAGCAACGTCCCGGGTCATCCTGCAACCCACACCACTCGCTCTACCTGACGGGAGCCGGCAAACACTCGGGGAGCCACAGAGCATCAGGCTGCCAGCTCCCAAGGTGTGCCGCAGACGAGCAGGACCAACCTGCCCTTCCCTTCTACTGGGTTCAGGAGGCCAGGAAACGTAGGAAACCAATGCACCCTGCTCCTGCTGGGCCAGGGGTGAGGCAGGAGCCCCAGGACCCCGGCATGGGACAGCGTGGGTGAGGTCTGGGAGTCTGCCGCAGGAGTGACTCACGTGGCAGGAGCTGCGGGACAGGGGGAGCGTGGTGCAACAGCCTCCCTGAATCAGCCGGCTGCCGAAACTGCCCTCTCCCCACACCTGCTGCCGGTGGGAGGATGATGGCTTCATGCCCAGCCCCAGCCCCGTGCTGTGCCATGCGTGGGAGGTGCTCCCTGCCCTGACACCCTCGGGACCCAACATCCTCACATCCCGGCGAGATGCCTCTGAGCAGCTGAGTCTCAACTCCACAGACAGCAGAGGGGAAGAGAAGGTTAGAAAGCCACTACCCGTGCTATAAAGCATCCCCACCTCTGCCCCCTTAGAGGAGAAAAATGCCACCTACTTACCTGCCCGTGTGTCCATCTCCTGGCACCCAGCGTCGTGCCACAGGAGCTGCTCACGGCTGGCCCAGGCTGGCAGTCGCTGCAGCAGAGCCTGGTGTGTGCTGGCACCCGGCACGTCCTGCCCGTCCCCTCCTCTCCCGGTGACACAGCCACCTCACCACAGCGAGCCCAGGCACCACTCCGCACCCGCCAGTTCTACTGGTTCCCAGAGGAGAAAGCAAAGGAGACATCACTCCTCGTGTGATGGACGCACATCGCCCATGCCCCAGCCCGGGATGGCTGCTCCCAGCCCAGCCTTCCCACCTGCACGGGGTACGTGCCATGCGGGCAGCTCTGCCCTCCTGCTGCTGGCAGGGACAGGCAACCTGGCAGAGGCTGAACTGGGAGCCCGAGGGGCAGGGAAGCCCTGGACACATGGATGTCCAGCCCTGGCAAGGTTCCCCAGTGGCTTGTGTTCTCCGACTGCCACCTCCTGGCAAAAGGCGGCAGCTGGGAGGGCGTGCAAGGTCCCACACAGAGCCCAGGCTTGGCCATTGGGGGATGCCCACAAAGGTTGCGTCCCCGTGCAGGGCACGGGCACCCAGGGCAGGACCCCAGGGTGAGAAGGCATCCTCCACCCACTGTCCCCAGTCACAGACACCTCCCAGTACAATGCACTTAGAGCTGTATTCGATCATCTCACAGGGTGAGGCGGCAACTGCTGCCTGCTTGCAGAAAGAGGAGGAAGCCATCTCCCCTGGCTGCAGACAGAAGGTAGAAAACAGGGATAACCAGCTTGGATACTGGGCAGCCAGGGGCAAAATCCTGGCTCCTCTCTGTGCACGCTTTGCCAGCCTCCGATGATGCTGTGCCCCAATGCAAGCGGCCAGGGCAGGAGCCAAGCCCGTGAGCAGCCCTCCCCAGGAGAGGGCATCTCAGCACCAAGACCCAGGGGCAATGGCTGGGACACATGGGGACACTGGCAGGGGGAAGGGCGGGATGCAGAGGGAACGATGCACATCGCAGACCTCGAGGAACCGGGACTGCTCCTTGTCAGGCAGAGAGGAAAGGGACGTGGTGCGTGTCCATGCGGCTTGGGGAGGCTGGTGGCAGCACAGAGTCCCAGGCCATCTCTCCCTGGCCCCTGCCTGACCCCAGATGGAGGCAGGGTGCCCGGAAGCCTGCGTCACCCCAGGGCTCCACGCACAAGAGGCCAGGGAAGGGTGATGCGCTGGAAACGCAGCCGCACTCCAGGAAGCAAAGCCCCGGAGGCGTGCGGAGCCGTGACATAACATCTGCAAACCTCAGCTGCTTCCTCAAAGCCTTCGCTTCACCTCCGAGGAGAAAGAGCCGCTCCTCGCCGTGCCACCTCCCACCCCATGGATGCTGCCGGGCTGCTTTCCCACAGCAGTGGGGCCAGGCCTGCCCATGGGGTGTGTGGGGCTGCCACTGGGATGCTCTGGGAAGGCAGCCCACACCTCAAGGGCGTCTCTGTGACACGACACCGGGCTCCAGCCACGCAGGTGGAGCTGGATGCATAGAACCGAGCTCATGGCCCGACTGGAGAAGAGACCTTGCTGCATCTCATGCTGCACCAGGTGCCCACCCAGCCATTTACCTGTACTGCCCCAGACATGACCCACCTGGCAAGCTCTCTGCCCAGCTCCCCTCTGCTGTGCACAGCCCCTTAAACTGGTTTCCAAGTTGAAAGCTCCCACAGTAGTGCTGGGCACCCTCCTGCACGACATACGTGCCCTCCCTCCATCCTGTGGTCCCATCGTACGGACCATGTGGGCAGGAGCCAAGGCTGCAAACTGCAGAGGTCCCCACACCTCCCAGGGGGGCTAGATCCTCAGCAGTGAGTGTGGGGAGGGTGTCCCTTACCTGCAGAGCCACATGCAGACGCCAGGATCCAGGAGGAGCTGCAGGAGGGATGAGCTGGCACAGGGATGACACGGCTCCCCCGCCGAGGACCTGCCGGCCTGGGATGCTCTACAGCCTCCCCACTGGCACAGTGCACACACACCTCTCCCCGACTGTTGGGAAAACCTGATTACAAGAGGAGGAGAGGGTAATTAGCTGCTCAGCAAATCCTGCACACCCACCACTTCCAGCGTGAGTCTGCACAAGGCCAGGCAGCTCACAGCCTGCCTGATCCCCAGCCCGCTCCCTGCACCGGCCGTTGCCCAGCTGGAGCAAGCGGCTCCTGTAGCCCTAAACCTGAACGCCCGTCCTGCCCGGCAGCGCTGCCACAGTGGGCTAAAGCATGCTGCTCTTCCTCCAGAACAGTTATTCCTGGACATGTAGCCCAGCTTAGCATCAAAGACACCAGAGCTCCAGGAGCAGCCTCAGCACCTGCCTACGGGCACAGCACTTTCCCGAAGCAGGGCTCAGGGCTGTAAGAGCCCCTCTCTCTGTGCAGCCCCATCTTGTGAATCACCAATTACCTCAATCAACACAGAGCAGTTGCTCTGCAGAGGGACGGGAGCGTTGCAGGAGAAGGGCACAGCCACCCCTGAGCTCACACCGTGGTGCTCCACATGCAGGTGCATCGTCAGCACAGAGCCCAGCACATCCACACGGACACGTGAATCTCTGTAAGCGACCCAGGAGCACCCCAGTGGGATAGGAACCGGCAGTCAGCATTGCCGCAGTGCTGCGGCCACAGCGGGGACAAAAGCCCAGGACATCAGCTACTCCCGCGCAGCTGGACACCTGCCTGGCAACCCCAAAAGGAACCTGACATGGGAACCCACTCGCTTTCCTTTTAACTCCACAGCGGCGCTGCCAGCCACGACCTGGGGCCATGTGGGGACACACAGACCGAGTGACCTGAGAGACAGGAGCATATATAATGGCCCGGTAACCTCATGTACAAACTCTCCTCCTTTCCTCCTCCACCTACTAAAACCTCTGCTTCAACACAACCCAGAGCAACGCGGAAGAGACAGACAAAGAGCGGGACGGCTGAGGTTCCTCTTATCATCAGGAGAGGAGCAGGAAAAATCCTGCTCTGTCAGTCAGGTCGCTCCTGATAAGGTATTTTGTGACAACAGCCCCGCAGGTGAGTCACCCTCCAGTGGCAAGATGCTCAGGAGATTATTACTGGTGATGGTGCTGCTGATAGACTGGTGTTATATTACAATACAAATCATAAATCCTGTTTCACAACTCCTGTCGTGGGTTTTAAGGAGCGCTTGGGCGGTCCTGCCCCAGCGTTAACACAGGGCGGGCAGAGCAGCGCCGGCAGAGGGGCGGCGGGAGCATCGCCGGCCTGGGCTCCCCGGGCACCCACGGCCTCCCCGCGTCCCAGACCGCAGGATATTTGCTGGATTTCTGCAGGGAGAAGACCACGCCAGAGCCGGATGGACGTGGTGAGTTACTGACCGCTTCGCCCGCCGCTCGGTCCCCTCCTGTCACACCAGCCCCTCACCCCGGCAGCCGGCACCCCATACACCCCACGGCTGGCTGAACTCACAGCCCAGCTCTGCCAGGGTGGCAGATGAGGCAGCCCAGGCTCAAAAGGGCTTCTGCTGCCTGGCCCCAGCCCCCCGCAGCACCCAGGCAGGGAATGATTTCACCCGTCTCTCTCAACACCCCACCATGGCTGATGGAGAAGGCACTTGGCGATCGTCTCGCTCCCACATTCCTCTCTGGCTTGCCTTGGTCCTCTCCTGGACGGGGGAGCAGACAAGTAAGGCAGTTTGTCCCGCAAGTCTGCTCACCAAGCAGATGCCCTTCTGGAGCACGTTAACACCCTCCAAGAAGGGGCTGGTTCTTAGACAATGCCTGGGCAAGAGCCTGGCACGCACGGTGGGACTGCTGGTTGCCCTGCTCGGCACAGGGGACTCGTTCGGCTCGGCTTCCCACAGTGCCTTCTGCAAGAAAAGCCACGGCCACCAAACCCCAGCCTGGCATGCAGCCCCTCCCTAGGAGGAAGGCTTCCTTAACAGCGGGCAGGCACATACAGCCCAGCTCTCTGGGCACCGTAAAAACCTCTGCCAGCAACACACCGGGACAACATCCCCTCCGGGCTGGGGAACTCGCCCCCCTGCACCGGGACAACACGCACCCATGGGTTAAAATCCCACAGCCCAGGAGTTAGCCCGGGGTCTGAGTACCTGGCACCCTTTGAAGCTGGGGTTTGCATGGGAACATCCCACCTTCCAGCATTCAGGAGCAGCGGGGGCAGCTACTCGGGGCATCACAGCACCTTCAGCCACTCGCCACAGAGGGCAAACGGGCACCCCTGGCTGCCCCAGCCTGCTGGGATGGCACGGCAGCAGAAGTTCATCAGGAGTCCCTGGCTCCCGGGCTGGCACTTGCACGAGCTGGAGTGCGAACCGGCCACAGCGGCATTAACCTGCTTCCAGAGAACACGGCAAGGGAGCTCAATTAGTTACGGTAACCTTGAGTTCTCCAGGAAATCGTGTGCCTCCACTCCACGCAGGAGCTGGCACGGCTCTTGTCCTTGCTTTGAATTTAACCAGTGTGGCCCTTGCTTGCGGTGTGGTTTGGAGAGCAGGCAGGCGTGGACTGATGAAAATTAAAAAGAAAAAAAAAAAGAAACCACCAGCAGGCGATATCTCCTCTAGGTGGGAAGGTGCCCGGCACCACAGCGTCATGTCTCCACCTGTGCTGGCACTGCCGCAGAGCCCTGGCCATGCTGGGGAGCCTGGAGGAGCCACGGGGCCGGGGCCCTGGGACCGTTCCCACAGGGAAACCGTTAGGATCCCATTATGCGGGTCATGCCCGGCCCAGGCCCACGGTGACACAAGAGGTCAGCTTGAAGGAGGACCGGCCCCACGTGCCCTCGGCTGGAGGACGGAGGTGGCGTTCAGGAGTGTTACAAAACTCGCAGGGCTCCTGCAGGCACCAGAGATAAGCTCTCGGGAAGGGCAGCCCAGACGGGAGGTCCAGGAGACACACTCCCCTTCCCACCCTGTCCCCTGCAGCTCCCTGAGTCCCTGACACCAGGAGGGATGATCTGGGACCCCCTTGATACCACAGCAGTGTCCTCACAGGAGCCAAAAAGACCCGAGGGGCTGTGCCAAGCCCATCCTGGGGCCGGGTGGCCGCCACAACTTGCCCACACTCAGCATCGGTGCCAGACAAGCCCTGCTGTTTGGAGAAAGGCCCCCGGCATTTCCTCAAGAGAGCCAGATGGCAGCATGCTGGGGCACAGCCACATGCCCACAGCCCCACCAGCACAGGGCAGGATCCCCTCCTCCCCTGCACAAGTCACTTCTTGTTCCTGGGCTGGGGAATAGCCAAAACTGGTAGCCCAAGACACAGTGGGGCCGTGATGGGGAGGCAACGTTTCCCGGCTGGGCGAGGGGCAGCGAGGCTGAGAGAGCAGCAGGTGAAACCCAAGCTATCTTTGTGTGTTACCCCACAAATAATCGCTGGGCACTTGCCAGTAAAGTCCTGCTGTGCTTGGCTAAACATGCCCAAACACAGCGACCAGGAAAGGGAGGGCTCCACCACTCCCTCCTGCCAGCCTTGGGCTGGAGCACGGCCCCTTCGCAGCCTTGTCCATCCCGCATCTCCTGCACTGCTCTTCTTCAGAGCCCCAACCTCTGCTCCCGTTTGAGACAACGAATACAACCATCTCCTGGTGCCCAGAGGAAAAGCATGCTGCTCACAAAGCTCAGCAGCCAAAGCAGGAAAGGCAGCTAAACCTCAAAACTCTCATCAATCTGTGAGTTTATTGCAGTGGTTCTAATATTCCTTCCATCTGTTGAGGCCCTGCGAAAAAGCTGGTCTTACCTGTCATAGAGGTAGAGTCCAGAAGCAACAGCGAAGGAAAGGAGCGCACTCAGGGCTGGATGGGGATTCCAGGGAGAAGCAAGTGTGCTGCTTCCCACAGCCTCAGCAGGGCAGGAGCAGGCTTTCAAACCCCAAACCACCAGGAAGCAGCTCCACACGCTTCAGGCACAAGTAGGGCTGCAAGACAGGACGAGCAAAATGCCCGGTGTCCACCCCCCCAAGAGGCTCTGATCTCTGCCCAGCACCAGCCTGCCCACCGAGGACAGGGACGAGGGCTGACTGGTGCAGCTCACCAGACCTTCCCTGCTGCAGCCAGGCATCTCTCAGACAAGAAGCTATTATGGGAGAATAATTTTGAGGAGATCAAGCAGGATCAATGCCTTATTCATCCCTTGCTCCGGCGCTGGCTGTGTTTACTGCGTGTCCTAGCAGCGGCACAGCCCTCCCCGCCCCGAGAGCGCTTCTTCCCGTGGGCCGGGCTGGTTTCTCCAGAGGCTCCAGCAGTCTGTTGGGGAGGACCTGGGCTGTGCCGCTCTGTTTGTGACCCTGTGCTGGGCCAGCCAAAGGATATAAACCCCCTGTCGTGACACGTCTGGGTGGCAGAGCCCTCGCAGGCATGTGTATTTTGACTCAGGGTTTCTTGGCGCATCAGAACGTGCCTCTTTCATAATGCCTCTGACTTCTTAAGCCCCTGGTGCACTGAGGGCAGCAGCCCTGTAACGCTGAGAGCCAGTTGCTGGAATCGCATAGGTGGTGCCCATGGGAACAACAGAGCCGGTGATCCCGGGCTGCAGCAGAGACAAGTGTTGTCACACCAGGACATGCCATCCCCCTCCGCTGCCACCTCCATCCCCAGCAGCCCTAGAGCAACCTCAGCTGTCGGTTGGGGCGGTTTCCCTGTTAATCCTCCTGGGGGGAACTCGGGCAAGCCAAAGAGACAGCAGCCCCCCTGCCTGTCCAGGCTCAGCTCATCCTCTGCTTTCTCTGAGCTGCCCTCCCCGGGGTGGCTGTGTGCTTGGTGTGGGAATTGCCACAGGGCCAGCTAGACCCTTCCCAACTCCCCCCCCAACCCCCCCCCCAGCTGCTTTTTGGCTGACGTTTCAGCTCAGTAACTGGTTTTCCCCTCTGGTTTGCAGGATTTAGCCTCCGAGCGGCTGGATGGCAGAGGTAATGCCCACGGGAGCCGGGGGCACAGGTGCTGCCGGGCTGAGCCTGGTGACACAGGGCCACGCTCCTCTCTCTTGCAGGTCCCAGCCCGAGAAGCAAAGACTCCACGGCGCTGGAGTCCTTCAAGCGGATCGGCATCCCCATCCTGGCAGCGGTGCTCAGCCTCGCCTGCCTGGTTGTGGTGGGGTTCCTGGGTATGGCTGCTGCTCTCCTCTCCCCCCTCCTCCTGCCACCACTTGGCAAACACAGCTCGGGACCCAGGGCTCAGCTGGGACCAGCTCTGCCACCTTCTTGCTGAGCCCCTGAGCCTGTCCAGCAGCACCAGCTCAGCACTGAGCTCCCCCTTTCCCCTCCAGTCAAGGTCTACCTGGATTACCACTACTTCTTCTGCAAACAGCCCCTGAAGCTGGTGTCCCTCCAGCAAGTGTGCGATGGGCACGTGGACTGTCTGCAGGGCGAGGATGAAGCCAACTGTCCCCAGTGGGTTCCTGAGGGGCCACCAACTGGTGGTGAGTCCAGGACAGCTTGCTCGAGCCACGGAGGGGCCGGGCTGCTGCAGCAAGCCTCCTCCGCCTGCTCAAGTCGCCTGTGGCAAAGCTGACTTTGTGTGTGTCCCCAGCCCGTGTTTCCAAAGACAGATCCATCCTGCAGGTGCTTAACAGAAACACCGGAGCCTGGTCCTGTGTCTGCCACGACCACTTCAACCCGGCGCTGGCGAAAGCAGCCTGCGAGCAAATGGGCTACAGGAGGTACGTGGCTGCTGCCTCCACGCCTCTCTCGCCTGCTTTACCTCTCCCCATCCCGTAAAAGCTCTGTCTGAGCGAGGCTCTGTTTACTCAGGAAGCACTCAGAGCTCTGCACTAATGGCTTCAGTCCTTTCCCACCATGCAGAGCCACTCCAGAGGCTGGCTGGCCTCTGTGCTGGAAGCCCTAGCAGCTTCCCACGTCAGCACAGACCTCTGCCCAGCATCTCCTGCTCCGTCCTCAGCCCAAGGGCACCCTGCCCTGCTCCCACCCCTCACCTCACCCCCTCTACTCGCTGTGCCCCCCACAGCAGGGCTGCCCCATAGCTCCCAACAGCAGGCACACGCTCACCCCACCACAACAGCCCCTCCTGGGGCAAGAAGAGAGCTCTCCCAGAGTGGGATACTTGGCTTCACACTCCCCTCTTAAAGCGCCCCGGAGAGCAGCAGCTGACCAGAGGGGTGGATGCAGCACAGCTGTGGCCAGGGCTGCACCCTTACAGCTGGGATGATACTCCATAACCCCCATCTGTGTCCACCTCCTCCTGCTGCCCTGAGCTCCCTGCAAGTTTGTAGTGCTACAGTCAACTAAATCATAAAGTTTAAAGCCAGGATGTAGAGAAACAGCTTGAAAGCCCTGCGTGGTCGGTATCAGCCCTGGGTTAGGGAGGAAAGTTTGAGTTAAGTTAGGGGGAAGGTAGGTCCCTGTCCCAAGGAATTCCCTTTTTCTACAGTCTTTCTCTTGCTCACTGGTGCAGGGTCCACGTTCCCTTCCTAAGCTCCTGCTTCCTCCCTACCTGATCAGCTCTTGGCCACGGGCATACATGTAGGACCGATTTGTAAAGCACCAGTGCCTAAAGTTTTAGAACTGGGTTATACCACCTTTGGCTCAATCTGAGCCAAAACCGTCAAGATTCCAGTCTCCCAGAAGTTTCAGACACCAGTGCGTGTCTCCTCCCAGTATCTGTGCCCTGCTGGTAGCCTCCCTGGGGCTGCGCACCCCAGGCTGTGCTTACTGAGCTGCACTCCCCCACCCCATGTCTTTCAGCACCCCCACTTTCCAGCCAGTGAGGGCAGGTGCAGGGCAGCCCCTGCCTCCCCGCGAGGTCGTGCTGAGCAACAGCAGCCTCCAGATGCCCGAGCCGGGCAGGTGAGTGGTCCAGCGGTGGCCGCCGTGCCCCTCGCCTTGCACAGGAGCCTGATGTGCCTGGCCACTGAGCCAGAGCCTCTCCCCAGCCCTTTTTCCCTGAATTCCCCTGAATCCAGCCCTTTTTCTCCTTCTTCCAGGAAATGCCTCTCTGGACTGGTTGTTTCACTCTTTTGTTCCAGTAAGTACCACGATGCTGGTCACACCTTGTGGGCACGCAGGGCTACCCCAGGTCCCCACTCCTGGCACAGCCCCGGGTGCCACACTGTGGCCACAGGAGCTCAGCTCTGGCCCAGGCCCTCCTGGTTCCCACACTGTTTGCATGAGAAAAATTGAATTTAATTACTGCTGACCTTCCTGTTAAGCCCGTATAAACCTCCCAGAAATGAAACACCTGAGAGAGGCTTAACCAGCCGTCTGAATGGGTTTACTTTTGCTGATGAATTACCCCGATTAAACTAATCCTCCTGGTGGGCTGGAGAAGGAGAGGAACGGCTGAGCCCATTTCAGCAAGCCCCGGGGAGGATGTGTAAACAGAGAACAAAAGGGGGTGTGTGGCAGGTGGCCCGCGAAGGGGTGACGCAGGCAGTGTCACCGGGGGTGAGGCACCCGGGCCACGCTCCCCTCCCTGGGAGGCGCGGGAGCCTCCGTCCCCGCTCAGCCCCGAGGATGGAGGAGGGCAGAGAGGGGGCTCTGCTCCCCCTGCAGCTAACGTCTTGCTTTGCCCCCGCCGGGCAGAGGACTGCGGGGAGAGCATCAGGACCCCCCGAGTGCTTGGGGGGAGCCCGGCCGCCATCGAGTCTTGGCCCTGGCAGGTCAGCCTGCAGTACAGGCGGGAGCACATCTGCGGGGGGAGCATCATCGACCCCCGGTGGGTCCTGACGGCAGCGCACTGCTTCAAGTGAGTGGGTGACATCCCCCCTGACACGTACCTGTCAGCCAGCGCCACGCTGGGCTCCTCCAGTCCCTCTGCCCAGGGCTTTGTGCCCCTCGGTCCGGCGCAGCCGGGTGATGCTCAGCCGGGCAGGGTGCAGGCAGGGCTCTGCTGCCTGTCCCTGGGGGAAGCGGGGAGCAGCAACAGACACCTCTGTGCACAGGAACAACCCTGTCATCAAGAGCTGGCGTGTGAAGGCCGGCTCTGACCTCCTCTCGGGCACTGCCACCCTCGCTGTGGAGAAGGTCTTCCTCGCCGAGGTGACGCCCGCATCTCCCAAGGACAATGACATAGCCCTGGTGAAGCTGCAGTCCCCCGTGCAGATCTCAGGTGAGAGGTGGCAAAACTTGCCGGGCACCAAGCAGGGGTGCAGAGGGGACTACATTTGACCAAGAGCACAGAGGGTGCCCCATCCAGGGTCACCTTCCCCACCAGACACCTCCTGCACCTCACCTTTCCCTTCCAGACAACCGCAAGCCCATCTGCCTGCCCTATTTTGACGAGGAGCTGGAGCCAGGCACATCCCTCTGGGTGATCGGCTGGGGCTACACGCAGGAGCATGGTGAGCAGGACAACGTGGGGGCGGGCAGAGGGTCCCCCCCAGCATCGCTCACAAGATGAGGGGGGCTCCCTGCTGGCACAGGGCTACTTGGGGGACCCCTCTGAGCGGCCATGTTTCATGCAGGCAAACTATCAGAGACCCTACAGCAAGCGGAGGTGAAACTCATAGACAACAAGAGCTGCAACCTGGCCGGATACCACGGGGAGGTCACCGAGAAGATGCTGTGTGCCGGCCTGCCCCAAGGCGGGGTGGACACTTGCCAGGTGTGGAGGAGTCCGCACCCATTGATGAACTAGCCCCTCTCAGGGGAGAGCTGGCCTCCTGGAAGATGCCTCGAGGGCTGGAGCCCCTCTGCTGTGAGGGGAGGCTGAAACAGTTGGGCGGGTTCAGCCTGGAGAAGAGAAGGCTCCAGGGAGACCTTCCAGCCCCTTCCAGTCCTTCAAGGGGCTCCAGGAAAGCTGGGGAGGGACTCTGGATCAGGGAAGGGAGTTATAGGAGGAGGGAGAGGGGCCTGACACTGAAAGAGGGGAGATGGAGCTGAGATGTGGGAAAGAACTTGTTTGGTGTGAGGGTGGTGAGAGCCTGGCCCAGGTTGCCCAGAGAAGCTGTGGCTGCCCCATCCCTGGAGGGGTTCAAGGGCAGGTTGGAGGGGGCTTGGAGCAACCTGCTCTGGTGGGAGATGACCCTGCCCAGGGCAGGGGGGTGGAATGAGATGATCTTTAAGGTCCCTTCCAACCCAAACCATTCTATGATGATTGGCCACAAGCTGGGTGACGGGTGGAGGCTCCTCAGCCCCCACTCAGATGGCTTGTCCCCGCAGGGGGACAGCGGTGGGCCACTGCAGTTCGCAGGCAGGCACTGGCAGGTGGTGGGCATCGTCAGCTGGGGCCAGGGCTGTGGGACCCCCAGCACCCCCGGCGTCTACACCAGCGTCCGTGCTTACCTCAACTGGATCTACGCCGTCCGGAGGGTCAGTGTTGACAGTGCTGCTCTACCTTCCAGGTTTGGGGGGTGGTGGGGAAGGGTCAGGGCCCCTCAGTGGTTCTGTGTAAGAGCTGAGCCAGCTCCTTCAGGACACAACTCTGCCTCCTGCTTCCAGCCACCCTTCAAAGCTTGCTATTGCTTCTCTCTCTTTCTCCTTCCAGTCGGAGCTCTGAGACCTGCCGGGACACCTCCCTCCCCTCTCCCCACGCCTCCCTCTCACATCCCTCCGTGCTCGGCTGTCTCGGATCCCAGAAATGGGAAATGGATCTCAAGCCACGGGAGGTGAGCCGTGCCACCCCAGCCCTCGCCGGCAGGCTGTGATTTAGCACGCCAGAGGCCAGCCAAGGAGGCAAAGGGCAGCTCGGAGCGACAGCCACCAATACCCTGAAGGAATCTGACCGGCTCGAGCTCCCTTCCGGAGAGAGATTAATTTATTGCCCCTACGCTGACCCTGCTGTGGCAGGAAGGCTCCTGGGGGGCTAAGCTGCTGTTCGCTGACTACTGTTATACAGAGAGAAATTATGTTTGTGCTGTAGAGTATCCCCATTAAAAGAAAGTATTTGTTTTTTCACACAGGCTCTGATGGCTTTGTCCCTCTTGCTTGCAGGGATATTTTAGGCAATACCCTGCACTATATGCCTAGGCTGCTTTCCCAGCACAAGGCAGGGTTTATTCATGGGCTGTTGTGAACAACCTGTTCCCGTGCCCAAGGAAGAAAGTGCCGCGTGGACCCCAAGCACTCTGAAAACACTGTCCCTCCAAAGGCAGCACTACAACCCCGTCCCATGGCCCACAGCCCCTGGGCTTGAGTGGGCAATGACATCCGTGGGTGCTGGGAAGCAGCCCCCAGCCCTCACCCCGGGTATCCAGGAGGGATCGGCAGGATGCAGGCAGAGGGCAGCACTCGTCCGCCTGGGACAAGCTGCTGCAGAGAACGGACACAGCCCACACTCGACACACAAGGAAAACAAGACGCTGCTGCTCTTTGCCTTGGCGCAGGGCTGGCGACGCAGCCTGAGCACGCAGCGGGGGTTCACAACAAGCCTGAACAGACACCCACAGCAACTCAAACCGGAACGAGTTTCTCTAGTAAACATAAAGTTTATTTCATCCAAGGCAAAGCTAACTAGACCTCTACAGTGCAAAAAAATGTGCTGTTAAGTCATCACACAGCATGTTGTCCACATCCTGTGTTTATTTGCAGGTATCTCCTACATTTATATATGTTTATACACATACGTGTCTGTCACAGCACGCAGCTCCAGCAGGGCCTTCTCCCCCCACATGCCCCGGAAAGGCTCTGCAGACCCCCCAAAGCCTTTGTGGCAGCAGGGACACCGCAGGAGCCAGCCCGCTCCCCCCGAGCCCCCTGCGCCGCGTACAGCATCTGCACACATATGTGTATAGAGTTACACTGCAAAAACTGGTTATGTTGACTTTTTCCACCAAGCCAGAGGAGTAATCCATGCATAGTACAGCATTGCATATCCTGTGGTAAGTGGATCTGTGTCCAGATACCGTCTAAAAAAAGGCCAACAGGTTAGGACAGCTAAAAATAGTTCTTTAAAAAAAATCCCTTCCTCCCCTCACTGTCCTCTCCCACAGGAGGTCTCCTCCAAGGATGGGCTGGGGGTGCTCTTGGGGCAACTGAGAGGTCTCACGCCTTCCTGCCCAGACTCTCATGCAGGACAATGGTATGTTAACGATACTTTGCATTTACAGAGTGCCTTTGGCCCCAGGATCTCGGAGCACTTTGCAAAGCGATGCAGGGAGCCTCACACCTCCTGTGAGGTAGGTCAGATTTACCGTCCCCCATTTTACAGACGGGGAAACTGAAGCACAGAGAAGTCAAGTGATTTTTGCTTGAAGGTCCTGCAGACTCTCAGAGAGGGGACCGGGATCCCGGGGACCTGACTCCCACTTGTCTGTCCAACCACAGAAACCTGCCTGGGGCCAGGTGCCTGTACCTGTCTCCTGTCCCAAATGTATGGCCCCCCCTCTGGTGGGTGCCCTGAGCCCAGTCCAGGGTCAGAGAGCCAGCCATGCACCCAGGAGAAGGCTACGAGGTGCCCCCCACCGCCCCCACAAGTGGGTTGGTGGGGTCTGACCTCTCCACAGAAGGTAGCACCTGAACCTCTCCTTCTTCGCCCTGCCCACCAAATCCTCGCCTACCTTCCGCTCCGGCACCACTGTTGGGGCGCAAGCCCCCGCAGCCGGGGAAGTCACGGCTTGGCTTTGCTTCCCAATTGTGAGTGGGGATGGGGGAGCTGCCTGTCCTGCAGCTTCACCGACAGACACCCCCAAATAAAGGAGAAATAGAGAACAGATCACGTTGTAAAGGACATGGCTGACTTCAGTTGTAGGATCAGCTCGCTCCCTTTGTGTCTCATGTCCTGATACAGCCCTTGGGAAGGGGCTGGGCTGCCCAAACCTCCGCTGCAGGTACCCTCACAAAGACCCTCCGGCTTTCTGTGGGATCCCTCATCCCAGGATCTCAAAACACTTTTACAAATGTTAGCCAAGGAAGCCTCACAACAACCCCTGTGAGGTAGAGCAGTATTATTATCCCCATTTTACAGATGAGGAAACTGAGGCATGGAGAGGCAGAGTGACTTGCCCAAGGTCACCCAGGGGGCCGGTGGCAGGCTCAGGAGCGGGCTGGTACAGCCCCAGCCCAGCTCCCCTTGCCAGGGCTTGACCATGCTCCCTCCCTGTATCGCAGATGGAGTGCCACAGTCTTCCTCGGGTGAAAGGGAAATGCAATCTGCCGTTTTCCCACTGGAGTCTCATATAAAAAACATCTGCGTAACGAGTTAAACCTTGGCAAGTCAGCATCCAAAGCATCGCTGCTCTGAGTGCCCAGCTTTAAGAAGAGGGGAGGAGGAGCAAGAGCAGCAGCGGCACAGACCCAGGGAGCACCTCCTGAGAAGACTGCTGGGGGGAGAAGGCCCCCGCTGCCCTGTGCGGGGGTAAAGTGAGTATGAAATGGGGAGTTTCACCCAGTGAAGCCAGCAGTGACCCGGGGACACGGCCAGCCCTGGCCGCTGGTGTCCCCAGCCCTGCCACGGGAGGAACCAAGGGACCTCAGGGCCAGCCTGCCCCATGGAAGCATCCAGCCCCTGCTGGGAAGAGATGACAGCCCTGACAGCAAAGGGCCCTTCGCTGATTTGCTTCCCAAGTGTGCTTAACAGGGGAGGCTGAAGCCAAGCCCTGCCAACACAGCCCTACTTCCTCCCTTCCTCCTGTGCTGGACCCACGAGAAACGCACCAAGGGCAGGAGCCTCCATTTCCACGGCATGTTCCGTGCACCCCTGCTCTGCTCCAGGATCCTTCTGCAGGAGGCTCCTGCCCGCCCCAGCTCAGCATCACCAGAGTCAGACAAGACGCCCCAAGTTCCTCGCAGCCTCTACGCCCCCAGGCACACTGGGACCCCCAGCCACCCACCACCCCGCACCCCGCAGCACCCGCCCGGCTGCAGACCAGGGTACCCCCCAGCACCCAGCCCCTTCCCTGCCCGCCCAGCACCCTCTTGCCTTTGCTCAGAGAGGAGCAGGCGGCTCCATCTGTCCCGGCGGCGTCCCAGTCTGAGTCCGCAAGCAGCTCCCAGTCCCCGGGGCAGCTGAAGTCTTTTCCGAGAAGCAGTGCAGGTTGCAGGCACGTGTGTAGTAGAAACATGTCTCAAGCGTTGGCAGTTTGGAAAGAAAGCAAAAGGGAAAGGCTTGTCCCCCTGCCCACCCTCCCCGCTGCCGGGCGGGCCAGGGCTCCGCTGCTTCATGCCTTTGCTGGCGCTTTTTGCTCTGCCTTGGAGCCGGCCAAGCCGTTCTCGGTGTTGTCGTTCCCCGACAAGCTGACAAGACATTCCTTCCTGGGGAGAGCACAGGGCCAGCTGAAGCCCCTGATGCCGCCCCGGCCCCTCTCACCAAGACCAGCCCCTGCCCCATGGCAACACCCGCCCAAGGGTGCCGGGAGCAGCTCCCGCACTCACTTCCCATCCTGGATCTTCTTGATGATGAACAGGACAACCCTCTTGGTGAGCATGAAGAGGACGAGGAGGCCGATGACCCCCCCCACAACACTCACGATGATGAGCGTCAGAGTGTTGTCTGTCTCCACCACTGCAGGAGAGAAGGTGCTGAGGGGCCTCAGGAGGGGAGCAGGGTGCTCCCAGCTGCGTGGCACACCACCCCCCCCACTCCCAAAAAGCACCGGCCCCCTCCACGAGCCGCTGGCCAACAGCACTGAGGGGCAGGATGCTAAGCCTTGTCCTTCAGGGACGCCAACTACCTCCAAGGAGCCAGGACACCCTGCGCAACCACGAGCCAAGGTGGGTTCAGCACAGGTTTGCATCCCCCATGCCACTCGTGGGGCACAGCAGCCCTGACCAGCACTTACTCTTCTGGACCACCGTGAGGAAGATGGTGGCGTTGTGCTCCAAGTTCTTCTCCTTGGGGTTCTTGACGTGGCAGGTGTATTTCCCAGCATCGCTGAAGTCCACGTTCTTCAGGACGATGGAGATGTTGTTGTCCTTGCCCGTCGTCGAGCCAACGAACTCGACCCGGGGGTTGCGTGCCACGAGGAGGGGCTCCGAGGATTTGCTCTTTATCTTGCCATGGTAAATCTACAGGGGCAGGGATGCAGGACGTGGGCTCAGCTGGGCTCCCGGCAACCCCAGGTGAGGGAAAGGCTTGAGTTCTCCTGCTGGTGCCCTGCCCCATCTCTGCATGCACAGACACACACGGCCAAGTGTCCCAGCACCCCCGGTTAAAGCAGGAGTGGCTGTGGAGAGGGACCTGGCACACACCCTGCCAGGGAAGCAACAGATCAATCTAACTCGCCCTGCAGCAACGTTCCAGGCCACACAACAGAGCAGAGAACCTCAGGGCAGAGAGAGTACCTTTGCTCTAGGGCCATGCAGGGGGACAGACCTGCTGCAAACCAGCCTTCCTGCTAAGAAGCTGAAGAGCAGAATATTCCCAGCAGGAAGCAAGTCTATACAGAACCCTTAGGATCTCAGAGCAAGCACACGAGAAGAAAATTCACCGTATTTTTCCCAAAGTGCAGGCTTGCACCTGAACAGCCAATTTCTGAAAAGAAACAAGCCGGTAGACAGCAGAAAATCCAGAACAGCTTTGTGCCCAAAGCCCAGATGTGCCAGGGTATTTGAGTCCCCCTGTTTGCACAGCCCTGTTCCCCCAGAGCTGGGGACACTCGGAGAGACGGGCATCTTGCAAGAGGAGAAAGGGAACTCTGTGAGAACTGCAGTGCTGGTCCGCACTGGGAAAGTACTGAAGGACCTGCCAAGAAAACAGAGGCAAAGCCCAGAAAGCCACCCACCAGCTCTGTCGAGTTGAAATACCATGTGAAGACCAGGTCCTGAAAGCCTATGCAGGTGGCGAAGGTGCAGGGCAGCAGGACGTCGGAGTTATTCAGAGCCACCACAGTGTTGGTCTTCCCCACCGACACCTCCAGGGAGAAGACGATGGCGAGGATGTGCAAGCCTGGCAGGGAGAGGGGAGGAGAGAGTGAGGACATGGTGCCTGTACACAGCCCATCCTGCTACAGCCCCCGGTGCTTCCCAGGCATCAGCCACAGTGGGGATCCCCTCCCATGGAGCACAAGGTGGGCCACGGGGCTCAGCCATCACCACCCTCTAGCTCTTGCTCCCAGCTCCACCATGGTCCCATGGCATCCTCCTCCCCACAGCCTCCACACAGGGTGCACGAGCCCAGCTCTCTAGCCCAGGGAGGGGTTGTTACCCCTCATTCCATTTGGCATGGCAGGAGAACACACCCCCAGCCCATCTCGGCAGAGATTCCTCCTCCTGCTCCTGGAGGAACAGCAGGGGCTGGCTGGCACCCACAGAGATAGCACGGATTCAAAGGGAACCATAATATCACCACGAACAGAGTATGCAAATGAAAGCCCTGATTTTAACGTTATCCATAAGGCCTTCAGCTAAACCTTAAAGGGAGAGGGGGGGGGAAGGAAAAAAAAAAAAAAAAAAGAAAAGAAAAGCCCAAAGCAAAGCAGAGCTCTCTGTTCTTCAAGCAGGGAGTTAGAGCACTAATTAGCATTGGTGTCCTGGCCGCCTGCCACCGCGCCGTCCCCCAGCCCAGCCAAGGGCTCTCGCAGCCAGGCGGTGCAGCAGGCTCCTCGCAGCGCCGGTGCGGACCTCCGGAGCGGCACCCCCTCACACCCGCCTTGCAGAGAGCCTCCTCTCCCGCTGTAGCTGACAGATGACCTTCAGACTGCAGAACGCCGCCCTCCCGCTCCTCTCCTCCTCATCAGCAGGGAGAAAGGCGTCGGGGAGCAGGTACGAGCCCAGCTGCAAGAGCCAAGGGCACGCCTGAAAGCTCCTGGGGTCCCACGCTGGGCCAGCAGCGCCCACAGGAACCCTTTCCAGGGGGCACAGGGACGCTCTGGCTCCGGGCCAGGGGGAACAGCCTCACTCCTCCTCCCCATCACACCAGGACCCGTCTCACTTGTATCGTGTCTTGTCCGTGCCACATCACACAAGCCAGCAAAGCATTGTCCTCCCCTTTTCCAGACCTCAGCCACCAAAGGGATCCAGCCACCCCTACCAAGCTTTCCCTGAGCACTCCGACAACCAAAATACAGGGGACACAGCTCTTCCCACGTCTACAAGCCGGTCCCTAACTCCAGTGACACCTTAACTTGGATTCACTGCCCCCAGCTTCAGGTTTGCGTCTCTCTGCAGCCGCTTCGGATGCTGATTTATTCCTCCACACATGCCCGTGCTAACAACTCCCCAGGCACGTCACAGCCCCAGCCAAGCCCAAGAGCCCTGCATCCTGGGCTACGGGCCCTGCTGCAGTGCTGCATTGCAAGCACTGCAGGGAAGGAGTTATTTAACTTTACAAAGAAGCACTTTTCATTTTGCTTGGGAGGTTTTAGCTAACGTCAGGGAGCGGTTCCCACCAGATGGAGGTTCTCCTGCAGTTGCCAGGCTCAAAGGGCAGCCCGGGGGATGCTACAGAGGGGACCTCACAGCCAGGAGTGTCCTGGGGGAATCAGACCGCTACCCAGACTTAGCAGAGGGATGCCTGGGGCTGCAGGGATGCCTGGGCAGGCAGGGCACCACGAGGGGACAGTTACTTACAGGAAAGATGATTCCTTGCAGCTTGTAACACTTTTAATCCTGTCTGCCACCGTTATAACGGTGAACGTCATGAACGCAATCTGAATTGAACGCGTGGGGTTAACGGAGGCTGATCCTGTTCCTGCCATGCTGTGGTCTCAGGAAGTGCTATGTTACCACTAAATAAAGCACGCGTTGGGAGGCTGGGAGATTACTGACTGAACCTGCCACACCAGCTGCCACCGTTACTTTTCCGCATGCCCGAAGCTGCTGCCCTTCACACCATCAGAGCCACAACCTTCAGTGCACAGGGCAAGCCCCTCCGGGGGCTGCCAGGTACCTCCCACGCCTGCAGGTACAAGCTTTCCCCAGGAGCCAGGGAAGGGGAATCGGGGAGCAGCCACTCTTGTTGCTGCCAGAGCCTTGGCCGCCTGCTCTTTGCTCTCACAGTGGGTCAGCCCCAGATGAGGGGTCCCAGAGCCCCTGAGCTGGTTGCGCAGCCAGGACTCGGCCTCAGCAACAGCAGAAAGAGCCCTGAGCAAGAGTTTGACCCCACAGGCTTGCTCATATCCCCACACTTTTCCTGCAGCCTAACCTGGGAACCACTGCCCTAACGGAAAAGGGCACACGAGATTCACCTGTAAAGCCACAGGACGCCTCCACCATCCGTGAGAAAGCTTCCCCATAAAAACTTCCATTGCTTGTAAAACTCAATGTGACCTCCTGGCACAGACAGCAAGCCGTGCCTGGCAGGCTGGCCAGGCTCCTCTCCACTGAGGTTGGGAGACAGGAGCTCCCAGGCCAGCCTGAGCGTGGGTACCATGTGCTCTGGGGCAGGACACCCAGGCTTTGCCCTTCCTGCCGGCGCTGCTGGAAGAAGCCGTGCTGTGGCTCCCCGGGGCCCGCAGGAACTCACTGCCACTCCTGGCAGAGCACAGCACAGACATGGAGAGCCCTGCCCAGGACCTCTCCCCATCCCACCTCCCCCTCCTGGCTCCCAGCCCACCTGAGCAGCCTGTGGGACAAACTTCCCACCACCGTGCCCTGGATCCCGGACCCCCAAGTGCTCTCCAGCATCTCCGAGCCTCTCCTACCACCCGCGCCAGCCCTGTGCCAAAAGCAGCTTGCACTGCATCGCTCTGAGGAGGCACCTTCAACCGGGGACCTGCACCCAAACCCTGCAGGGAGCCAGCTACTTACACGTCTCTCATGCCTTCAGCTCACTTAAAACAAACGTAAGAACTGTGCCCTCCAAAACGCCCCTCGGGGGAGTTTCCCGGCAGCAAGTGCTGCAAAGGCAGCCCTGGGTTTCGGGCTCTCTGCGCCCAAAGGATGACCTGCAGGAGCAGAAGCGCCGTCGGTGCGGGAGGGCTGATGCAGGTGGCTTGGCAGCAGCGCCAGGGGCTGCAGCGGGGAGGGGGCGGCTGCGATCTCCTTCCTCCCCCTGCAGCTGGGGGTCCTCGGGCACCCCCGGACCCGGATCCGGGCATCATGCTCCAAGCGGCAGCCCTGCAGCGCGGGTTCGGCCCCGCGCCGGGGAGAAGCGCATGCAAACGGCCGCTTTCCCAAAGGAAGGGGGAAAAAAAAAAACCCCAAAACCAAAAACCCAAAAGAATGACCTGTCGGGCGGGCGCGCTGGCGGCTGCGCTGAAGCAGTGCATTGCTTCCCTAGGGCTAGTCGCGGCAGCGGGCGGGCAGCAGCGGTCCCTGCTCGCCGAGCAGCAGCGCGGAGCCGGGCAAAGCGGGGGGCGGCCGCAGCGCTCCCGGAGGGAAGCCCCGCCGATGGAGCGGTGGTGCGGGAGGGCAGGGGGCTGCCGCCGGGACTTCGGAGCCCGCCCTCGGACTCGGCTGCGAAGTCACCTTGGACAAGCCACTTATCCTCAGCGCTTCGGACTCTCCGTCTGCAGAGCAGAGATAATTAATTGCGTTAGCGCCCCGCGGCCGGGAGATTCCGCCCCCAGCAGCAGCGTCCGAGCCCTTGCGGTGCGGGCGGGCCAGATGCGAAGCAGCTGAGCGCGGAGGGAGAGAGGGTCATCCCGCTCCGGGAAGCCGGGGGAAGGGGGGGGGACACACAGGGCTGGAAGCTGGGGGCAGCCCCGCCGTGCCACCCCCCGCCCCACCGGGCCGCCCGAGGTACCCGGGGCAGGGTCCCCCCCGGCGCCGGGGATCGGCCGGCCGTCGGCGGTACCCGGGGAGGAGCGGGTCTCCGCAGCCCCCCCGGCCCCCCCTTACCCAGCAGCGCTGCCAGCAGGCGCGGCGAGCCCGGGGCCATGGCTGCGGTGCGGAGCGGGGCGGCGCGGTCCGTGCTGGCCCGCAGCGGCCGGGCTCTGGCCGCCCCCGCGGAGGGCGGGCGGGGCCGCGCCGGGCGGGGCCGCGCTGCGCCGTCCTCCGCGCCCCCCTCTTCCCCCCCCCCCGCCTTCCTCCGCGCTCCTCCGCGCCCCCCCCGCCTTCCTCCGCGCCGCGCATCCTCCCCACCGCACCGCCCTCCCGCGGGGGGCTCAGCCCGGGGCCGCCCCGCCGTGTCCTCCCCTGGCACACCCCGGCCTGTGCCCCCCGCACTCAGGCTGGTGCCCCCGCCGCGCACCCCCGTGGCCAGTTCGGACCTTCAGCCCCCGGGGATCGCCCCTTTTCCAGCCCCCAGGAGGGGTTTGGCCCCGGAAGGGTGGGCTCCGGGCAAAGCTCCCTGCGGGAATAGCCCGGGCACAGCTTGGGAAAGGGCAAAGTGGCACTAAGGCTCGTGGCTTCCCCTGCTGCTGCTGGGAAGGGGACAAAACGGGCCAAGGCTGGGGCTCAGCTCGCTGCCCTCCATCCCTGTGCTCCCCTCTGGCCCCCCAAGGCAGACACCAGACAGCCCTGCAGCTGCAGACGGGGGGATGCAGAGCCAGGGGGAATCCACCTGGCGCCAAAGGGAACACTTTGAAAACTTATTTTTCTCACCGTAAGCTTGTTCCAGGATAACGGGCTGTGCATAAGCTCAGGTCTCCACAACCTTTTCTCACTATCACATCCATTAGACCTAACCTTCAGCAGACCACATCCAAAAAGGGGGTGGTAGGGGCCCTCCTAATGGAGGCCTCCGATGACGCAGCGTGCCAAGATAGAGCTCTACCTTTGTGCCCAGGTCCATTAGGCAGCCAGACCCCTCTGTGGAGCAGCAATTTGCTGGAGGTGACGCATCCCGAGAAGAGGCTTGGCGGGAAGGGGGAGGAGGTGCTGCCATGCTCGCAGGAACAGCACTGCCCGTTTCTCGGGGCTGTAGCCCTTTACTGGCACAGGGCACGGGTCCCGGCAAAGCTCCCCTGGGGGCCAGGCGAGGCTGAACCTCCCTTGCTGGGTACAGCACTACAGCATGGCTTCCCTCAATAGGAGTGCTTCTTTTTGGGTGTGAGAGCAGCTCGCCCACAGGGGTGCTGCCTAGAGCCCTGCCTGCACATGGGGCTGCCGTGGCCTGTCACCTCCAGGGCGCTTTCAGAGACTCCTCAGCCCCACTCCAGTCCCCTTTGCAGCTCGCCCTCCTTCCCACCCAGCCAGGAGCACGAAGCAGGAGGGAAGAGGGAAAGCAGGAGGCTTTGCAGGACGCAGGGGCATCCCAGGGGGCCCTGAGAGGATGCCATCAGTGCCTGTGGGTTGAGGAGCTAGGGCTGCAGAGCTGGCAACCAAGACGGGAAAAAGTATGGGCAGAGCGGGCTGGGCAGCGCTGGCAGCCGGCGCTGCGGGAGCAGCATGGAGAGTACTGCTGATGCAGCAGAAGGTGTCTCGGCAGGCCGCTGTGATGGACCCAGCTAGGTGATGAACACGGCTAGGTGATGGATATGGCCAGGGGACGGATACGGCTTGGTGAGCGGAGCCCCAGGCACTGGTGACCTGGCAAGCCGTGTGCTGAGACAGGAGGAGGCGGCCTGCATCTGCTGGAGCCTTGCTAATCGGGGGGGCCGGGAGGGGAGGCACACCTCCGAGGAGGTACTCTGGTGCAGGGAAAGGCCATTACGTGTGGAGGGCTCCTTCCCGGGATGCTCAGGTGTCTGCCAAGGTTGCTGCCACGAAGGCCGATGAAGTTGGGAAGGGTTTGGCCAAACTGGCATTGTGAATCCCCCCAGCAGAGCCCTAAATCCTTTTGGAGGCTGGGAAGAGCAGCGCCAAGCAGCTGGGAGGGTCGGCCAGTAAGTACAAAAGGGCTCCTCTGGGCACTGGCACAAACCGGGTGCACTGGGCTTCTTCCTCGACGACATGCCCCTGCGGCCACTATGTCCCTGCTGAGCATCACTGCAGCTGCAGGGCTCCACATGCCCGGTCGGGAAGAGGCAGCGAGCCTGGCACCGTGCTGCCCACTCCCGCTGCACGCCCGAGGCCAGCCGTGCCCTCCTGGCCACGCGGTCCCAGGGCTCGGAGCAGGACGCTGCCTGTCACAGGAGCCTGATGGAGCTGTCACACTTGGCAGCTCTGGCCAGTCTCCTCGGCCGACTGCTCTCGTGAGACATCTGCCGCTGCCGCGGGCTGGGGAAAGGCTCTGCTCTCCCGCAGCCCGGCCTCGGTGAGCGATGTGTGCCGTGGCAGGGAAGGGCACTCACCGCAGCTGGCCCCCCGGGGGTTTTGGCACGGTGCTGAGATGTCCGGCATGGGACCCGGGGAGACTGCGGCTCAGCGGAAACATCTTCTGCTGAGTCCAGCACAAGGCTGCCTGTGTCTGGTTTCAGGGAAGGCGAGCACCCTCTGCTCGGACACTGTCACCTCCCCAGGGGGACAGGAAGAAGGGCTCCGGGGTCCCGCCAGCTGGCTCACAGCCTGCTGGGGGGGGGGTGTGTGACTGTGGCTGCCAGGCCACTCCTCATTCCCTCTCACCTTGCGCTAATGGAGCTGGGAGGGTTAAAAAGCTGCTCTCCGAGGAGGGCTCCTGCTTCCCTCCACGTGGGTACCTAGCGGGGTAGGGCTGAGCAGAGCAGTTGGGCTGCAGCCTCCCAGCTCAATGCAGCAGGCGCTGCACTGGCCCCGGCTGCCCTGGGGCATCCTGCCAGGGACAGCCCTGGCCCCACTCCCACCAGCAACACACGGGCAGCCCCGGCCCCCTCCCAAGCCCCCCACAGCCAGGGGACGATGGGCTCCAGGAGCAGCAGAGCCCCCCTGCCAATGGAGGAGGTGGCGACGCTGGAACAGAGCTTCCCATCAGCACGTTTATATTTACTGCAAGGTCTTCTGGCTGTGACCTTTAAAAGACAAGGTGGCCCGGCAGCCCGGGAGCTGGCAGTGGGCAGGAAGCGCTGGCAGCGATCAGAGGCTCTGCAGGACAGTCCCAGGCTGGGAGCTGAGCAAGAGGTCCCGGGCACACCGACTGCGGGTGAGTGCTTGGCTGCCTTTGTCATTCTCAGCTCTCCCTTTGCCTGCAGCTCTCCCTTGGAGCAACGCTTTCCCCTCTCGCTGCCTCCTTCTCCCTGCGCAGAGCCGTCCTGCCCGCTGCCCCCTCGCACCCTCCAGCAGCGCCGGCTGCCCTCTGGGATGGGCAGGCTCCTCGCCCCCTTTCAATGCCCCTTTAATACAAGCAGGGAAAGAGTGGCAGTGTCCCCAGGCAGCCACTGCAGAGGCATCTGCAAGAAACACCGAGGACACTGTCCTGCGTCCCAGGAGAAAGTTTCTTCCTGACCTGGCACAGCCTGAGGCCACCTCCACCAGACCCTTCCTAGCCCCAGTCTCGGCTCTCCAGTGCTGCCCTTCACATCCCACAGCTCCCCGGAATTCACTGGCCCAGCCTGTCCTGTCCCCTTTTCCAGGTCCCCCCTCATCACTTTCCAGCCCCAGGAGCAGGGACAGCAGCTCTGGGCTCCCACCGAGGCACCCCGGTGTCCGCTGTGCCTCTGCTCGGCACTGAGCAGAGGTCTCCCCAGCACAGGGAAGACCCCTCGCCACCTCCTGAGCTGCTCTCTTGCTCTTCAACACCTCTAATCTCACCTGGTCCAAGGAGATTTATGCGGTCTGTAAACGTGACTGTCCCTCGTTCTGGGGGATCGGGGAAGCCCCGGCACTGGGGGGGTCACAGTCACTGCTCGGGACCCTTGTGGTATGAAAACATACCCTTGTTGTGTCCCGTGGGGCTCTCCTCCACCACCCCATAGCACCTGCCCTCCTCCTGAGTTTCTTGCCAGTGGCTCTCCTGGAGGCATCCCAAACCTGTGAGTCCCCCACGCTCTTTGCATCGGGCTTTGCTCTCCCCTCCATCGGGCTGACTCCCTCTGAAGCCAGGTGGCCAGATGGCCACGTGCCCTCCTCCAGAGAGCCACAATGACAAAGCTGCTCCCTGCCATGGGCCGTTTCAGCCTGGCTGGGCTGTACCCCCCAGCACCAGCCCTGGGGGAGGTGGGCAAGGCAAGCAGACAGCACTAGCCCAGGACAGAGGTAGCCTCAGGGTGCAGTGTGCTGGCCAGACCTTGCTTGTGTGCGGACTTGGGATGCGCAGGCATTTGGCGGCCCCGGCTGAAGGGCAGCTGGGAGAGGCAGGGCTGAGGGTGGCTGTCAGAGCTGCCCTCCATCTCCATGGTGGGTAAAGTGATGGATGAGCCTATTAACCGTGCCCCAGTTGTGCCACATCACTCTGCACAACATTGCTGGATTGCTAAGTCAGATGGCAGCCCGGATACGGGTGTCGATCACCCGGTGTGTGCCCCGGGCTCCGCTGGAGCCTTCTGAGCCTTACCTGCCATGCCCCGAGCAGCAGCCCCAAAATCTCAGTGTGTGAAGACTTGGACAGCCCCGCGCACCCTCCCACCCCCAGCACCCCTGGCTCTGCGGCAGCTCCCCAGGACTGAGCCGCGGAGGCACAGGCAGTCCCCCAGCACCCAAGGCAAACCTGCTGCCGCAGCGGGACCAAGCTCCGGGCACTCAGGAGCCCCCTCATCCCCCCGGGCAGACGCAGAGGCAGAGCCGAGGGACCCTGTCCTGCCCCCTCTAGAAGGCAGCAGCACAAAAGCATCCAGTGAAAAGTTTGCGTTTTGTTGTTCTTTTGATTGTTCGACCCGTACAAAGAGCAATAAAAACATCCTACACTCAGCAGCGTTTGGCAAAACAAACCCATCAGAAGGCGCAACCCCAAAACTATAGTCACGACCGATAACAGCGCCTCCTGTGTGTGTATATATATATTTGTAGAGATTCTCTCTGTTGTGTACAGCTATGTACATACAAATGCATTGGCAAGTTGCAATCCAAGGATAGTGCATGAAAGAAATGAAAGGCAGATGCAAGACTGGTCCATGTGCAACAGTCAGAGGCCCTTCGGCCGCAAAGTTGCCAGCTCAGTCCCACGTGGAGCCGCTCACAGCCCAGCCTCGGGCAGCAGGCAGCGCCGGGGAACCAGCCTCGCAGCCGGCTCCCTGCTGGCACAGTACGGGGAAAGCCATCCGGCGAGGGGGTGCGCAGGGGGCAGGCAGCCTCAGCCCAGCCCTCCCCGGGCAGGAGAGCCCGTGGGAGAGGGGGAAAGGCACAGCGGGCAAAACACAGCGCATTCCTGCTTGCGGACGAGCGGGGTGGAGAGGGCAGGAGGGCCTAGGGCAGAAGGCGATGGGGGGCAGAGCAGGGAGCGCACAGCCGTCCCTTCTTCCCCGGGGACTGATGGTGCTGTCAGGACATGGCAGCACAGGGCAGTGGGTGGCATGGCGAAGGTCTCCCTTCTCCCCTGGCAGCATTCCCCAGGGGAGACAGGGGATCTCTGTCATCACCGGGCAGTGTCGCCTGGGGCTCTGTGCACTGCCCCTCTCCTGCCCCGGGAGAAGAAAAGCCTGGGCATGGTGGGGCAGGGGATGCTTCCCTGGGTCATTATCCCTGTCTGACCCGCAAGAGGCCCCAGGGCAAGCTCCCCGCGCGCTCCAGCCAGCCCAGGTCTTGTGCAGGAGGCAAGGGGCTTGCCCAAGACCAGAGTGGCAAGCCCAGGGCAGGCAGGAACCCTGGGGTGCTAGCCCTGGGGCTCGCCGCATCCCCCTGCACCACAGCGGGCTGGGACCAGCCGGCATCACCGCTTTCTCACGCCTGCCCTCGCAGCCCTGGAGCTGCCCTGGCCACTGTTCATAACGAGCTGCAGAAGACGCAGGGCAGCTCCTGGGGTGCACGGGGGGAGCTGCCGCAGGCAGGGCAGGCGCTGGGGCATGGAGGGGGCTGGGGCAGGCGGCAGCCAGCACTGCGGGGCCCGCGGCTGAGCTGGCAGTGCATTGCCGTGGCAGTTACGGATTGTGCAGGGCCCTGCAGGGAGGCTGGAGGAGGCAGTTTCAGCATCACGGGGTTGCTCGCGAGGTTCCAGAGCTGCCCTGCCTCTGGGCCCGTGGCTGTGCCCAGTCCTTCCCAGCAAGCGCCCAAAAAACTTCCCTAGCAGCCGTACCCCACCGCTCCCCGCGACCTTGGTTTGGCACATCAGCAGAACATTTTCCATTAGAATTACCCTCCCCAAGAAGGAAACGAGCACAAAAAAAGTCAGCCCAGCACCTTTGGCTGAGACACTCAGGCTCAAAAATAGCCCGAGAGGCAGAAGGGTACATCCGTTACACACCAGGAGCCATTAGCGGCTCCAAAAACCGGCAGAGCTCAGAGACAGCGCGTGGGCCAATGGTCGTTACCCAGCCCTCGGCTTCCGAGCAGGCTGCGAGAGTCCCCGAGGAGCACGAGCTGCTTGTCACAGCACCCTCAGTGCCGGCACACAGGAGGAGACAGGCAGCTATTGGGGACCCCTTGGGGATGGGGACACCAGTGCCCGTGCCCCAGGCAGAGCAGGAGTGCCTCGGGGGTGAGATGTGGCCCTGAGTGGAGAGGACTGCTGGCCCCTGCTCTCTTTTTCTAGAGGGACAGGGTGCAGACATCTGGGCACGGGGCTGCCCGGCCCTCTCTGCCCCTCCTGGCACCCCTTGCTCAGGGACCGTGCTCTTCCCCCCTCTCCCACGCCACCCTGTCCCCAACACCTCCCCACGCGGTGCTCGGGCACTCGGAGCAGGGGACAAGCCGGTCCCAGCTCAGCCTCGGGGGCAGCCTCGATGGGCTTCAGCTGCCCTCCCCAGCCCTGCCCGCTGCGGCCAGGCTCTGGGGACCTTCTCTCCATGCCCTGCTCCAGGCTGGGGGGGGGTATCTAGATGGAAGGAGGGATGCTCTGGTGAGACAGAAATCCTTGCTCTGGGAAGCACATCAAGGGGGGGTCACACTGTACAGGGGTGCAGAGGGAGGGGTAGGCAGGGGAGGCGTTACTTGGTGCCCTCGTCTGGGTTGCCTTCGCCATCTGTCTTCCCTTCCTCCTCCGTCTTCTGGTCGTCCGTGTTCAGCCTCTGCTGCTTTTTCCGGCGCACACATTTCACCACCATCAGCACCAGGATCACCACGGCCAAGAAGCCGCCCACAGAGGCACCCACGATGACGGCCACCGTCGAGTCGTGCTTCGGGGGCTCTGGGGAGACAGGGCACGGGCTCAGGGCAGCCAGTGGGAGCAACAGGGAACAGGCAGGGCTCAATCCCACCACCGGGGAGCAAACCCTGCACACGGAACGCAGGGTGAATCATAGAACAGAGTCATAGAAGGCAGGGCAGAGAGCCAGCCTCGCACCCATGGGTGCCTGACGGCAGAGGGGACCCCTCGACACCTTACCTTTTGTGAGCACCTTCAGGCTGATGCTGGCATGGCCCCGATGCCGGTCTGGGGGGTTCAGGACATAGCAGTTGTAGGTGCCCTCGTCCTCCAGCTGCACGTTTTTGAGGGTGAAGGACACATCGTACTTGGTGGGGTTCCCGGTGAACTCCACCCGGTTCCCAAAGCGGTCCAACTGCTTGTTCATGATCTTCGTCCGGAACTGCAGGAACTGGGCAACCCGCGTGGGAGAGGGGGTGAGACAGCTTTCAACACCCCCTGTGCTCCCCAGGCACCCCCCTCCCTGCACGTACAGCCCAGCAGTGCTCGCTCAGTTCCCAAGCTGCAGGGTCCCCCCTCAGCTCTGCCCACCACAGTGGCCAGGGTCTCCTCGTGGCACCTCTCCCCACTCTGCCTCGCTTCTTTCCGCAGTCGGTTGCTAATTTTCCCCACGGTGAAGGAAGACCAGATAGCAGGAGCATGCATAAGGAGAAGGCCCAGGACCCCAAGGAACGCACACGACTACTTCAAGCTGGTCCCAGGCACCCTTCTCAGCAGATCCCCAGCCCGGACGAGACTCACCAGCTCCTCAGAGCAGTTCCCACACTCTTGGTAGGTCCAGTTGAGGGAGAACTGCTTGTTTTCCACCTTGTAGCAGGAGTTGAAGGTGCAGGAGAGCTTCACGGAGGAGCCATTCAAGGCGCTGATGGTGGCGGGAGCCATGACCTCCATGCCCAACCCCGTGGGCGCTGCCACAAACACAGACAGCAGAGACACAGAGGGGTTAGAAAGGGCTGAGCCGCTCTCCCCATCCCACCCTGCTTGCCAGCCGGCCCCACAGAGCTCACCCTGGGGCCTGGGCCTGCCCTTCAGCCACATCCAACGCTGTGGCCAGCCAGAACCAGACTTCCCCTGGGCAGAAGTGCCAGGGGGACAAGGAGGGAACAGCCCCGGCCCTGGCACCGTCCCTTGGCCCTGCTCTGCACGGGCTGATAACCCCTCAGTGCCATGCCTCGCCTGGCTGTGCCCGGTGCTCGGTTCTGCTGACTCCGGGCAAGCCCTGCTCCTGTGCGAGGCTTTCCTGCGGCGGAATCGATGCCGCTGAGCAAAGGGCTGAATGCAGCATCAGCACGCAGGGCTCAGCGCCACAGCCACGCAGAAATTTATGGCTGCGCTCATCAGATTTCCTTCCCAGCAGGACGTGCTACGGCGGCGAGGGCTGGGATCTGCCAAGGGCCAGCCCCTGGGGGCTGCAGGGGGAATGCAGATGCTCCCCCCACCCTCCCCAGTGGTGTTCGCACAAGGATTCTCCAGCTGGGAATGACTGGGTCAATATCTGTCGCCCCTGGGGGAACGAGGCCAGTCCCTGCACCTTGGCCTTGCTGTGGCAGAGAAATTGGGACATTCCCTGGTGCAGGCTCACCTGAGGCACGGGCAGTGAGGGGGTGTCTGTGCCCTGCTCCCTCTTCCACTCCCTTCCTGCAGCCCCCAGCAGCCCCCGAAGCCCAGTGCCTGCATCCAGCACCTTCTCCCCAGCCTGCAAAGGGGAGGGTGCACACACGGAGACAGGCTCCCACGCAGCCATCGAGCTGCAAACTCCAAGGCTAAGCACAGGGATGGAGAGCCCTGGGAGGGCTGCTGGGATGAAGCTATAAAGAAGGGGGGAGCTGTGGCACCCCACAGGGCAGGGACAGGGACACTGGCAGCCGGTGCTTTTCCAGTCACCTCACCTCTCCCCTCTGGCTGCTGCTCTTTGCTCTCAAATCCTCTTCCCGAGCTGCTCCTGACTCCAGCCCTGTGGCCAAGCTGGGTGCATGGCTGCTCCGCTGGCTAATCCGCTCCGTCTGCAAGCAGGGCAGGAAAGGGGCCAGGCTCTGCAGCCGGGGAAAAGAGGCTTTTCCAAACTGCAGGTCTTGCTGCAAGGTGCAAACCGGCAGCACCCTGAAGCCATCTCTCCGGGGGCAGAGGGGTGCCCTCCGGGTATAGCAGCCGTGGGGGACCACCCTCCATCCAGCCCCACCGCACTGTGCCCCGTGTGCCTGCTGGTGGGGTGGCATGGTTTTGTGCCACATCCTTGGGGCAGCCCAGGGCTCCGCAGAGGGCTGAGAGGCCACCAGGAGCCCTCCCAGGCTCTGCAGCGATGGAGCAGCCCTGGCCAGGGCTTTGCCCTGCCACCAGGTACGGCAGGACCATGGCGCAGGCGGAGGGTCCTCGCAGGCAGCCAGGATGCCATAGACATGTTCCCCCGGAGCACCTATGTGTGCTGGTCCAAACTCTGCCACTGTCCCGGGCACCCAGCACTTGGGGGACAACAGAGGTGGGGAAAGAAACGGCTAAAATCCCTGGGACCCCCTGTCCAAACTGTGTCCTTGGGCGCTGTGCACACTCCCAAACGCTCTGTCACGCTACTCCCCGCGCCCGGGAGGCAAAATGACACGCTGCCTCTGGAGCAGACCTGCCAGGGGTTTTTTCTCTCTTCCATTTCCCAGCAAAGCAGCCCCCCAGGAGCTCCGGGACGGTGCGAACAGCGCTTCAAAGAGGTGATGCGCTCCCGTTTCCAATCGATACAGACCCAAACCTGCTGACACACGCTGCTGGCGGCGGGGCAGGGCAGAAATGCAGAGACCGGGGTTCCCCCCCCCCAACCCCAAGCAGCGCCGCCAGCCCAGAGCCCACTGCCCCAGCAGCCAGCCACACACGGGAGGACAGTCACAAGCCACCCGCAGCCCACCGGCCACCGCCTCCCCAGCAAGGCAAAGCCCCCACGGCAGCCCACAGCCCCGCCTGGCATGCAAACAGCCTCGCTCCTGGAGGGAACCTCCACCAAGCGGGATGCGTGGCTTTTATTTTTTCCCTTTTTTTTTTTTTTTTAAAGAGAAGATGCAGTTGCAACATAACCCACCCCCCACCCCATCCTGCCTAAAAGCAGGTCACCCCGGCTGGCGGGTTTGGGGAAGGTGCATCTTGGACCACCTCCATCCCCGACCCTGCGGCACAGCATCTCCGGCTGGCTCGCTGCATCCCCGGGGACAGGAGGGGCTTCTTGGGGCTGGGACGTGGGGAGGGGGCTCCTGGCCAGAGAGGGTGTTTCTCCCCAGCCCGGGTGCTCTCCCCTGGCAGCCGTGTGCATGCAAGAGGGTCAGAGTCGACACTTACCCAGCGAGAGGAGCAAGCTGAGGCCAGTGAGGAACAAGGTGGGCTGCGGGAGCCAAGCTTCCGGGCTCATTTTGAAGGACATTTTGTGTGTGGAGAGGACCTGGTGTTGGTGTGGATTTTGGTGGTGGTGGTGGTTTGCTTTTTTCGAACGCCCGGGTTATTTGCAGGTGACATATAACATTAGAGCTGCCTTATTTCCACAGCCCAATATGGCTGGCTGGAGCCGGGCTGGCTCGGAAAAAAACCATAAATGCTATGGTTGGTGGATTTCTGCAGAGGAAGTGGGAGGGCAGAAAAATTTTCCCCTGAACAGGAGGCGAAGGCTCCCAGCGCTCCGGCTCCGAGGTCTGCTCATGGGCTGTTGTCACCCACCGTCTCCTGCAGCATGCGGAGCCCGGGGCAGCCCAGGAGCAGGCTTCTGCTGGGAGCCCCCCTGGCCGGGCAAACTTGCCCTCGGAGCAAGCAGCACCCAGGGCTCCTCTTCCCCATGGGAGGCCAGGATCCGAGGGACTCGATCTGAGGGCTCCCGCTGGGCCCCTGCAGCCCCCTGGTTTCAGTGGGGCCATGCAGATGTGTCACCTCTGCCCTGCTGGAGGCTGGCAGCCAGCCCTGCTCGCCCCATTCTCAGCAGCAGTTCCCAGTCCGAGGCCCCAGGAACATCCGAAATGCCCTCCTGAAGCCAGGCAGAGAGCAGAGGGGCTGATGTGGCCTGGGAAGAGCAGAGGGGGTCCCAAGGAGGCAGCCTGCACAGAGTGCCCCAGCAGAGGCAGGCAGCCAAGGAAGCCTTTGGGCCATGGCCTCCAAGCCTGGATTCAGGCTGAAGAGCTGGGTTCAGGAAGGAGACAATATGTCACCTCCGAGCCCAGAGAGCTGGTGACAGCAGCTGCTCAGCGCCATAGTTCTCGTGTCCTGGGACACAGGATGGAGGGGGTTGCTGCTGCAGCATCCGTCAGGAGAAAGGCAAGGGGTGCCCTGGAGCCAGAGCACAGCTCAATTCCCACGCCCTGGGGAGTAAGGGACGGGGCAAGGGGGAGGCAGGAAGGATGCAGAGGTGCTCAGCTACCTGTCCAGCTTCAGGAAGGGAAACGGGGCAGCCAGGAGAGCAGGCATCAGAGAAGAGACAGAGTGAATACAGGAAACCCACTCACAAAAACGGCTCACTGCACACACAGCAGTTTCCCACCCGTGTCAGGCAGGCAGAGCCCACGCTGCTCTGCTGGAACAGGTCCCACGACCCTGCAAAGGCAGCAGAGGTGGGGTGTAACCCCTCTCCCTCCCCCCCCACCCCCGACACCCCAAAAGCAGCTCCGGGTGCCGTTTCCCCCCGCAATCCCATTACTTGGCTTCATCCAGGAAAAGAGAGTAGGGTGTCAACGTGAAACCAAGGAGTGCAGCGGGAGCGGGCTGCGCTGCAGTCTCCCATCCAGCCCAGGCGGGTGGGAGGTGGTCCCCCGGCTCCCCGCTGCACCTGCAGGTGTCAAACATCTATATATAGTGCCGGAAAAGAGCCAGAACACCCCGAAACGCTGCCCCAGAGGCCCGGGAGGGGGTTGCTGAACTCCCCCGCTGGCCACAGCAGCCTGTCCCAGAAATAGGGTGCACACAGAGATGCCCACCCGTGGGATGCGGCTGGTGCAGGGGAGACACGTGTGAGCACACGCACGTGGGGGACCCCGCTCCCCACCATCCCCTGCAGGGCCAAGGCTACAGGGGGGACTCGGTGCAGCCCCCCCAGGTCCCTTCCTGCTGCAAAGGGACCCCCCCCTTCATGGCCCTTTTGGCTCCACTGCTCCCCAGAGCCAGCAGGGCAGGTGTGGGTGCCACGTGCGAGGCTGTGTGTGGGTGCAAGGGTTCCCAGGCCCTGGGCCAGGCAGTTTTTGGCACACTTGGACATCACACGCTTAAGCAGGAGGCAAAAGGAAGCCAGGAACAGGCTAGACTCCCTGAGTTTTATTATCTCAGAAGATACCATTGGCACGTCTGCACAGCTCCGGCCGCATCTCCCCCTTGGTCCCCCTGCCAGGGTCTCCTTGGAGATCCTGTTCTTGGGACCTGGAGCTGCATGGGCCAGGATGGAAGCTAGAGCGTGGGGGCTGCGTCCCCCTCCAGAGACCAGGGAACAAGAGCCAGGGAGACACATCTCTGTCCCAGGAGACAGTGGGGTGGGATGTGCCCCAGCGGTGGCTCTGGTAGGGAGCACACAGCAAAGTGACACTGCTTCTTAAAGGACAGGCTGACGGCAGCAGAACACTGGCCTGCCCCAAGGAACAAGGCTGTCTTGCACACACCTACTGGCTCAGGGGCTCACATCCCCCTATTTCCTCCCCTCTGGAGCCCAGGGAAGTGCCACGTCTAGTAGGCTGTAGAGTTCCTGGCTTTGTCCATCCTCCTGTCTCCCCTCTCCCATCCATTCTGCCGGGATCACCCTCTTGGCCAGCTCCACGTAGACGCCGTTCTCCTGTAAGGGCGAGGAGCGCTGCAAAGAGGAAGGGGCAGGACGTGAGTCTCACCACAGGTATCAGAGTTAGAGTGGGCAGGAGGCAAAGGATGCTGCTGTGTGGCGTGGGGAGTGAGGGGTCAGGCCCTGGATGCCATCATCCCGGGGGGGCTGGTGATGTAGGGGGTCGCAGCAGCCCTACAGCTGCCCACCCTGCCCACCCCTGCCACAGCTCGGGGTGGCTGCTTGCCTCCTCACCATGGTCATGTAGGTCTCCTCAGCTCTCTTCTTCTTCCCTGTATCCTGCTCAGCCTTGGGCAGCTCAGCTCCAGGGACTGAGGAGTAGAGTGCTTCCTATGGGAGGGAGATCAGAATACTTGGAACCAAGCAGCCCCCAAATACAAGGGCTTTCTTACCGCAGTCACAGGGCTAGCAACGTGAGCCACGGCTGTGGCTGGCCAGCAAACAGCACCTCATGCTTGGCCAGTGTGGGATGCCCTCCCTCAGCATCCCCAGCCCTACACCCCATACACCTCATGTCAGTGATCCCTGTGTCCCGGGGACATACAGCCTTCTCTAGTGATGAGACAGCAGCCATCCTGTGTGAGGACGAGCCTGGCCCAGGATCCCATCTCCCCCCAACAATCCTCTCTGCTCCTGGGGATCTGGTGACTGCAGGAGGATCTGCTCCACCAGCACCTCCTCTTAACTGCAAACCAAATGACACGGCAGGACACAGGGCTTGTCCCAACCACTCCCCACGCACGCAGCTGGCAGCGCAGCAAGGAGCCCACGGCTCTTCCATGTGTGCCACGTCCCTCGCTGCGGGTGGGTGGCCAGGCAAGGGCACAGCTCGGTGTGTGCACAGGCGGGCACGCTCGGCATCTGCCCTGCAGCCCTGCACGCCCCATCCCTCCCCTTCTTCCCCTCTCCTCCCTCTCTCCGGTGTCCCAGGGCAGGGAAGGGACACCCTCCCCTCCACGCAGCTCAGCCTCAGCTTTCACCTCTGCTTTGTTCTTGCTGCCACCGTTTCCAATCCTCTCCAGGGCCGTGTTGGCTGCAGACCTTGAGGGAAGGCAACAGCAGCGTCATTTCCAGCAAGAAGCATCACCTACTCCTCCTGGTCCTGCCCTCCCTCTCCTGGGACACTGGGATCCCCTTTTAACATGCCTCAGCCAGGCACGTGCTGGCACTCCAGGAGCCCAGGAGGTTTTGGGGGCAGAGAGGGGACCTGCCAGGGCAGTGTGACACTAGAGGGCAACAGAAGCTCGCACCCCAGTGTGGGCAGCGGCGTTACCCCAGAGTGATGAACCCTCTGGTTCCCGCAGCTCCAGCCCTGCTCAGGGCAGGTCAGGCTAACGCTCGGCCAGGGAGAACAGTGCAGGAAGGAGGTAAGGGGGTGCTTTGCTCAGCCCCATGAACCCACAGCTAGCACTGGTACCTCTTCCTCAGGCAGAGTCCAGCCAGGAAAGCCAGCACAACGGTCACGCAGCAACACCCCACAGTCACAGGCCAAAACCAAGCGTCTCCCGAGGCAGCAGCATCCTGGGTGTGCGCTGCTCCTCGTCCTGCTGGGGAGACACAAAGGCAGGGGATGGTACACACAAGGACCCTGGCCCTACTGCAGAAGCACCGTGGTGGCAGGTTCAAGGGCTCCCCGGGAGCCTCTGCAGCCCTTCTGCGTGGGGCTGAATGGAGGTGGGAGCAGTCCCAGAGCACATACCTCTCTGTCCCATGGGGCTGACGTGCAGCACCGTGTAGTTCTTGAAGATGCTGCTGTTCTCAAACAGCCGGATCTCGCACACGTATGTGCCACTGTCGTTCACCTGTACATTCTGCAGCTGGATAGAGCCATCCCAGTGGGAGATGTTCCCTTGCCACTGTACCCGGTCCCGGAAACGGCCCACAGGGACACTATGCTTGCTGTAGTAATAAAACACCATCTCCTCCTGCCAGGGCAGAGACAGCATCAGGTGAAAGGAGCCCAGTGGAAGGGCACTGCTCAAGAGCCCTCAGGTCCATGCTATCTCCCTCTCCCTCTGCACACCGGAGCCCAGCTCACTCCCACGCTCTCGGAAAGCCCCAGGAGGCAGCAGCCAGCGCTGAGCTTCCCCTGCGGTGCAGGGCCACGGGGAGTGATGGAGATGCCCCGCCACCGCACAGGGGAACCTCCCGCCTCCTGTGGCCTGGGCCAGCCACACAGGCTTCCCCACAGCCTCCCGAGAGCAGCAACGCTGCCTGGCTCACCCTCCCCTGCCCTGCTCCACCGCCCACCCCCTGGTCCCAACCCACCTTCTGCACGCCAGGTCCCGCCATGCGCAGCCAGTCCACCTTGTCCATGGTCCAGCCCTTGACCACCGGGTCTAGGAAGAGGCACTGCAGCAGGACAGAGTCCCCAGTGCTGGCTCGCAGCTGAGGCTCCATGAACACCCAGCCGGCCGACCCGCTGCCTCGCTCTGCCAGGGACAAGGACAGTAGGATGAGTCCAGGGAGGATGGCCGGATGCAGGCTGCCTGTCCCCATTGATATCTCCTCTCCAGAGAAGCCTGGGGCTAACGCCACTGACCGGTCCACCGCGCAACGGGGAAGCCCTGCTCCCTGTGCGGGCAAAGCCTCTCCCCGACCCCTGCTTTTGGCGTGCCTGGGATGCGGGGCAGCACATCCTCCTGGCCGCCAGACCAAGGGCTGCGGCACTCGCTGAACCAGCCAACGCAGAAGGGAAGTGGGGAAGCTCAACCCCAACCCTCCGTGTCTGCGAGCCAAGGGCTGCAGCTCCGGCGGGGTTGGTCCCGTGAGTCACTGGCTGGGAGAACCAGCGCCGCTCTCATCTGCGCCAGGCCAGGGGCAATTCAACCACTTCACATGAATTTCAGTTCCTCTTCCACAACCTGCCCATTTAGCTTCCTTACCCCTTGCTCATGGGGCTCCTGACCTGGGCTTGGGCTTGTCTGGCCACGTAACTAGTGCTTAAGATTTCTAGAGAAGCCGGACAGTGGGTAAAAATAAAAACAAAACAAAGCAGAGGAACATCAAAGAGCACAGAGCTGACACAACCAGCACAGAGCAGCTGCCGACACGGCAGGCTGCGAAGGATATAGCAGGAAGAGGAAACAAGGAGGGCAGAAAACATCCCTGAAGCTCGTCAAGAGAGGCCCTGCATGCCCCAGAGTCCACATGGGCCACGAGAAGAGCGGCTGAGGCTCTGGAAGTTGTTTGTCAAGAACTGAGCCGAGCAGGGAGCTGCTCAGACAGGTCGACTTTTCCTGGTGGCTTAGCCACTCTGCTCACCCCGTCCACAAGCCACCGAGGGCTGGGCCCTGGCCAAGCACCACATACTCGTCTGATGCCCTGTAAATAACAAATGCAAAGTGCTACAGCTTCCCAAACAGGTTTCCTTGGGCCTTGACCAGCTGTGGAGCTGAAAATGACAAATATTTGCCAGCGGAGAAGACCAAGGGAGCCAGTTGCCTCAAGCAGAGCCAAAATCAATACCTTGGAAACCCTTCCCTGTATTTAGACTTGGCAAAGCAGTTCTAGTTCTTTCAAAGCCTTGGAGTCTGGCAGAGTAAGTACAGGATTCCACCCAGGGATGCCATTGCAGTTTGAAGCCTACAGATGCGGGAGCTCTGCGGGAAGGGAAAAAGCAGAACCCAGAGAAGTCACTGGTACCCAGGAGCCCACTTACTGCTGCCAGCCCCCCGCGCCTGCAAAACCCCGGGGAGTTCTCACCACAGGAAGAGAGGAACGATGGGTCTTTTGGCAAAAGGCAGAGGGGAAAGCAGGCAAAGGCACTTAAACCACCAGAATGACTTACAGCTTACCCAGCCACATCAGCACCAGAGTCAGGCTCAGCAACACCTTCATCTTACTCTAGGAAGAAGAGCAGAGGTGATGGGTGAATCAGTTTTTCCCAGGGCAGGAACCCTAACAGCTTGCAACTGAATTGAACCCCAAGCTCAGAAGAAGACTTCCTTCAGTCCTCCGGTGAGGGACACAGCCTTTGCTGCCTGGATTTTAGCCACTATCCCAGCCAGGAGCCTGGCACTCAGCGAAGCACAGACCTCAGCGGTGTCTCTAGTTTGAGACTGCTCTGAGCCCTGGAAAGGAAGGGAGGGCAGGGGGGAGGGCTCAGCACCTCTGCATTTTCCCCCAAGTACTGAATCTTTCCGGTGGTTTGGGGGTCGAGTCTACAGCATCTGAACCGAGGCGTTCATAGATGTTAACTCTGCACGGAAAGCAATGGGACGTTTTTTCTACTACATCCTCAGAAAAGTTTGGTCCTAAAAAACACAGACCCCTTGCTCTAGACATGAACCCCTTGCTCCAGCGTGCTGCACATGGTGAGAACTTCTGCCGGAACCCTTCAGGGTCTGTTCAGACAGTGCCAGGTTGGTCACTGTGTTCAGTTTGACCTGCTGCACCACCTCTCAAAAGAAAGCCAACATCTCCTTTCTACACGTTGTAGACAGACTCTGCAGCCTGAGGAAGGACTGGCTGTTGTCATCAGGAACACACCAACCAGCGTTCACGCACGGATCACGAGAGAGCAAAAGCCGGTACCCTCTTGATGTGTCTGTGCCCCATGGTTCAAAGCTTTGCTCATTCAAAACTGATAAAGATATTTAAGGGCAAAAAGTTACAGGGAGAAGCCCTCCCGTTTGGAGAACCTGCACATCACAGTTGAATTGGAGGCTGCCGTTACCAGTACTTGTTTTCCAATATGTACATTTGTGCTGCTGAAAGAGAAAGCCAACGAGAGACAGTCATCTCTGAAATCTTCCTGGCTCCTCTCATTTTTCCTCCACTGTACAAGTCAGAGGATCTCTAGACCACCTTCAGTAAGGCTTGGAAGGGGAAAAGCTGCCGGATATTTCCCCCCAAGAAACAGCTATGAAAAGAGTTGGAGTAAATGCATAAGGTGCATCTGCCACTATTCCTAGGTGGCAGGGATCCAGGGGTCCCTTCAGCTCTGTGGAGCAGAGAGAGCCACAGCCACAGATCTGCGCTCCGGGGATGCCAGGTTTGCTGGGGCAGCACCAATGTCCCCAGCATTCCTTGCAGAACCCACGGTGACAATAACGCCAGGCTCAAAGGGCAGCAGAGAGGCGAGAAGAGACATACCAGCTCCCTGCATGTGCCCTGGAGTGGCAGGAGCACAAACAAGGAGCAGGGAAGGTCTTCCCTAAGAAAGCCTCCACCTCTTTACATGGCCAGGTATGTTTGCTACTTCCTGTTTCTTTCCAAATGCATTTTTTTTCTCAGCAAAGGAAGCTCAAAAACACGCTGAGACAGGCACTGCAGGCCCAGAATTAGCTGCTGGGGGCCCCACGTGTCTGTTCAAGGCTGAGAAACATCACCAGTGCTTTCCAGTCCATGCGTGGCATTGCCCACAGTCAGAGATGTAAAACTGCCTCTGCCCGTCATTGCCTTCCCCTTTCCACAAACAAAATCCTGAGAGGCGGCAGCAAGCCTTCTGGAATCCTCTCAGATCTGCCTTTCAAGCAATAACGACCCATTTGGGGGTTGGGTGGTTGGAGGTGGAGAGGGAGAGCTGTGTGGTTTTTTGGCTGCACCGTCTGCCGCTTTGCCGTGACACACTTTGTGCACGGGCGACCTACAAACACAGCGCAACTCCTGCCGGGCTCCGGAGCCCGGGGCTGGTGCAGCACATCATCTCGGTGTGGCAGCCCCAAAGCACCCTCCTTCCCAGCGACGCTGCAGCCAGCCAAAAGCTGCAGAACTCAGAGCTGCACCCTCCCAGGGCCACCCCCGTGCAGGTCCCAAAATAGGAGCCAGCTTAAAAATAAAGTCCTCAGCGCGCAGAAGGCTGTGTGCTGGGACATCCACAGCCAGAACTTCAAACACTCTCTATTTCTGAGCTGCTGAGGCTCTGGGTCCTTATTTGCCATTGAATCCTCCCTGGATTTAGCACCTGATTTCTCAGAAGAACTCCTGGCCCTGCCTGGGAAGGCATTTTTGCAGAGTCTCCCGCTGCGGCAGGCAGCAGCGAGTGGGTGCTGTGGTGCAGCAGCTGCAGGCAGCACCCACTCACCCAGGCTGTTCTGTAGATTATGGTGCTGACATTTCCAATCCTTCCACAGGATAATTGCCTTTACTAAACAGATGGGGGGGGAGGAGGAATACACAGATACTGTACTGCCTTCACATTTTCCTGCTTTTGCACATGGTACCTGAATCCTCAGCGAGTCTTTGTTGCCCTAGTTCTCTTTTCAGGAAAAAAACAAAACAAAAATACATATTATTGCAAAAAACACTCACCTGGGGTGGCTTGGGACAGTCAATTTGTCCCTTGCACAAAGGGTTCTTCAGTGACTAATTGGGAGCATCGGAAAGACTCTGGGTCTTTCTGCTGCTAAATCATCTTGAGATTGAATGTGCAAAAGCTTTGTTGTACTTACCATCTGTCTTTGGTTTCAAGTCTCTTGTTTCAGGCTGAGTTTGGTGGTCACTTTCAGCTTGCAAGGGGAAGTCAAGAGCCAGACTGAGGCGGTGACAAATGAGCGAGCAGAAGGGGCTGTTTCGGAGAGGTGAGAGCTACAGATGAGGGTGCCCCAGAGCGAACGAGGGGTACAGAAGGAGAAGACACTTTGCATGCACAAGACATGGCTCAGTCCATGGCGCCAGGCTTCTATGTGCGAAGTCAAGAACAGAGAGATTCTTGGGAAGCAACCCTTTTGCTCCCTCCCGCTTTGTTCTTTGGGATGGGAGGTGGTTAAAGCACTACCACTCCTCCAGGATCACGTCCTGATGAGGCACCAACAGCACACACCACTGAGTAGCTCAGCTCAGCCTCGTTGCTGGGGGTCACAGGCATCTTACAGGAAAAAGGGATCATCAACACGCTTCTCACAGTGTTGTCAGCCGCTGCCTTTGGAAACACACACAAAATACACAGCAGAGACCGCTTTCAGCTGCGCCACCCCTCATCAGTCACTTTGAAAGCTAATTTTCATCCTTCCTCTTCCTCTGGAGTACCACAGCAATCACTGTTCTCTACCCCACTATCAATGGTTTCAATGGTTCACAAAGCAACTTCCATACAGCAAAAGAAGAGAAAGTTAAGTTTCACTCATGCTTGACACCATTCACACTCCAGAATGCTATTACCTTCAAGGTGAAAATTTAGCATCACGTCAGAAAGATTTGCCCAGGTTCTAGCCCCCTGTTTGCAGAGGAGTCACAGTTGAAGGCAAACGTTTTGCAGACAACGAGTAATTCATTCCCACAAAGAATATGAGCAATGTATTATCGCCGAAAGGGGAACAATAAAACCACTTCCTCTAGGCTGCGCATCCCATCAACATCCTTTCTCAGGACAGTTTTGCTTGGGAGAGCCATTGCATCACCAGGAAACACAAGCTTTTTACATATTATTTTACAGGAAGAAAAGTATATTTCTTTCTGTGGAGACATAGATCTACAGCTCACCTGCTTTGCAGTCAGGAACTTCAACATACCTGTATCTGGCAGCCCTTGCAGAGCTGCTAGAGAGGGCCTCAGTCTGTACTCCCTTTTGAGTTCAATCTGTTCCCTGAACACCTTTACCCATCACCATGTGACAATTTCTACAGCTACATAACAATGCAGGATGGCACTTCTATGAGTTCAACTGTATTTAGCCAAATAAAGAAATCCACAGCCCAGAATGAAAGAATGCAATTTATTGGTAATGGCACATCAAGGTCAACGGTAAACTTAAACCACATGTGTAAAAGGAGAGTATCTGACCAATGCCACATACAGAAGGGACGCAGAAAACAGCAGCTATTTAGGTACAGAGCACACACAAATTCTGCCATTCTCTGTCACCCATTATTGGACAAGAAAGAGAAAGTACTCTTTCTTAGCAGGCAGTCATGATGTGTGTGTAGCTGTTTTCCTAGAACGGCACCTAAAAGAAGAAAGGAGGCACACGGCTGTTTTTCTGAACACAGAACATCCCTTTGGATGCTGCTCGAGTCAGTGGCTGAGGTAGATGGGGTTATGTTTCCCCAGACACAGAGTCCCCATTTATATGCATTTCGGATTTTTAAAAAAAGTAGTTCTTTATGAATTGTTCTTCACTTCTACAAGTAGGAGAAGTACCAAGGAACGCAGCTGTTGGACAAGTAATAAAAAAGAAAGGGAAAAAAAAAACATCAGTTTTTTACCTCACACATCAACAGTGTGAGGTGGTCCTGTAATTAAGTGGTATATTAAATCAAGAAACAGTTTAAAAATCAATAGGTTCTCTTCGCTCCAAAACAAAGGATGCCATGCACCAACTTAATCAAACTGTTTTAAGTCCTTTGCAAATACATTCCAAAAAAATTTGAGAAGAAAAGCTCGCCAGTGCCCAATGATGATGACCTTAGAGAGCTGACCTCACTCTGACGTAGCCTGTGCTTCAGGCAATTCGAATTCAAGGGTGCAGGAAGGGAGGGACATCACCATTAATAAAGGAAACAAATTTGCAAGTAGACTAAGAAACAGGTATTGTCAGAGTGCTGGTAGGAAACAGGCTGGACAGTTGTAGGCACTGAGGTATCTATAGGCACTGGAGAAGTGAGGTTAAGACATTTTTTTTTTCCCCAATAAATTAGAAAGATTTCAAAAATCATTATTTTGTTCTTAAATAAAAGCAAATTATCCTATTGGCATTATTCTTCCAATCTCCCAAGATTAGAGCAGATCCTTCAATCTGCCCTGGTTATCCTGCAGCCTTTGTCCCTATCCAGCCATGATTTTCAGTGCAGTAATTTTGTTCTTTAGCCATAGCTTTCTTTGGTCTTCCATCATCAGTACGGGTCTTCCTCATCCGTGTCCTAAACAGGGAGCATTGAGAGAGAAATTGAGACTATGTAGAAGACATGAACCAAGTTATGAGTTCAACGAGATTTGGAGTCAGGCTTCTGACAGGAGCTTAAATGCTTTCCAAAATGCTGCTGAGCTTGAAGAAGCCACAGGATTTGTAGCTGTGTGAGCACTTGCGGCTAAATCTGACTTACCACAGGTACACACATAAATTACCACTGTCTTTTAATAGAAGAGCAGCTAAAGCTCAAGCAAAAGACAAACTGCCATCTTCTTAAAAAGCACCACCAGTCCCTACAGAGGAGGCCCGGAGCAGCAGAAGTTGCTGTTTTTCAGCTACAACCAACCCCATACCCCATCATCTACTGTTTTAACCCCAGTAACCATTGATGGCATCCCCACAATCTGCAGCTCTCAACTTGAAAGCAGCAGAATCAATCACAGAATCACAGAATGGTTTGGGTTGGAAGGGACCTTAAAGATCATCCAGTTCCAACCCCCCTGCCCTAGGCTGGGAAACCTCCCACTACACCAGGTTGCTCCAAGCCCCATCCAGCCTGGCCTTGAAGCCCTGCAGGGATGGGGCAGCCACAGCTTCTCTGGGCAACCTGTTCCAGTGCCTCACCACCTTCACACCAAACAAGTTCTCTCTCGTGTCTAATCTAAATCTCCCCTCTTCCAATTTAGAACCATTGCCCCTTGTCCTTCCACTGCACTTACTGACAAAAAGTCCCTCTCTGGCTCTCCTATAGGCTCCCTTCAGATATTGAAAAGCCGTTATAAGGTCTCCCTGGAGCCTTCTCTTCTCCAGGCTTAACAGCCCCAGCTCTCTCAGCCTGTCCTCATAGGGGAGGTGCTCCATCCCTCTGATCATCTTCATGGCCCTAACTCAATCTGCCAAATTTTACTCAATATGAAAGCAGAAGAATTATAGCATTCAAATTTGCCTTCTCTCAAAGGAGAAGACGACATTTTTCAATTTTTAACATCTCCAACTGTCTGGCAGCATTTGTCTCACCAAACTGGGGCTCCCATCCTCTCCCAGCTCTCTGCCTGCAGGAAAGCCACGGTGCCTCCCTGCTCCCCCACGTCACTTACGACAGCCTTTCCATCTCCCATGGCAACTCTCCCATTTCCATAAAGCATTTTTGGCTTCCCACACCTGGCAAAACTCTCTTTCCCATGCTGCTGCCTTGTAACTGCTGTGTCTTATGTAGAATTGTAAATATTTCATACATCACTTGAATAATTGCTCAGTTTCCATTGTGTATCTAATAAAGCATAGAAACCATCAGCACACACCTGTCTGAAGGCTCACATGTTTACTACGTTTTAAATCACTGACATTAGAGTAGTGAATCAAGCAGCCCATATTTAAATCCTCCTTAACATACTTCCCCAACTGTGTATGAAAGATGTAAAGGTGTGTCTGAGGTAACCTTGCTCTGTAGGACAGCAGGAACAAATGAAAACACTCTCAAATTAGGCATATTAGTGAGCTTACTTTGGAATGTGCCACGCTTATGGCCGTGGCTGCTCATGCCAGCTCACAGAATGCAGAGGCACCTTTTACAAAACAACTAATAGCAGAGGATAAGGACACTCAGTAGTCCCAGCACAACACATCTGATTAACAGATGCTTGCTGGCAGGGTAGCAAGACAACAAGCAGAATTAGAAGACAATGACCACAACAAAACAAATAAAAAGTCAGAAACAAACAAACCACAAGAGTTCAGCAGCGTTACAGTGTGACCAAAGCAGTGCAAGTAGGAAGACCTCCGAAAAAGGAGGCGAGGCTGCACACTACCGTCTTCGCAAGAAACAGAGTGGACTGAGGTATCACTGCCTCCATTCCCCACTGCAGCACTGTCAAACCCAAAACTGCTTTTGCACAGCCTTGAACGAAACTTTGCAGCATTGTAGCTAGCACTTAAATTCTGAATTTTCATCTTAGAATCATAGAATCGTCTGGGTTGGAAGGGACCTTAAAGATCATCTAGTCCAACCATTAACTTAACTGACAAAAAAATAAGTAAGAAATAGGAAATAAAAATTACCAAACCATATTCCTGAGGACCATGTCTACCCGTCTGTTGAACACCTCCAGGGATGGTGCCTCAACCATTTCCCTGGGCAGCCCATTCCAATGCTTGATAACCCTTTCAGTGAAGAAACATTTCCTAATGTCAGCTTTGATTTCATTAAAGAAATTCAGAAAGAAAAATCTTTTTGGCAGATCTGAAGACAACTTCCCCTATCAGTAATGCAGCATGACCAGCAGCTCACATCCCCTATAGTCTGAACCTGGAAAACACCAGGGAACATATGCCTGGCAGTTTGGGACACTTCTTTGACATCCAGAGGTGTCACGACAAGCTCTGCCCGCTGCTCTTATCGCCTCTTCTGAGCGCCAAACTTGACAAAACCACTTACAAAAACACCAGCTTTCACTTACCACACAGTTCAGGCACCAGTTTCTGAGTTTCCCCAAGCAGCTGTCTCTCTCTGTACGTTCAGGCCTGCAGGAAAAGCAGAGGATTAGACTCGTCTTCTATCTCCTACGGACTGTGAATTCTAGTTCTACCACACTGAACTGAAGGCTTTTCATCATGAGGAAAAGCCCTTGACTCTGCACAGCAAAACTAAAAAGAATAAAGAATCTCAGGTCCCTTATTCTGAAGGATGACATTTGACTTCAGTGCCGTGAGAAATACAAGAGTCGTTATTTGGCTGGCAAATCTTACAACGCTAATAAGACCATTGTATTAAAAACCCATTCTGCAAGAAATCATAGTACTGAATTCATTGTAAAAACAGGTGCAGCTCCAGCAGTAGCAGCGTTACCTTATTGTTCTCACTAGTGAACCTTTCCCAAACAGAACCCTCTGCAGTTCAGAAGGGAATTCAGTCTGTGAGGCTCACTCAGTACCTGCCACCTCCGCCCAGGCCATCGCAGGGGAGCCCGTTACCATCATTCAGTTTCTTTTGTCGGCACAGATACTTCATACCAAAACACAACATAAAGCCCACATAAGCAAAATATCTTGCTGATTTAGACTGAAATAAATCTGATTGCAGAAGTGAAAGACAGTCTAACCGCTTCAGTTCCACGGCCTCACACAAAAAGGGGAATGTACAGCACGCGCTTCATGCTCCAACTTGGGGATTTTCGAAAGCTTTCTGACCACTAGCTAAATTATACTTATGGAGAAGTAGATTTCAGTGACTGAACTGCAGATGCTGAGAGCTAGGAAATGAAGAACAGTGGAGAAACTGTCCTTTGGCCTGTCTCAACAGGCCAAAGCAGAAATACAGGCTTTAGGTTCCAGCCAGAACTTACTCATCAGACACTTCGATGGAAGACTTCTTACAGCCAGATTTTTTTTTCTCCTTTAGCACTCCAAATTTTCTTCCCATCCATACCAACAGCAGAACGACCACAATGATGGAAGGGAGAAACACTAAAATGGAGAGCAGCGTTGCTGAAGTCAGCTGGAAGGAAAGGCCTGCAGGAAAGACAAAGAGCAGCCCAGCTGGACCAGCAGGAAAATACGGCTTTCTTAAGTCTCCATGAGGAACGTTCATCCAGGACACAGGTTGCCAGTCTTTTCACATAAACGACAGAACCAGCAGATCCAAAACAGCTTGTTGCTGAATCTGTTGGATTCCTATCATAAATCCAACACAGTAGGGTGCTTTATACACACAAACAAACAAAAAAAAAAACTACAAAGGAAGGCAGGTCACAACATAGTTCTTTCAGCATGTCTAAGCTGCAAATTCAGGGCAGGTATCACATGCAGGGCAGACAAGGAAACAAAGTATTACTGAGAATCAGTGTTTGTGACATGACAGCTATTTTAAACCACTATTTCCTAAAATGTTTAACTTGTTCTACAGCTGTGATATGTGGAGACAGGAACTCCTGAACATATGCACACTTTTGATTTCTGTTATTACCGCAGCTTCCTCTCTCCCTTCCTCCCCACAATAAATTCAACAGTTCTCAATGTGTTTAGCTCAGAAAGACAGGCTGAGGCAACTCTTGCTGAAATTCTAACATGGAGCTCCAGGGAACCCATTTCACAGGTGATGCTCAGACTCTTAGATCCTAACCAAGCTGCCATGCAGCTGTGTCACATAAATGAGGACCTGCCATTGAAATGGAGTCCTTACCTCTCTCCACAACGACCAGCATCGTCTGGGGAATGTTATGGTATGCGTCTGGAGGGTTCCTCACGCTGCAGATGAACGTCCCGTTGTCACTCGTCACTGGGCTTTGGATAGCAATGGAAGCATCACCCTTGGCAACATTCCCAACCCAGGATATCCTCTCTTTGAACTTGCCCACTGTTGTTGGGTATGGAACAGACTGGTAATGAAAAATCTAAAAGGAGGCAAAGACAATAATTGAGCCAATAAAACACTCGTCTAAGTGAGCAAACTAAACTACTGTTTAGATTGTAAACAGAAAGGAATACAATTTAAGTTATCAAGAAAAATACTTCTTATACAGGAGACTTTTTCAAGTTCCTATTCAATAATTTTAAGTCAATCCCATTTCATTAGCTCTCCAATGCTTTTATATACCAGCCTCAAGCTCTCGGATGTCACCATCACCATTCGACCACCTCATTCCCTTCCTTTCAGCAGAGGAGGCTCCTTGCCTCGTGCAAGACAGAACACTGCAGTTCTTCAGGTTTGGGTTCTTGCACTTTTGCCCTCTCTGTCCTACAAGTAGAGACTGAGCAGACCTCGCTTCATAGGAGCGGCACACTTTTGTTCCAGATACAAGGACACTCCTAAGAGTTCAAATGCTTCAGGCAGCAGAAGTCACTGATAATCCATGAAGATGTGCATTCCTGTTTCCACCTTGGACGAGAGATTATGCTTAGATTTAAAAATGCTGCCAACAAAACCAGCAAGTAGCAGCCCATAAACCCTAGAGGCTGCCATTATCACTGTCTTCAGACTATCACTGCCCACATGTTCTTACCACTCCGAGGTATATCAGCAGCAGACAACAGAACTGCCAGGGTGCAGCCGCCCTCAAGAAAGCTACTAAATGTTTTAGTCATTCTATACACAGCTACAGCATACAATGCAGCACTTGTGTCAAAACCCGAAGTTTATCTACTTCATTGTCATCATGCTGTTATACATTTACATAAAATATTTTTGCTCAAACAAAAGCAGTTTCACAATGCAACGATAAGACTCCCAAACCCCAAAATGATGAAGAAACACAGCAAGGCAAACAAAAAATATCACCAGATTTTGCATGTGAACAGAGGCCTGGTTAGTCTCCACCAGAAAAAGACTCCATGTTCCACTTACTGTCTCCATCTGACCGCTTGTGAAAGGCCGGTACGTCCAGTCTATTGTCAGGCTCTCAGTGATGGGAGAACTGGATTTGAATGAGCATTTCAGTGTCACTTGTTCACCAACAAAAGCTCGCACTTTAGGACTGACTTTAATTTCCAGGGAAAGAGCATTGCAGACACCTGACGGAACAAAAGACAAGGATTAGATTCTCATTATCTGTGAGGCACAGGAGTCACAATGTCCCAAAGGTATCAATGCACGTGCAGCTCAACCACACTGCCGAAGACTGAAGCACAGTAGTGACCACCCTTCACGATGAAATTTAAAGAAAAGCACACAACTTCCCTAACCTACTCTCTGTGGGACTGGAACTAGCCCCAGGTAAAGTATTTATTTAGAATATACCACCAAGAACCTGTAGATATTTAGATGCAGAGAAGAAGAGCTGAGAAATCGCATCAGCTGGTTCTCTGACAAGTTGCCAAGTGCCAGCTTTAGACTGCTTCAAGGCAGTTCTAGCTATGCATGTCTTGCCCCAAAGTTGATACGGCCAGTGACTTGCACAGGCACCGGCTCAAGAGTCACCCTGCAGCCGCAAGCACTCTTACTTCTCGTTTTCAATGTATGCATTCACCTCCTGCGATGCTCCAGACAGAGATGAGGGCAGCCTGCCCAACATTTAGCAGGAGCATCACTCAATTCCTCCCTTTCAAAAATCTCCTGCTCCCAGGTTGTGAAGGTTCATTACAGTGACACTCTGCCTGAAGTTCTGCTCTCATTGCCACAGCTGCCTCCTGTGCCGTGCGGGTTCAGAAGGAGCAGGCACAGATTTCAATTCGCATTTGCCAGTTCCTCTGCAAGTTTCTGGCACCGCACCCCTGTTCTACGCCTGCCAATATAAAATGCGGGGGCTTTGACACCACTCTCTTTTTGCTACCAGCTCAAAGCCCAGAAGTCCCGAGTGCAGCAGCTGGACCTTAGCAAGGGGAGCGGAGACGGGGTGAGGAAGCGAAAGCTGCCCGCAGCCCTACCCGCCCGAAGGGGCTTCGTTCCGCCCGCCGCCCACCACCGGCTCTCCCCTTCAGAGACCCGGTCCCCCCGGGGACAGCACAGCCCCGGCCGTCCTCTCTCCCCTGCAACGACCCTTCCCGGAGCCTCCGAACCCACCGCCCCCCCCGCGGACCACCCTCCGCCGCCCCTGGAGCCGCCTCCTGGGCAAGCCGTGCGGGGAACCCGGCCGGGACCGGCTCGCCGGAGGGCGGAGCCGGGCCCTCCCACCTCACCGTCCCCGGAGACTGAAGAACCCTCACCCGGATGGCCCCCCGTTACCGAGAAGAAGCAGTATCCCCCGCAGAAGGAGGAAGAAGCCGCCGCCGGCCGCCGCCGCCTCGCCGCACCCCATCCCGGCTACGCTCAGAGCCGCAACATGGCGGCTCACCTGCGGGCTGCGCAGGTGAGGGCGGGAGCCGCCCCAAAATGGCCGCCCCCGGTCGCCATGGCGACGCGTCGGCCGGCAGAGGAGGGGTCCGTCCCGGCCGCCGCGCCCTACTCTCTCGGGAGGAAGCGGGTACCAAAAAACCCTGGGCCGTCCGTTTCTGGGTTACCCGATTCTGGCACTTTTTCCGGGCAGAAAAGCCCTGAAAGGAAAAGAGGGCGCAGCAGGATGATACCTCTGTGACACCCACATCGCTCTCCACCAGGCACGTTTATTTATTTATGGCACTCATGATAGAAAACGAAAACATACAAACAGAGAATGTGGCCAGCACATTACAGGCAGAGATTGAAAGTCATAAAGATACTCTTTAAACAAAACGGCTGATGGTGTCATTGAATGATACAACAGAATCGCAGAACGGTTTGGGTTGGAAGGGACCTTAAAGATCATGGAGTTCCAACCCCCCTGGCCCTGGGCAGGGACACCTTCCACCAGAGCAGGTTGCTCCAAGCCCCATCCAGCCTGGCCTTGAACCCCTCCAGGGATGGGGCAGCCACAGCTTCTCTGGGCAACCTGGGCCAGGCTCTCACCACCCTCAGAGGGAAAAATTCCTAAATCTCCCCTCAGCCGGGGAGCCGAGGGGAAAGGAGGTCAGCGTTGGGATGCACCGGCAGAGATGGAGAGGGGAAAAGGAGCTGCCAAAGGCAGTGTCCTCACTGCCACCATTACCAAGCCTACTGAAGCTGCAAGAGATCTATATGAAACACACACCCACTGGTAAATGTCAGCCCGAGTGAGAAACACCACACATTCCCCATACTGTAATACTTCCCATTTAAAGCAGCAAAGAGATTTAAAGTATGTTGCAGCAGCCGCCTGTTCCTGTGATCCCTCCATAGTCAGTCTTCCTTTTAGTGTCATCAAAGAGGATTTTCAGGGAGGGAAAAAACGGGCAACAAAAACGCGCCTCACAATTTTTAAGGTGCAAGAGTGCACCTGCCCAGACACTTTGAAAATCTCTGTTCAGTCAGCAATCCTGGCATTTTGTTCAAATCTTTTGTTGGCATTTTTTTTATCTTCAGAGCAGCCTTCTTCATGTTCTGCAGCTGTGAAGATGAAGGAAAGTTCCTTGTTCAGGAGGCAAGTTCCTCCTGGTTTGTTTCAATGAAGGAAATTTACAACTGATGTCAATGGCAGCCTCTCGCCAGAATTTCAGGTTGAGCAGGGAAACCACTCGCAGCGTGAGACATCTGTAATTCAGCTTTGTTCTAACATCCAAAATTACAAGCTTTCACCATCTGCTTTAGAAGTACCTAAGAAGGAGAATTATAAGGAAAACAAAACAAGAGTCGTTACTCGCAGTTATTGTTGAAAACAAAAGTAATAGAGCCAACTGCTGACCTCAGAAATTGAAGGAGTAAAAATTATGCTGAAATGTTTCGGCAAAGCCAGCAAATCTGGAAACAGCTCCAGTCTTCTGCAGTAATTTTAAAACAATAAAGTAAATGAATCAAAAAGCAGATTCAAAACTGGCAAAAGGAAATGAATCCATTAATTCCTCTTTATCCACAAAGCAGGCCAATCACGGAAAGTAGCCACAATGGCTTTCCTACAAACAATCCTGAACACTAGGGTGTTCAGCTAAGAGGGAGCTGTCTCCACTGCCTGTTTAGCTCTCAGTCTCTCTCTGAAGGTTCCTCGAGCGCACAGTGTGACCGTGGCCCCAGTTGTTTCTGCTTAAGGCTACCACAGCCTGTTGACTGTGAACAGAAGTGAAATACTCGAGTAAAACTGTCTTAGAAAGTCTGCAGTGATACTGAGACATTCATTAGAGAATGTTTTAATAGATACCTGCATTATATATTCCAAAGACCTCTAGTCTTCTAGTGGACAAGCTTCCTTTTCTTCTGTGTTCTTCAGCTTCTCCTTTTCTCTACTGTTATAAAGAAAGAGACGGGAGGAAGAAAAAAAACCAAATCAGAGATCCTGAGCAGTAGAGTCACATTCTGAGTTACATATAACATACATAACAGAATGAGAAGTTATATGATAAGATAATAAGCATCCTATGGGCATGGTCACCACAAGGGCAGGTTCATGGAGGAAAGAACAGAGTGATCATCTCCCAACACCACCACAGCACCTGGATCCCTCTCTGAGCAAGAAGCCACCGTGAAAGACAAGAGCCAAATGAGGACTCCAGATCTTGCTCATCCTGGGGCCCTGTTCTGACTGCAAGCAAGCAGCCAATTATTGCTAATTGTGCTAGCAGTTTTGCATTGTAGACGCTCAGTGTAGGGTCCAAGACAATGATTCAGAATAGCTACGAGGATATATTTGGCAAGCTTTCCCGGAAGCCTTTCTCTCTTTTCTCCATCCTTACAGTTCAGTGTCTGTCACCTCGATCCTCTTCTCTTGCGCTTTCTTCCGATGGTGTCGGCAGATAATTACAACTATGACCACAATGATCATCAGAACACAAGCAGACCCGATAGCCACTGCCAGGAAATGGATTTCTGAGAAATGCACTGCATGGAGAAAAACACATAAACGAATGAGTAAGACACACAGAAGGCTCTATGTATGAGGTTGGGAACCTGTATCTGTAACTATAACCTTTTGTAAGGCTCCTTTTTAATTTGTATCCATTAACTGCCCTCATGCTTTCTCTTTTCTTCCATACACTTGCCCAAATGTGGAGGAAGACGTGCCAGTGCTTCACACTGGCTAAATTCACATCACTTCTGGTGGGGAGGGGTTCTTGGTCGCTCACCTTTCTGCACAACTCTGAGCCGCACTTCACCAATTGTACCACCAACGTCAGGTGGGTTCTTCACCTGGCAGGTGAATGTCCCGTTGTCAGTGGGCTGCAGATTCCAGAGAACGATGGAAACGTCGTGACGCTCAATATTCCCATCCCAGGTGACTCGCTCTTTAAACCGCCCAGCTGGCAGCTTGTAGGGCTCCTTGAAGTAATAAAATACCTAGGGGAAAGAGAGGAAGGTGTCATTCTCAGGCTCTGTGCAGCCAAAGTGGAAGCAGCGCATGGAAGTGGAGCGGCAATGGCCAAGGCACTGTGTTGGCTCAGTCGCTCTCAGATGAACTCTGGGGCCATGTCAAAAGAGAGTGCCTTTGCTCCAGCAGCCACGTGAGCTCTGTCCTGCTCAGGCCCAAGGCTTCCTTAGGTGCGTTCAGCTGTCTCTCAGTTACACAGCAGTACAAGTTGAACCACTTGCCCTGCCACATTGGCCAAGGCAAAACACTCTAAGTCGCATCAGATGCAGGTTGTCAGCAAAGACATCGGGTTCAGCTGTGGTGTAAGCAGGTACGGTTTCATCAGGCCCCAAATATTTTAACCTGGATTACCCAAAACTAAACATAAAAATTATTTCTTTAGCCAGGGTCTACAAACAAAACTTCTCAGAGTAATCATTATGAGTCACAGAGAGAAAGCCCAACAATGTACATCCTCACGTGCTTTGGCTGAACTCGCCTCTGCTCAGACCTGGAACTGCTGCAGTCACTGGGCTTACTCAGTGCTGGGCTTTGGGAATGTTTGTTTGGGCAAGAGTGCATCACTGAAATGGGGCATAAAGATCTCACTCACCGGCTCATGAGAGCTCTGGTCCTCAGGCTGGAAGTTCCAGGTCACTGACAAGTGCTGGCTGACAGGGCTGCTGCTGGAAAAGGTGCATTTTAACCGCAGGTTAGTGCCGTTCACAGCATCCACCTCCCTGGAAGTGTGAACTTCCACGGCTGCCGCAGGCCAGAGCGCTGGAGGGAAAACAGTAGGTGTTAGAGGCAAAGAAAACTACCGTCTGGGAGCAAGCTCATCATTTTTCCTTATCTGCATTTAATCTATGCAGGAGCCTGCCTTATCTATCCTGGTCAGTGTTTAACCAGACAGTCGGCAATCACACAGATGTAATTACTGAGGGAGGTGATCCTGTGTATGCAGAGCCCAAGAGATCCCCTGTGCTTCAAGATTTTTGTCTGTTGATGTGCAAGCTGCACCGTGCTGGTTTCAAGGGAGTCTTGAAGGGAGGTGCTTCAAGGGAGCATTCATCTGTATTGCCAGTACAGAGCTTTCTCTACAGTTTTGTGGCTGCACAGTTAAACATTTACAGATCTGATAACCGGTTGAGAGAGGACCAGACAAGGGCTTGCCTATACGGACAACAGACTTTGTTTTGGGAGGACATGTCTCTCTTCAGGCATAAGCAAACTTGACTTATAGGAGGTGCAATGTGGTGAAAATGCTATCCCTATTTAAATTCATATGTGGTCCTGACTGGCACTAAAGATATATAACTTCTCACATGCTTGTCCTGGTCACATTATCAGAAATGATTAGACTTTACTACACTCAATTCGCCAAGCAGATTTCTTCAGAAATGCAGTCCTGCCCTTTGAAGGAGGACTGCTGAGCCCCAGTAAATAATCACTATTTCCCATGCTAAAACTTGCCTTGATAGACTTCGTATTATTAGCCCGAGCTAGCGCTGTACACCACAGCGAAAAATGCTCTTATTGACGTACAAAGTGCCTGTTAGAAGGTTAACAGCCCAGCTGGACAACTATGGTCAAATATAGTCAGGCTGAGGAACTCTACAGGAAATCCTCTAGGTAAATCTGTAAGCATTTGTTTGTCAAAGAAACATCCTCTGTTAACCAAACCACCACAGCTGTCACTTTAAAAATAAGTTAGCATCGCTAACTCGATGCTACCCTGCAAGACGGATAATCAGTGAGAGAGAGCATCAAGACACAGGGAAAATAAAAAGAAAAAAGAAAAATAGGAAACCCAAAGAGTTTCTGGTGAAGATGCCTCTCATCCCTGAGCCCTAGTTGTCCTCTGGCTTGCCATGCTGTCCCAGAGAGAGTTCAATCCCTCTGGCAGATCGGTGGTGCTCTAAGTTCCCACTTTTCCCCCCCACCATGGCTGTTCTGCTTGCCTGACTGCTCTAGCTCTCCAAGTTAGTTCCTGCAAAGCAGCAGTGCTGAGCTAAAAATCTTGCTGCTGCTGAAAGGGAGAGTTCAGCCTTCCTAATCATGTGCTCCCTTAGTTTTCCTTTACATAATGGTAAAACCAACCCCATGGGGAGAGAAAATATTAACTCATCTTCCTAAAGTAACAGGAAATTATCTCACCCCAGCGTGATTCAAGAAAAAAAAAATGCTTATCTGGAATTGTAGAAAATGGGTTCATAACAAAGAAAATCAATACATTTTCTGTATTTGAAAGTAATTTATAACCAAAGCCTTCCTTGCCAAGCAATTTCTTTTCTCAAAGGAGAAAATATTTGAAATGCCAAAACATTGAAGGTGTTCACATTTGAAAACCTTTATTGGCAGACATCGATGTTTCTCATCCAAAGATTCACTGTCAAATCCTTGCATTTCAAACTCCTTTAAAAGAACAGCCGTGGGAAATAAGCATAAAATACTTTTTCCAAGACAGGTTACAAGCCTCTCTGTGTGCTGATGCATCTGGGAAAGGAGGACATGATGGTCTTAGATTCCAGCTATATTGATATAAACCACTTAAATCTCAAGCGAATTTATTGTTGGCCTGGAGCCGTTGCAGTGTGATGGATCTAAACCCAGCGCTGCTTAACAATCTCCAATTGTTCGGTAACAAAGATAGTGAAAAAAGCCATCTAGGAGTAAAGTCCAAATTCCTGGCAGGAGAGGAAAAGATGTGTAACCAGAGCTCAGAATGAGATCAGTGTTCTTCTTCCGCCTGAACACACCTAAACCTGTTTGTCCAAGAAACTCAATTCCTTCGTGTCACTTGCAGTGAACCCCGGACTGAAAGAAACACAGCAATCCTCCGCAACCAGTACCTGAGACTCCTGTAAAGTCGCTGCATTAATGAGGATGATAATTAAGAGCTCAGAAGAGGAAAGTCAAGATGGCAACGGAGGCCAGACGGTACCAGGTTTCCTTACCTGGGAGCTGCACCCCAAGGACGAGCACAGCACCCAGCCAGCTGGGGCCATGCATCGGGAAGACAAGTCCGTACTCCACAGGCTGAGCAGAACCGGAAAGAGAAATTCTTTTCAGGTTCTCGATGCCAGGTGAAAGATGAGTTTTCTCAAAGCCTCCCCAGCAGAGTAGAGCAAATTCCTTTCTCGCAGCTTGGCCTGCAAGGCGATGTGAGTCCTGTGAGTCAGAGAGCACTCCCTGCCCTCCCACTGAAAAGCAAGGTGCGGCCAGCACGGCTCACTCCTCTCTGTAAAGGAGAGAGATTCTCAAGGTAAGATTAATTTCTTCTGCCTCCCATATTCCTTTGCTCTTTTGTGTTGCAATCATCCCTCCTCCCAGCTTCCACTTGAAACCACTCCCCTCTTGTGGGAGGTAATTATGCTCCTAAAAGAAAATTTGCTTGAAGGTGTTCACAGATACCCTGAAGGAGAGGGCCATTAGTATGGCAAAACCCTGCACAGGATCAAAAATAAGCAACCCAAGGTCGGCAGTCTGTAGCAGCACTGCAGGCACACATCCAGAGGATGGAAATGTCCTACTAAAACACAGATACCTACAGCAAATTGGAGCGATCATTTTAATGTTACTTGGCTGCAGCCGTCCCACAGAAGAACTGGGAAGCTGCATTAACTGGTACATTAGAAAAGTCAAAAGACAGCTACATCCAGCCTAGTGACAGTCCAGGCACAGGTGGGGAAACCCAAGCTTACAAGCAGCCCAAGGCATTAGAGAAAAAGAGTGCAACACAAACTGTTTTCCTGGTGGCACGTGGCATTGGTGAGAGCATGAGACTGAGCTGTGCATGCGCGTTGGCAAAACAAGGATGTTTGGTTTTGAAAACTGTAAATCACTTTAACAGCAGAACCTGCTGCTGGCTGTGGCTGTGCTTGGTCCATGGCTTAGTTCCAAAAAAGTTATCCCAGGTTATAAACTTTTGTTATTACTGATGCTAATTTTCCTTGCAGCAGTGCCAAGGCAGGAATGGGAGGATGCCCCAATCTCTGGATGTTTTGAAAGGTTCCCTCCAGCTTCAAGCCGAGGAGCAAAATAAGGGGATTCTGCTGCGCAGCAGTGTGGGCTGCAACTGGGATGTTTGGGATTACCTGGGACATGCTGAGAGGATGTCAGAACCAGCCAGTACAAGGTTTTGGTGGAACGAGGACAGCAGCAGGACTCTCAGACTTCCATGAGAACATCTCTCCTCCTATTTGCTGTTCTAACCACCTCATGGCAGTTTATGAATAGAACACTGAATTTACTCTCAACATTTAAATTTCAGGTTACAAATTTGACAATGCAAAAAAAAAAAACCAACCAAACAAACGAAAAAAACCCAACACTGAGGCCATCAGTGTCACAGATGGTCCACAGAACAGCACAAAGAATCTTGTCTCTGCTAATAGTCCGGAGGTACCATATATCTCTATTTTCATGGGAACAATCTGACCCTGTGTTAACCCTTCATCACTGCATCTCCCCAGATTTTCACTCAGTTACTATAAGAACCGATTAGGCTGGGGTTCGTTCTTTGTTTTGCAAACAAAGGGTACTTTTGCCTTATCAGATTTTGTTTCAAGTATCTGTAAGGCAGAGCTCAGCAGTCAGTTTGCTGCCACTTCCTAAGACTGTCTTCCTCCAGAGCAGCAGCTTCTCACCCTCAGGCGCTCCTGGTTGCCGATACCACATTCCTGTAACGCACAGGGCTGGGAAGAGAGGCTGTTCTGATCCTTATTTGCAGAATTTCACTAACCTTCAGCATCTTGTTTCAAAAAGTGCTGACTCCAGCTGTCAGCAGTCAGAAGACCGTGTCCCCGGCATCTTTAATAGTAACCGAAGTTCGCTGACGTTTCAGTTTGAAATAAGTAAAAAAAAAAAGATCTGAGAGCTAAAGAGAGCACCCCAATAAATGAATCAGGGCCCGCAGCGTTGTGGTTAGCCACGTTGCTAAACGGTGAGCTCTTGGGAAGGAGCGAGAAGCCAGCTCTGTCCTTCCAGGCATCTGGAAAAGTGTCCTTTGAGTGGGACATCTGTGTGGCAGGTGTGGAAACGTCTGCTTTGGACACGTACCCTCAAAGCCCCGCTATACTCACACCCGCACCAGCAGCTCCGCTGCCTCTGCAGGCTTCGAGCAGGGCGGGACAGAAAGACGGCGTGTTCTCACTTCGTCCAGGCTGGATTTCCATCCCTGCTGGAAGCAAAGCTCGGAGAGGCCCCCGCCCGGCTCCCACGGAGGGATGGAAAGCTGTGCCTGCCCCGGGTGGCAGTGGGGAAGGAGCCGGGTCCCCCTGGGGGGCAGCCGGGGTGGCCGGGGCGAGCGGAGCGGGCTGGAAGGGCTGCGAGCCCCCTCTGCTGGAGCGCGGCCGCCAGCGCACCCCCGCGGCGAGAGCCTCCCCACAGGGACCCGGCAAAGCCTCCAGTGGGCCAGTGGCAGAGGTGTTGGAGCACAGCAGCTGCGTGGAAGGATGTCTCGGGCGTTCCCGTGGCTCTGCTACAGCCGTGGTCCCTTCTGCTTTAGGCAGCTTGCGAGACAGAGACTTTCTCCCAGGAGACCGCCTTCCCCCCAGCATTTACCTTTTGTGAGGGCTGCCAGACTGCTGAGTAGCCGGACATAAATGTGATTTAAAGAAATGATGCTGATTTCATTGTAGGTGCAATTCATAACATGCTGCATGGAAATGTTGAATTGCTTTTGCAATTTTGCAATATTTTTCTCATATTGAAACCAAGGAGAAACAGCACCAGAGTTAAGCAGGTTCCCCCTTGTCAGGAGCACGCGTCACGGAGTACCTGTTGGGAACGGAGCATCGGCGTCAGGCCAGAGCTGGCAGCAGGACTTGTGGGCTTCACCATCCCTTCCAATGCGCTCCTCGCTGCCAGTACGTGCACGGAGGCAAGTCAGGGTGAGGAGCTGACAAATGCCACCCTTGAAGAGGCAACAGGAATAAATGGGTTGTGTTAGAGCTAAATAACAAAAGCAAAGTTTAGTTAGCATCATCAGTGACTAAAACCTCCTAGGGTTTTACCATCTGGCACTTACGTGCTCTTTTCTGCTGGCCGTGCAGCATCTCTAGGTGCTGTACCATTTCTGGTTCTTTCACGTATTCCCTTGCTATGCTAAGTTGCTTGCAGTAGTTTGAACTTCAGAAACACTCGCTTTGAAGTGTTGTGAGGAAGGCTCTGATGGCAAATCTAATCCACATTTATCCCTCCTGCTGCTCCCAGGGCAGTACAAAGGGTCTCCTGAGCCTTGCGCTGGGCTGGTGCAGAGCAACCACCCCTTGTTGTCAATGACGTTCTGTGAAGACGTTTTGAGTCTCCGCACTTCCTGACACGGGCTTATTTTACCATCGGTGTTCCGTGTCTCTCTTGGCTGCTCGCAGGTTTCACTGGAAACAGTGAGTCTCCCCAGTGCTGTTCAGTTCATTGCCATACACAATTCTGGGAAAAAAATGTCACGGGCCTCTTTCTTGTAAGCGAGAACTTGAAAAGCCAACGTGTTCTTTCTTCCCTCGCAGCCAGCTGCACCAATCTGATGTGGTAGAGAAGAGCAAGAGAAGGAGGAAGACGACGATGAGGTTGGAGTGGTCCTTGCCTCTGCTGGGACTCCTGCTGTGCATGGGTGAGTACAGGCGGCCAGAAATCCACGGGGATGCAATGGGTGGCTGCGGAGGAGAAAGCACAGGGTTTGGCAGACTACCTGCGTGTACACTGCACGTGGAGCTGCTGCTCTCCAGAATGAGCCTTCCCTTCAGGTTACAGGGGCAGAGGAATGGGAATCCGGCCCTCTCAGGCTAGAGAGAAGAACCCAAGGTCCCTAGTGAATTTTTGCTTACCAGCTGAGTCACTCAGATACCTGCTCTCCAAACTTCATGCAGGAGGGTTGGAGCTCGATGGGCTGCTTTCCACAGAAGTGTGAACTATAAGGTTCTGCAGGTTTACTATGATTTTTACGCTTTATTAATGCACTTTTCTTAAACTTTTTTTTTTTTGGTGATCATGGGCAAATAACTTCAGTTTGGATTCACTGTGATATGATGGGAGTGGCAGCAATTTCTGTGTTACCAGTTTGAACTGACCAGCATTTAGAAATCTGGTTTAGGATGAAGTGCAGACTATCTGTAAAGACTATAAAGAAGCTAGTAACTTGATAAGCTTGAAAGATAATTAAAATAAGACTTTTTTGACTACTCTGCCACAAATACCAACTGCTATCCTTTGAGAAGATTGAAAACATTTGATTTAGCAATGGCCTGTTTTGTGGTTGGTTTGTTGTTTGTTTTTTTTTTAATTTAAATTCATCTTATATATATATATAAAAGAATCAGATCACCTTCTCTCTAGCCAAGTCCTATACCTATGGAATTTCAAATCCGTAATTTTATTATAAGTAACTCCTGTCGTAAAGCAAGCGCTACCCAGGATGAGACAACAGCACTGAACACATGAATACCGATCATTTCTTTGCTTAAGTCAGTTTCTATCAACAAACGTTTTTAAAGCAAATCACAAAATCTTATTCAGATCTCCTAAAAACCGTTTCTATAACACTCCCCTCCAGAGGCTTCAATGGAGCTACTTATTTCCTACCAAGAGAGAAAAATCACATAGTTGAGCTGCTTTACAGTGTTAAATCAAGCACTAGGGGCCAATTCTCCAGTGAGTACACTCTTGCAGAAGACAAGGGTTCTTCCTGCAGAAACTAGGCATGATTTTCCAGCAGTCTTTGGTCCATGATAACAAAGTTAAATTCTTGGGCACACAGCCTTCAACAACCCTTTTTCTAAACTGGGGGGAGAAATTATTCAAATTTCCGTTCTGCGTTACTCTGTGTTAAAAATGGCTTCCAAAGGAAAAGACTTCATTTTAGAACATCCTGTCTCAGCTAACAAAATGCTTCTAAGGCATTTAACACAAATACAGGAGTATAAACATCACTTTTAAGCAGCCAAGTTCAGAAAGAATACCCTTGAACTAGGAAAGGTGTATGATCTCAGTAGCTAAATTGCTTAACACTTGTTTTTCTTTCTTTTGTAGTTGGCACCGCAGCTCAGCAGGGTAAGTGTATTTTACCAGCATTCTTAACTATTGGGTGTGATAAAAAGTCCAACTATGGTTCACAAGTGAGGGTTAAAAGTCAAATAGAAAGATTTGAATTTTGTAAATATTGCAAGATTGTAAAAATCCCTTACTAATTTATTGTTACTTATTACACTTGATTTCAAAAATTGGCTGTTGTGAATTGTCCCTAATTATTGCTAGAGATCCCCAGGCAAGGTTGGGCTTTTTCCAACAGCAACAAGTACTGAGATTACAGCAGGCTGATTTCTTAACACTTACTATTCTCTCTTTTACAGAGGATCCTGAAGAACAGACGGGTAAGTGTATTTTACCAGCATTCCTAACTATTTAGCATGACATAAAGAGTAGAGATGCCTCACAGGTGAGGACTAAAAGACAGATAGAAATATTTGAATTCAAGCAGTATTTTAGGAAGGAAAAAAAAAATAATCCTGTTTGTTAGTTGCTACTGTCATCACCCATCAGAAAAATCAGCTGTAATGAGTTGCTCCTAATCGCAGTTAGTGGTCTCCAAGCAGGGTTGCCATTTGCAGAGAGCAGCAAGTATGTGGATAAACAGAACGACGGAAGTAGAATACTCTGTGATGTATTTTGATACTATTTAGTGTTGCAAAGAATTAGTGTAAAAAACTAAAGGCAGGCATGCATGCAGAAGACATATGCTCAGGGAATTTACATTGCATCATAAAATCACAAATTTCATAGTGCAAACTCTCACGGTGGGATCCAGGGGGTGCAGGGAAGCCTGCCCAGAAGCTGTTTGTAACACTGGTTTCCCTTCTCCTTGGCCCACCTGCCGATAAAGAATTCCTGGTGGAGATTTCCGGAACCACGGTGACAATCACGTGTCCCTTGTCTGAAGAAAACATAGTCTGGGAAGCAGGTGGGACAAGAACAGAGGGCAAAGAGAAGTACATTATAGAGAATCACAACAGCTCTCCTATGAACATAAGCTGTCACGTACCTGGCAAGAAGTATTACTTGTACCTGAATGCCAGAGGTGAGTCAAAAAGCACTCGGTCTATGGGCTACAAATGCCATCTGTGCACATTAGGAGCTGAGACCTGATGTTGAGTGATGCTGGGCTGGGTGAATGCCATTCTGCTGAGGTCCTTCCTGCTCTTTGCGGGCAGTAGAGAAGCCCAAGAGTATGCTTTTGGCAAACAAAATCTCCCTGCTCTCTACGCCTTCCTCTTCTGCTGCCCTCAGACCAGGTGGCTCTCAATGGTTCCCGCATATAGACCATACAGTCTTTTTTTTTTTTAATCCAGCTTCTGCCATGCTACAAGGCAACAGTAATATCCGTCACAAAAGCCAGAAGCATTTCTTACCCTGCAGAGTGGATGTTTTGAAGCCTCCAGCTACCTGAGGGTAGCCAAAAGGGCTGCGCACACCAGCCCCTGCTCTGTGTCTGTCTGCAGACCAAAATGGAGGGGCAAATAGAACAGCTTGTGCTGTCCCCGTTCCTCCCTTTGCTTTTTTCTCCTTCCCACCCAGAACTGTCTCTTTTTTGCTGGCACTAAGGAGGTGAGCAAGGCCTGGACTTTCCATGTTGGAAAGGAAGGGTGCCCATCTCTGAGCACCTTCATCTCTCCTCCCGGCAGTGTGTGCAAACTGCGAGGAGCTGGATGCCTTGGCAGTGACAGGGATCATCACCGCGGATATTCTCATCACCTTCGGGGTGCTGATTCTGGTCTACTACTTCAGCAAAGACAGGAAGGGGAAAGCGAGCACTAGTGCTGGCAGTCGGCCTCGAGGTAAGAGCCATCTTGGGCATCTCTGCTCTCCACGATGCATTACATGGAGCACTTGTGACAGGGAATTCTCCATTCCCCAAAAGCCTCCAAGATCCTGCCAAACACCGCTCCTGCTTGCTGCCTTCTTGTACAGGATGGGTGTGGCTGCCGTGTCGTGTCAAAGGCTTCCTGCCCGTAGGAGACCATTTCACAGGCATCACCATTGAGTCTGTGCTGAAGCAAGCTCTCTACGGCAGATGCTCAGCTTGCAAGCGTAGCTGCAAAGCCAGCCTGGCCCTGGCCTGCTCAGCTGCTGGCTCAGGCAATCAAAGACCAAGAATTAGGCTCGTACGCAGAAGATAGGATTGGAAATCATGGTGTTGCTAAAACCATACATTTTAATTTCTGGCTTCTGAGACCATGGTTTGGTGACCTAGTGGATCCAGCAGTGGGGCTCATAGGTTATACATAGTAGTGTAAAGTGATGCAGGGTGGTGACCTCACAGTGCTGGTTCCAATTTGTTCCAGAAGCATTGATGATGACATTTGTACCCGGAGACTGCCTATCAGACAAGTACCACAGGTGCTCACCAGACAGGCTTTGTATAGATCAGGCACTGCTGCTTTTTCCCTGGCCTTCACAAAGCTGAGAGAGCCCTTTTGACAGGTCTAAATTCCATATTGTGTGCTCATTGTGCATGCTGTGTCCTGGGTTCACAGAACCATGGTGACATGCTCGTACCTGTGTGGCTTGCTGAGGCAGAGGAGCATAGATCTGGTATCCACATTGTGGAGCTGTAGCCTGGAGCTTCTCGTTTGCAAGTTTTCTTCACAGCCAGGAAAGCTAGATTCTGAAAGAAAGCAGATTTCCTTCTAAATGATCATAAGGCCTCCTGCCTGCAGCAGTTGAGTCTTTAAAATCTCTAAGCTCATAATAAAGGCATGCAAGTTGACCCATGGTATGCATTACCCTGGGATGATCAAGGTCCCCTGTGCTGTGTTAGATGAATCATCACCAAGAATGACCCACCCTTCTCTGCCCCTGTTGCAGGTCAGAAGGTGCAGCGACCTCCCCCTGTTCCAAACCCGGACTATGAGGTATGGAAAACCTGCATTTTTTTCCATCTCTCATTGCTGGTTGGGGACGGATAGCCAGAGCTGGGAATCTGTAGCGTTTATCCTTTTTTGATCCTTGGAAAAAGCATCCAGTCAACCTCCAAGCTTCTGTGGGAGTAGAGGAAAAAGGTGGTGAGGTGGACCTCTTCTCCCAGTCCTGTGTGTGCTACCAGAGCGGTACCGCACCACTCTCTTGTGGTTTTCTCTGCCTACCATGTAAACGAAGATTCTGGTGTTGTTTGGGGGTGTGTTAATAAGGATTCCCGAACTAACATCTCTGCTGTTCCCACAGCCCATCCGCAAAGGCCAACGGGAAGTGTATGCAGGCCTGGAATCCAGGGGCTTCTGAAATTCCCAAGGGTGACAGGCTGGAAAGCAGCAGCAGCAGAGGGGCTAAGTGCTTCTGCCCAGCTCGGTTCCGGTTCTGCTGGAGCTCAGGCATTTTGGGGTAAGCCAGGCAGCTCGCAGGACAGGCACCCTGCTGCCATCCGCTGCCCCACGCTGATGTGCTACTTCAGCCTTCAGTTTGACATTAGGGAAAAGAAACAAGTGAGCACGCATTGGCAAGAGAAGTTTTCCTTCTCATTAAAGGACTGCAGCCTCACTCGTGGTTCCTGGCCTCCTTTCCCCTCACACTTCTCTCTCTGTTCTATTTGCGTGCCCATTTAATTGCCTCCCATTTAATTTCTGCCCTGACCACCTCCACTTTCTCCCCGTGCCTCCCTGGGTAAGCTAGCAGGCAAAGAGTGGGGCCTTCTCAGAGTGACTGCCCTCTGACCTTGTGTTAATAGCTTGTCTTCATTTTGCTGCCCAGCATTGTAATGAGAGGAACAGAGGCAGACAGCATATAAAAAACAAATTGGTACGTTTTCATATAAAAGACACTGCTTTGAATGAAAATATTTCAGTGGGAAAAAACCCACGTTTTTCTTTAAAAAAAATAAAAGAGAAGTGCTTCTACCATTGCATGCAGACTGACCTGTCTATCCCCCAGCCCTTCTTCTGTAGGAAGCAAGTGGGGCTGGGTACCACCTTGCACCCACTGACCTTCACTTTTCAGACCTTCAGCAGAACATCTTCACAGGGACACATGAGGATTTGATGCCTTCCCAAGCCATCTGAAAGTCTCCTATTAGGAAATTGAAGTGCTTTGGTTAAATCTTTGTTACTATTAAATAGCAGGGCTCCTAGATATTTCAGCTAAGATTTGAACCCCCACTTAGCAATAAGTGCAGTCTGACCGAGACAGCACAATGGGGATTTTCGTGTTTCCCAGAGTGGAATGGAGACCCTTTGGCTCAGCCCTGGGACTAGCACCCTGCTCAGAAACAGCCACTTCACTGGAATTGAAATGAGTGCACTGGGGCCACAGAGGTAAAGACCAAGACCTACAAAATCCAAGAGAGCATCAAATCCTTTTGCCAGACTGCCCATCTCATCCCAGAGACTTCACAGAGTCCCTTTTTACTGATATTCTATACTGTAGTCTAGGATAAACACATTTCTTAGAGTGTGTTATACCTTAAAGGGTGTACATTTGCTGGCCAAGTGTCATTTTCTAGAACCATCACTCTCAGAGATTCTTGAGATTTGTCCTTTTCTGCTGCCTTTTCTCACCCCATTTCAGCTCTGCAACTTGCATTCTGCTTGGATTCTGTTAGAAAGATAGCAGGCTTCTTTCCTGTTGGTAAAGATCCATTTTAACTCTTTAATATACATTTAAAAACTGTAATATATTAATAAAATGGGGACAGCACCACCGTGTATGCGTTGGAAAAAGATGTCCCCTGTGTTTTTGTCTCTGTTAAATAAAAAAGGTTTTGTTAAGGGGAGTTTCTGGGTCAGGAGCAGTCCGAGACACTGAGGACTTGGCAGGTCTGTTTTGACTGACTTTGCAGCAGCCTACGAGGGCTTGGGAGCAGAACATGCCAGGATGGGGGGGACACAACCGCACACATAAAAATGCCCTGCTGTGCCTGGGAGAACAGGGCAGGGGTCAGCAGGAGCTGGGCAGCGGGTGTGGGGGCAAGGGAAATAGCTGAGGTCCCACACACTCTACGCAGATGTTAAATCTGCCTGATTTTACAAGCTGTGATTTCCAAAGCAGCAGCAATGGGACAGGCAGAAACCTAAGGAGAGGGGCCCAAGAGATGCTGGGATGCTTGGGAATGTTTCTGGTTGAACACTGAGTTAGACACATTTCTGTTCCTTGGCAGAGCAATAGCTCTGCAAAAAGGAAACAAAAACGGCAGCAGTGATGGGGGCCAGGGGTGGTTTAACCCTCGAATTTCAGCATGGGGAGATGAACACCCAACAAGTTTCACCCTTCATATTGCTGTACTTACCCTGCAGGATGTGGTTTTAGAGGCAGCACAGCTGGGTTTACCATACAAGGCACTCAACAACTAGGAGGGAGATTGCCAGATAAAATGAGCACTAACCCCAAGCAGCTCTGAAACCACTCTGGGCCACGTTCTCAGCTTCTGCAAAACATCACTGCTCCTGGTATGTTTGCTCAGCCCAGCTCTACAGCCCATTGCTGTGAACGGGATATGAGAATCTTGGAGCACTCTGGGGGCACAAAGCCTACATTTTCCTCTAAGCTACACCCTGGTGCTTCTGCCACCGTTTATGGAGCTGCATGTTTGGCTACTGTTTGCCCCAACAGTGCCATCCCACGCTCTCCTTATCTCAGTGGGATCAGCACCCACCCTGAGACAACAGCTCTCTGCCTCTGTGCTTACCTGCACCACAGAAATATTTCTTCATCCTCCCAAAGATGATGATGCTGAAGAGCCTCTCACAAGCAGGAGTTGTAAACATTGCCCCTGCTGTGTCTTTGATTCATGCAGACCATACCCCCACCCACTCCGCTCCAGGTTTCTCCTGCTCTTTGCTCATTGCTTTAAGATCTCACGGTGATAAAAGCGCAATGAACTAGGCAGTCTGCTGGTCGCTATTTTTATAAGGTCCTACCCAGACAACTTTGCAGACCAAAGGTGGGTATTGACAAAGTCTGCCTGCAATGGTCACAGCAGGCTCAGCCTTCACCAGAGTAGCTTAGAGCAGAAAAACCACTAAGCCACTCTTTGGCTCCTGTGAAGAGCAAAATTTCATCATGAAAACAGCCGACGCTCTTTGTAGGAAAACAAGTCTTTTTCTTGTTCACCATCCGCAAGGTTGATCATACACCAGTTCCCGTAAGGGCACAAGGGGTGTACACACAGCTCTTCACAGCCCGTGTGTCATTTGCTGTGTCAAACGTGTCACAGATCAGTGGCCAATTTTTATTGACTGTTAAGTCTTCTGGTGCTTACTTCGTACCAGAGTCACACAGCAATTCACAGCCTGGTGCTTTCTAAAGCCCATCACCCAGATTCTTAGAAAAGCAGGAAAACACAACCTACAGGTGTGTGCAACTGGCACATAGAGGGCGACCCGGTTTCTGAGGTTTCCAACTGCTGATCCTGTCTGTTCTCTGCCTGCCACTTGGACCATAGTCAGGCTCCATTACCTGCTTCTGCTCAGAGCTGGGGAGGGGGGGTCTTGCCAGGGGGAGCTGAGTTGGTGTGGGGAGACCCGGTGCTGCTCAGTGTCTGGAAGGGCAGTCAAGATGGGAAAGGCTCTGAAAGTTTGCTTCACTACATCCTGTACTCACCATACTGGGATGGCTAACGAGCCTGAAAGGGGGGTTGCTGAATGTCCCACGGAAGATCCCTGGCCTGGTCACAAAGGTGGGCTGCATAGGCCACAGAGGATGAGGGGTGGAGACTGTGATTAAATATCAAGCCCTACATGTGGAGAGGAAAAGTCCTCCTGCCTGGCCTCCAGCTCCGTCCAGGGGACCGAGGCACACAGGCACTTGGAGGGGTGACACAGACCCTAAGGAGTGTCACTAGTGTCACCGCTCCCCATTCTGGAAGGGGAGTGAAGCCAGACAAAGCCTCTGCTGCTATCAAGGGGCAGCAACCCTCTCCCTTCACAAGGTCCACCATCCCCAGCTTCAGCAATAGACCCTGTCATTTAGATCCTGGCAGAGGAAGGTGGCACAGCCATGGGCACATGCCAGCACTGGCAGAGCAGTGTCCTACTGGGACAGGCACGAGACTTATGGCAAATCCAGGCAGATCACATCCAATATGTGTCTTCCCCAGGTCTCAATAAAACCAATGGAGCGGGGAGGCTGTGGGATAGGCTCATCTTTAATGAGAGAAATACAGAAACACAAGAGGTCACAGAAAAAACAGAGTGCTACAAGCAGCCCATCCCAGTGAGGAGCTGGAGGGCTCTCTAGGCAAAAACCTGCACTGCCTTTGGCCAGCACTGAGCTTACGGAGGTATTGGCCGTGGCTTTGCTGTAATATCACTCCCAGCATGAAGGAGCCACAGTCCACAGCGTCTTCCCACTTCACTTACGGGCCTTGGCAGGTGTCAGCCGGCTGTACTGTCCGTCGTCCCGCTCGCCAAGGGGCTAGGAGGGGAAAAAACCCAAACAACAAAAGGTAAGATGAGCTACAACTGTGTCTGTTCAGCCCTAGGAGGAAGGGTACAGGGGAAGCTGGCCCAGCCTTCCCTTTGGCAGCTTTTGGCAACTTTCCCTCCCCAGCACAGAGCTTAACAACCCCAAACAGTAAGAGACAGCTGAGCTTGCCCCATCCTCTGGGTCACTCAGCGGAGGTGGCTGCAAACACCCCAACACAGAGCAATCTCCAGCACAGCTCAGTGCCTTGTGGCATCAACCATCACCCAGTAGCTGGGCTGTCACGGCCACACTGGTTCCACCATGCAGAGGTGGTGAAGCACTTGCACACGTACACGCACGCCCACGCTCACCTGGTAGAGTTGCTCATTGGCAATCAGGTTCTGCCTGTCTGAAGCTAAAGAAAGAAAGAAGGAAGTCAAGGATGAGGGGAGTCAAGGGCAGCGTGATGAACATTTACAAACAAACCCAAGCAGCTGGCTGCTTTCAACCCTGTGCTTTTTCTTCCTCTGTGAGGCTCGGTGGAAAGCTCCTGCGAGGCCTCAGGTGTTCCTGTGCCACCAGCTGCCATCATCCAGTGATGATGTTTAGGTGAACCTCTAAAGTATGTTCAATGGCTTCTCCCAGGAAGCTCAGTTAGGGGCAGGAAGGGCACATGGTGTGCTCCCTACTCTAGATCCACTGTATGCTGGCTGCTGCCTGCAGCTTGCACTGGTGGGAAGTCCCCAGGTACCACACACAGCTCCCAAAGATGACCAGGCGCTTCCCACCCACACCCGCAGGCAACCAGCAGGGCTCTCCCCTCACCTCGTGACATACGTCCCTTGTCGTGGCCCGTGATGCAATACACAGCAACTGCCAGGAAGACAGTGGCGATGACATCTGCGACCACGATCCCTGAGATGGTGGGAGCATCCACTTCAATGCAGTTCTGGCACACTGGAAACCCAAGAGGAGACAGATGCTGAAAGCAGGATCGCAACCAGGACCCTGCTCCTTGGACACCTCCTCCCTGCTGCCAGGGTCAGTCTGAGCCCAAAGCACTCAGCCAGCTCCCTCAGTCCAGACAGGCTCCAGTCCCAGGGAGAGAGAGGCCAAGAATTAAGTCTGGATGCTGTGAGACCCAGCGCAAGCTGCCACCTGTCCCCAGCACTCAGGCCACAGCAGAGCCAGAAAGTGGCTAGCAATGAGGCAGTGCAAGTGCCAGATTACAACACCAAACGAAGCTGTAGAGCTCTCCTGGGGACAGGGGAACATGCAACTTGGCTGTTCCCATTGGAAACCTAACACAGGAGCTGCCAGGACTTCTGCAAACTGGCAGAACCACCCTCAAAGAAATCAGTAGTTCCCTCAAAACTTTCCTGGGTGAAGTCTCCAGATAGTTCTAGCTCTAGAAAACAGGTTTGCAACACTTACTTCGATAGTGCACCTGGAAGGAAGAGTCTATTGTCTTTCCGCCTCTTGCACACTTATAGGTGCCTCTGGGGTCATCATAAATTGCACCCAAGTCCAGCTGTGTTGTGTTTCCTACAGGGTTCCCATTTCTCTGCCAGCTTACTTCGCCTTGGCTGCTTGCCACACAGCGCAGGAACACCTTCCCGCTGGCTTCTTCCACAATTATTTCCTGTCCTGTAAAATAAAGGAGGAGAGCAGAAAGCTTCACAACTGAGTCCTCAGCCCTCATAGCGGTGCAGAGCTCAGAGATCTTGTTCATGGAGATGGTTATTATAGACAGCATCACATTAGGGTGTCCCCTGAGCAGGGGAAAGGACACAGCAAACAAAAAACTCTGCAAAAAGCAGACTACCTAGCAGAAAAGTAGCCCAGCATTCAGCTGGTGGTTACAATCGATGCAGCTCTGGGTAGTTTAGAGATCTAAGTTTCCTTAGAGTGAAAACTGGAATCGGGCATTAACCTAGACCCCACTTAGACTGTATGTGCATGACCCACATTCCACACCCACAGATCACATTCATATTGACGTGCAACTGCACTGAGACACACTTGAACAGAAAGCTAAATGCTTCCACCAGCAGGGACAGGAGCTGAGCCCAATTAGGGAGAAAAAAACCCACTTTTTTTTTTACCTAATGGTAAAAATGCTGTCAGTTAAAAGCACGCAGACAAAATCTGCACAGAACTGCTTCCTTGGCCCAAAGGCTTCGCCTTCAGAGTGTGCAAATAGAGAGTAAATTCCTTGTGTTATTTGCTGAGCACTGCAGCCAAGTAGAAAGTCTCTCCCGCTCATGTATTTGTGCTGGGCACAAAGCCCACAGCCACTCTAGTCTGATACCATGGTACTGCCAAGCCCCACTGCTCTGTCATTGCAAGGCAGGTCTGAGCCTTCACAGCCAGCCAGGGAGCAGGGGACACACTCCAGACTGTCACAGTGACGGTCCGGGGCAGGTAGAGCTGTCAGAGCGACCCTCCTAAACCGCTGCACTGATCCACCCCCTTCTCCCCATCAACATTTACAAACCTCACAATCAAGGTGCCGCAATGGACAACCCCAATGAGCGGCAGGGACCTTCTCCCCAGCCACCCTCTCACCACCACAGAGACCCCTGGGGTGCGAGCAATGCAGGTGGTGATCTCCAGGGACCACAGCAAATGCCTGACCGACCCCATGCTGACCCACTGCAGCCCATGGGATGAGCCCTATCCCATGGGCTGCACAGGGTCTCTCCGGAGGACCACGCTGGGGTTCTCCATGTACCATGTCGATCAGCACCGCAGCAGCCTGTGGCTGGTGCCCAGGGACTTACCTCGGACGCCCCAGCTGGCCACAGCCAGGCTGGCCAGGAGCACCCAGGCACCCAGGGCTCTTCCCCTCCACATGGCGCAAAGTGGTGGCAGCTCTTTCTCCTGCTCAGGGGAGAGGACGTGGAGAGAGCTCCTCACCACCACACACCACAAGATCTTTGTCAGGTACCGGATGCTGGGGGCTGGAGTTCCCTCCCACAGCAGCCAGGGGATGTCTGAGGCATCCTGTGCCTGCCTCCTCGCCCCAGCCATGGTGCCCATGGAGAGGCAGGGGAGGGCAGGTGGGGCTAGGGGTGGTGGGTCCCCCAGCAGCTGAGGACGCCCAGCAGTCCTATCTTCCCCTGCAACCACGTGTCCCACCACAGCCACGGACGCCCAGCAGATACATGTCCACCAGCAGCCACAAAGCCCCCACCAGCAGCCATGGCTCCTCCTACAACCATTGTCTTGCAGCAGCCATGGAGCCCCCCAACAGCTACAGAAGCCCCAAGCAGCCACAGGTCCCAGCGCAGCCATAGAGCCCCCCAGCAGCCACGTGGCTCCCACGGAGCACCCTTACAGCCGTGGAACCCCCAAAAAGCTACAGGCCCGCTACAGCCATGACGCTCCCTAACGGCCGTAGACACCGCCAAGCAGCTACAGGTCCCGCTACAGCCACAGAGCCCCCCGCGTCCAGCCACGGGTCCCCTCGCAGCCACTGGGACCCCCAGTGGCCACGCGTGGCCCCGCAGCAGCGAGGACCGCCCCGAGCAGGTCTGTCCCAGCCCGGCCGCCGTAGCGGCGCCGCCGTCCCGTCATGCTGTGCGGCGGCGGGCGGGCGGCTGCCGAAGCGACAGCGGGGCCATGGCGGCGCCGGCGGGCTCGCTGGTGGCGGCCGTGCTGGCCCACTCGGGCCGTCTCGACAAGGAGGACCTGGGCACCCGCATCGGGCGGCTCTCCTGCCGCGTAGAGGAGCTCAAGGCAGGGCCGGGGAACGGGGGTGGGCAAGGGGGGGCTTCGGGAAGAGCCGGGGAGGGGGGCGCGGCCCCAGGCGCTAATCTCCGGCCGTCTTTGGGGTTTTGGGGGTTTTCGGGGCGGGCTCGGGGTAGGAACCCTTCAGCCCTGTTGTGCCCAGGGTGGCCCAGGTCTGTGAGCGCCGCTCGCCGGAGTGACGGTGTCCCCGCCGCCCCTCTGCTGCAGGGAGAAGTCTGCAACATGATTAACAAGAAGTACAACGAGTTCCTGCCCAGCATGCGGAGCGCCGAGGAGCTGGTGTCCCAGGTGGACGGGCTGTCCAGCAACATCGACCTGCTAAAAGCCGGCATTGAAAATGAGGTGACGGCGGGCTGCGCCAGATGACACCCCGTTCCACCCCAAACCTGTGTCGTACCCCCCATCTTGGTGTGCTGGAAGGGGGCTCGGGGAGGAGGACTCCTGACCGAGAGCCCTGGGTGATATCACCCCTCAAAAACGCCTTCAAGGTGACACGTGCTGCAGAGATGCGTGTCACAGCAGGGCTGTAAATAAAGAGCTGTTATTAAGGGCTGGGCCGTGTTTGCTCTCTGTACAGTTGGAGAAGTGTGTCATAGCCTCTTCAGAAAGGAGAAATTGATCGGCCTCGTATGTTGCTGTGTGACAGCAGGCGACTGGCTAAGGGCCACTCCCCCAGTTATTGTGGGCAGTGGGAACCTACACCATAGCCATGCACGTTCACAGCTCCTGCAGGCTGGATTGCAGACCCACTTTCTGCATTGATTTTCCAGCATCTGGGTTCTGCAGCACTAATTAAGAATTAACTTTCAGCTCAGTTCAAGCATTTTTGCATTTTAAGTAGCTGTGTTAAAGTCCTTTTGAGACTAAATTTCCTTACCCTGCCTTTAAAAAAAGCCTGTAGTGTATTAAAAAAGAAACCAGTTTGTTTCTAGTGTTTATAAGGATCTTCCTAGGAAGGCATAAAATGGATAGAGCCTTTTTCCTCCTCAGCAAACTGTTCTAAAACCAAAAATATTTGAATCTACTATCATTATCACTATCAAGAGGAAATGCCTCTGATAATATTTGTTTGCTGTAAATTAACTGAAAAATTTGTTGGTTTAGGTTCAGCGAGATCTAAATGTTGCTGTTGCTGAATTCACTGAACTGAAGCAGCAATTGGAGCGCGACACCCTGGTTCTGAGTGTTCTGAAAAAGCTACAGGAGGTGAGGAGCAGGGAGCAGCTTAAAATCGCAAGTACTAGTCACCCTCTCTGTGGCATTATTCTGGGCTTCTCTTTGGAATGACCATCTCTAGCTTCCCCGTCTCTAGCCACATGGTTGAAAACATTGGAGTCATGTATGCCAGTGTGTATCTGCTATTAATCTGTTTGATTGTTGCAGTTTGATGCAGCTATTAAGGACTACAATGCTGCACTGCTGGAAAAGAAGTACGTTGCAGCAGCTCAACAACTGGAAAAGGTAATAATAACTTCTTAAACATATGATAATATTGTTCATACATGCTTTCAAATAAATTTCACGAGATGCTTTTCCTTAGCAAGGGCAACACTTACCCATGTTTTGTGTCTGATCTTCACCCCCAGGCGCGAAGCAGCCTGAAAATGCTGGAATCCCGCAAGGGCTTTGAGCTGAAGATCCTGAAAGCGCTGGGCATGGAGCTTACGGTGCAGACACAGAACATGCTCTACCATCTAGGAGAGGAATGGCAGAAATTGGCTGTGTGGAAACTTCCTTCTTCAAAAGGTATTCACGATTCTAGTTCATTCCACTATTCGAAATGTCTGGCTTCAAGCACCTGCAAAATAGGCAGTACAGGAATAGTGTTTGACTGGGGTTGGTTTAAGGACTCTTTCTGCTGTTTGCATAACTTAATGAGCGGGAGGGAGTAGTGGCTGGCCGTGTTCTTTGGGTATCACTCCACTCCCGGAGCATTCAGCTGCTACCAAAAGCAATGTGATGCAGTCAGTAGTTTTTAAACAGAGTTTTGAAGGTTTGTCTGCCTCATCTGGGGTATTTCTTAGAAAAAGTTGAAGCAGAGATCAGAACAGCTAATGGCAAGAAGTGCCTAAGAGTCTGTACGTTGCTGTCAGCATTGAAGCGCCACCTTTTCCTTTGGAAAAGAAACAAACCTTTTCCTTGAATTTGACTCAAAATGGCGAGAAGAGGGCAAGGGAAGCGATTGTCACTAGATAACATTCAATTGCAAGGCAACTGAATTGAGAATTCTCAGATCTGTTGTATCTCAAAATGCACTCTGACAGAGAGATGGTTATTCTTCCGCAGAAAGCAGCAGCCTGGAGTCAGCGATGCATTCAGAACTGCACTTGCACACAGTGCCATCAGAAAAGAATATCACTGGCCCACCAGTTGCCTCTGTGCTGCAGGCGTTTGCTGTACTGGGAGAACTCCACACCAAGCTTAAAATTTTTGGTAAGACAGACCATGGATAAACATAGGTGGAGTGGCCTGAGCGGTTGAGTTCAGATCTGTTTTAAGATGGATGTCAAGGTTCAGTTCACTTCAGTAGTACAGGCTTGTGTTTCCCACTGTGCGTGAGGAGAATACTCCGGTTCTTATTAATAGGAAATTATTTATATGGAATTTTTTATCCTTTCCTGTTAATTTACTCTAGTATACTAGTTTGATCTGCAGCTATATGATTTCACAGTCTGATATTTAAATAAGTTGTTTTTCACTTTAAATATGCTGCTCTTTTAGGCCTCCATGTGCTTTACAGGAGGAAAATGGTCTTTAGTGAAACCAAACCAAACCAAACATTTTACTTACTGGAGCAAACTTCCTGCCTCCTGCTGTTAGAAAACATCTGTTTTTCATTTTTCAGGCCAATTGTTGCTGAAATATATCCTCAAGCCGCTGATTTCATTCCCTTCTCTTCAGCCATTCACAGAGGAACAGTCAAACGTGCTCATCCTACGTTTTAAGACCAAGGAGCCTAGCTTGGATCATTCTTCTCCTATGGAGGTTTTTAACAAGATTCAGCTTGTTTTTGAAGCTCTCCACAAGTATCTGCTGAGTACGTATTTTCTCCCTTTTGGAATTAGACTGAAATAAGTACCTTGTTCACGTAATTAGAGTGGAAGCTTTCTGGAATATCTGGTCATTAAGCAGTATTGAATTATGCGTAAAGCGTAAGCAGCTTTTAACCTTAACTGACTATACTGTGCTCTCCAACAGCTTGGCATCTTGTCAGACTGGACTTAGTGATGGTCCAACATTCAGAGCTGGAAAAATGAAAGAGGAAATGCGTTGTTTTTTTTTTTAATGAGTCAGCCACTGCATTTATGACCTTTGCAATGCAGGTGTATTAAAATCCATTTTTATTCTCTCAAATTCAGATGTGCCTCTGGAGCAGCCTGCAGAAGATAAAAATGAGCGCAGAGTTACACTCGCAGAACTGCTTGGCGATATGATATGGGAGGAGTTATCGGACTGCCTCATTCAGAACTGTTTGGTGAATTCGATCCCAACAAACAGCAGCAAACTGGAGCAGTATATAGAGGTAGGTCTCAAAATTCAGATCCACATAGCGGAAATGCCAGATGGGGAGCTTCATCAAAAGGCTGTGTTTTGCAAATATGTAGTCATGTATTTCTCTCAGTTAAGCTATGGCTTGTTTTTCCTGGCACAAAGTGTGCAAGGTCTCTGATCCATGAAACTGGGGCCATATTTAGCAAGGACCTGGAGACTTTCAGGGCATGCGATGTCAGGCACTCTGGGAGGCTGAAGATGGTGATGTTGCAGTACTGCTTGCCCAGCTGGCTTCCTAAGGACTGACTGCTTGGTCTGTATTTTTTGTTAGTGGTCACAGGGGTTTCTTGCACAGACCACAAGTTTTTTTAAAACTTCATACATAAACCAGAACTCGCTGCTAGTGAAGTGTGGCAAAAAAAAAAATAAAAATTCTTTTTCCTGGAGAGGGGGCTGTTTTAAACAGAAGCAGTCATAGAATAAACTTCCCGGTCCCTTTGCCCCAGGTAGCCCAGCGTAATGAAATTTGATCACCTTGCTCCTCTGCTTAATTAGTCAGCCAGCACAGTCAGGGGGACAAACCTATAGTTCAAACACTGTGTTATTATGTGATTGTGGCCCCCAGCTGAGCCAGCTTTTTCCAAAAGATTGCTGAAAAGCTGTTGGATGGTTAGTGCCCTCTAAAGCTCAGGTTCAGCCTTTGCTTGCAGCTGAGTTTATACCCACGTTCCATTTTGTTCTTTGATTTTAGGAAACTACATTAATGTAGAATGTGTGTTTGCTCTTCTCAGGTGATTAAATCCACAGAGGAATTTGAAAAAGCCTTGAAGAACATGCAGTTTTTGAAAGGAGGCACAACTGATTTACTGGAATATGCCCGTAATGTCAATTCCCACTTTGCTAACAAGAAGTGCCAGGATGTGATCGTGACAGCCAGAAACCTGATGACCTCAGAAATACACAATACTGTAAAGGTGACTGCTAATGCAATACGCTGGTTTTCTGTGTGAAAAATAGCTTAGCTGTTGAAGACAGCTTGTCTAGGACAGTTGCATCCCTTTTTTGTGGAACACTGATTATTTAGGGATCTTGGCAAGCAACAGCTTCAAAGCCTTTTTCAATAGAGCTCAAGTAGGTTATTTCAGTAACAAGATGTTTCTTAAAAATACTCAGAAGTTTGCTTTTATAGGCTTTTCTGGCTAGTATCATAACATAAAAAAAAATTAGAGGATTATTTACAGAGTTGCTTCTATGTATCCAACACTATTAGATTGTTTCGTGGTCTGCTGTGTTGTTCATAACCCAGGAGACTTCCAATAGCCTTAGGGGACTTCTGCAGCCTTGCACTTATCTTGAGTCTTAAATCTTTGTCATTCAATGTTTTTTACTTTTGTGCAGTCTCCTTCCTCTGGGCTCTAAATTGAATTGTATCTCTCTCATTTTCCCTTAGATCACACCTGATTCTTCTGTAGCCCTACCAAGGCTTCCTGGTCCTGCAGCAGGAGGTCACTTAAAAACGGACAAAACTTCTAAACCACTGCATAACAACATGGTGAATTTGGAGCATGAGACTAAACTGAGCCAGTACACCTTTTCCCTGCCCACGTGCCGCATCAGCTCATCGGTGGAGAAACTGATGGAGCTGGCTTATCAGACGCTGTTGGAGGCCACAGCCAGCACAGATCAGTGGTAGGAATTATATATTTTTTATATATATATATATATCAGCAGATAACTCTTAAGTGCCAGGTACTTACTGCCTTTGGCAACACCAAGCATCTGTTAATACGTTAAAAAAAACTTTAAAAGAACAGAAGATACTTGAAAATTAGAATCATCCATGACAGTTACTGTTTTGGCTGGAGGATGTTTCTACGGGATCAGCACTGCAGGAAGAGCTGCAGACTCTGTTTCCTGCAGTACTCGGGTTAAGCAGACTTTTGGACTTAGTTTTCAGAGAACATTCAAGTACACTTTTTTGTAACGTAGTTATTAAAGCAGTGAAAACACGGTAAGCTCCCTAGTATGCACAATGTAGTTCACAGCTTCAGTCTTTGAGTTGGGAGAAACGCTACCGTGGTGTTCACGTCAGTGTTTTATTGTATGTTAGCCGTCCCTTTAGAGGAATCACAGCCATCTTTTTTTTCAAGCCAAATGATAAGCGACAGCACACCTTCTGAGGCAAATTCTTGCTTTCTTTGGGTGAGAGCTGGGTGAGAGCGAAGAACTCTAGCTCTGCATCTGGCAAGGCTCTTCAGAGAAAACAAGCAATTTGAGGAACCACCTACGGTCTGCTGTAAAAACTGGCAACTAAAGCCCTGAAGGAGAGTTGCCTGGGTACTGAATGCCCTTCAGTGTCCCGTAGCGGAGAGAGGGCTGGCTATTTACACACACCTTGGGGGGAAGGAACATTGTCCCCTTTGTTCCCAGGGTCTCATATATCTCCCTTCTGACAGGTGGTCCAAAGCTTGTCTTTCCCACACTGAACTGACAAGGTCATTGCAGCTTTTGTGAGAAGCTTTTGTGAATTTTCCAGAATATTGCCTTTATTGACATCGCTGTAATTGATCCTGACAGTCTACTCTTTGTGCCAGTACTTCACTACTAATAAAATCTTGTTTGAGAGAAGGGTTGAGGGTCGCTTGTGACCAAGACATTAATTCTACTGACAAACTAACGTGAACCTTATTTTCCTTGTAGCTGTATACAGCTCTTCTACTCCGTGCGGAACATATTCCAGCTGTTCTATGATGTAGTGCCAACATACCACAAGTAAGTGTATGTGTTACCTAAGGCCTCCTTTGGAGAGAGAACAATGCTATTGGAACAGCCCTACTTGTCCCCAGTTTCTCCATCACAGACAGAGATTACTAATGGCTTTCCTCCAGTGGCAGAAACCTCATATTCTTAATCTAATGTTACAACGTACCTGCTACAGAATAGATGCTCGAGAGTTTCTGAGTTGGTAGTTGCAGGTCTTTAACAGTCGTGTTTGAATCCAGCCACGTAACTTTGACTCCTGGAGTGAAAGAGAGATTTTTCATGTTTTTCCTGGAAAAAAAAAAAAAAAAAGAGAGCAGCAGTATACAATTCTGTCAGAGAACACTGGGGTATTACTGAAAAGGACTTGTCTCTTCTTTTCCTCGCCATCGTGCTACAGCAAAGCATCTTCCTGTTTGAGAGTCCGTTGCTTGAAACAACAGGGATATATAATTCATGGTTCAAACACCAAAGTGTCATTTCACTAGCCATAAAACTCCTTTCCTCTAAGTTCTCGTGAGCGTTAAATGCTTTTATTCCAACTAATATCTTTATGTAGCATTGCCTACAGTTAGTTACTTGAAACATCTGTCTGAGACAGACCGTGAGTTTCTCTAGGGTAGGTGTGACAATTCTTTTTGAACAAAGCCAGGTCCAAATAAGTGCATTTCTTCCTCTTCCCTTCCTCCTTCCTGGGACAGAGAGAACCTCCAGAAGTTACCTCAGCTGGCAGCCATTCACCACAACAACTGCATGTATATTGCTCATCACTTGCTCACCCTGGGACACCAGTTCCGATACCGCCTGACCAACATCCTGTGTGACGGGGCAGCTACTTTTGTAGATCTGGTACCTGGTTTTAGGAGACTTGGTAATTTTACCTTAAACATTGAAATACATTGAGGGATAACATGGTCATTAATCTGGTATTTGTTGCCCAGTAATTTAATGTGTGGCTACTGGCTGGAGCAGTAGATTGTTAAGAGTTCTGGACAAGTAGCAAGGATGTTTTCTAGATGGGGAAGTCTGACAGAGCTTTATGACTCTAAGGAAGATCGCTGTTTAGGGCTTCACTCTGAAGCCCCATCTTCTTGTCCAGCACATAGTTCCAAGAACAGTTCATTATCCAGTGAGAACTCTTGGCACTCATATTTTGGGATCTGCTTCTCAGTCCTTTGGTGTTTTCTTTACCTTATATTCAATGGACACAAATTCTGAGCGAAGTTTGTAAGAGGAGCCTGTCATCCACAGTTCATTTTGCTACTTGGCTCTCTTTCAAAAGTACTGTAGCAATGCAGCTGTGCAAGAGCTTACCAAAGACTTGACTGGGCCTGGTTCAAGTGGCTCTAGGAGACTGTTGAGAGACTGGAAATTCCTTTAGAAATAAAGCATTATAGCAAGTTCACTATTCAGCACATGCAGTCTTCAAATTGGCAGAACAAATTTAATAATTGCTTAATTGCTTCTCTCTGCTTGTGTTTGATAATAAAGGGATGGAGTGTTTCCTGGCCCAGATGCGAGTGCAGAAAGGAGAAATCCTGGAGAGGCTGTCAAGTGCCAGGAATTTTTCCAATATGGATGATGAGGAAAATTACTCCGCAGCGAACAAAGCAATAAGGCAGGTAAGACAGTCAAAGCCCAATATCCCATTGTCTGTAGATGTTGTCCTTGGGAAGGAACAGTGTGTGATCTCAGTCCTGAGAACTGTGCAGCGTTTCAGCAGAATGGAACTTTTGAAAACAACAATTTTCTGGCATGATTTCCCCACCCCAGGCTGTGTCTTTTTGTAAAATCAAAGCATACCAAGTTCAGTGCCTCTTGCTCCGAGCCGAAACGAAAGGCTTCTTAATATTAAACTTTTGTTTATAGTAAATTTATAACGGCTTTAACTTTTGATGGAAAAGATCTGTCACACTTTTAGTGAGCCTGAATGCAAACTGAAAATGTGTCATTTCCCAGGAACTTCTGCTCAATGCGATAGCAGGATACTTCATTGCCTTTTGCTTCTTTCAAATTGGTTTCTGACCATACATAGTCACCTTACGTGGTGCTTCTCAACATTCTTTGTGATAACATGTAAGTAACACACAGCTCTTCTCTTCCAGGTACTGCATCAATTGAAAAGGCTGGGAAAAGTCTGGCAAGATGTCCTTCCAGTGACCGTCTACTGCAAGGCCATGGGGACTCTACTGAACACAGCGCTCTCAGAGATTGTCACCAGGATTGTTGCCCTGGAGGTAACTGCATGAGATGGCCAGGTGTTGGGTGGTGTGACTAGCCTTTGAGGCCTCCAGAAGTTCTTTCCAAGATCACGTTTCAGTGGAACAGTTATCTTTCACAGAAATTATCATTGTGGTCTTCTCTCTGAGAAATGTTCAAGGTATCAGTAACTCACATCCAGTTGAGACTGAGAACTTGTTGAAATAGCTATTCATTTATTAGGTTATATTTGCTTGAGAATGTTAAATGCATTCTAAGCCACTGCTTTCATCGGTACACACACAGCCACCTTTTTTCATTCCACTTACAGCTTGGCACTCCAAAAATATATCTGACTGCTCCTCTGTTTGTTTGTTCAATCCTAGGATATCTCTGCAGAAGACGCAGACAGGCTGTACTCCCTCTGTAGGACCATGGTGGAGGAAGGACCCCAGGTTTTCACCCCGCTATCTGAAGATGACAAGAATAAGAAATACCAAGAGGAAGTCCCAGTCTACGTGCAGAAATGGATGACATTCAAAGAGCTGATGATCATCTTGCAAGCCAACCTCCAAGAAATAGTAGATCAGTAGGTGTCTTCCTTTCTTCTTTTTCAGTTCTCTCTTCACCCTGGTAACAGGAAGCATCTGACATCAGCAGGGCCCTGCACTCAGGGGACTCTGTTCAGACAGAAGACAATCACTGTTAATAAGGGTCAGGTAATTGCTCCTGGGGCTGTTTCTTGGCTGTGTGTTTATAGTCCATTCACAAACTTCTTCACATGTTCAGCTGCCTCCTGCAAGGAAAAGACAACAGTAAAAAAAACAACTGCCAGAGGAGAGCCAGCCACAGAGTGATTGTGCGTCCCTCTTGGCTTCTCTAAATTCACAAGTGCCTCACCGTAGGCAGCCTGGCATTTTGCCTACTCCTTCTGGTGTGAGCTGTGCCCTGATGCTGCAGTTGTTCCACATGATTAGCCCCTGCTTTTTAGATGCTGTTCCTTACTTCTTTTAACTTGCAAGGGGGATTCATCTGAATTATACATGAGGATTTGCATAATTACTTCTGTTGCTTTAGTTGGCACAAGTTGTCAGAAGCTAGACATTCCCTGTTCACAGCTGCCTCATGCGTATGTCTGAGTAGCAAGAAAACATACTGTCCCTCAGCAGGAAGGCTGAAAAGGTGCCAGCCATGGAGAAAGCATGTAGGGAGGGCAGTTCCTCTTCTGTGCCCTGCTCAATGCTGCTTTTGGAACCGTGTTACACACCAGAGGTTCCCAACTCCATTTCCACCTAGGCAAAACTATGTTTTGGATTTTTTCCCCTGTTGTTTGGGAGGTGAATAGAAATTTTGCAGACTGAATTAAGGCTTATTTTGGAGAAGGAAAAGGCACAGTTTGTAATGGGTGCAAAAGTCACCTCACAACTTGTTGCTTTATATCCCTAGCAAAACAAATGCTGGACTCGAGATGCATGCAGCTAACAAGGTGGTAACTGGATTTGTTTTGCCTTCAGACTTACTGCTGTACCGAGTGCTCCGGCGGCTTCTTTTAACGTGATCTTTCTGTTCGTAGGTGGGCAGACGGGAAGGGGCCTCTCGCAGCTGAATTCTCCGCTGCTGAAGTGAAGGGTCTGATCCGCGCCTTGTTCCAGAACACAGAAAGGAGAGCAACAGCACTGGCCAAGATTAAATAACTGTGTTTACTCCTACATCTTTCGTCTTCTGATAAAGCAAGAGCAAGCTGAGTCTTTCAAATATTTTTTTTGATTTGACCCTTTTTGTTTGTATTGGTATAAAAAAAGCTTAGCATTAGGTAAGTGCTTTCTGAAGGCTTGACTGAGCAGGGAGGAACATTTCCTATAGCTCAGTATTTGTAGGGCAAATACAGTGGCTCTGTGAGCCTGGGACCAGGAAATCAAAGTGTGGAACACAGGAACACTAACTGCTTCTGCTCCCTCTGCCAGGCAGATGGAGTTTGGGCCTGAAAATTCAGTCTCCTGCCCCACTCCCCAGAGGTCTGGCCAGATCCAAGGTTTCCTTCATGCAATGGTGGGTGTAGAGTCCTGGTGAAGAAGAGGAGGTGCTTTTTGTGATGTTTGCTAATTTCTATTCTTTAGGATTTCACCTTCCTGTTAAGCCCAGCATAGAAAAATCAAATCATGGATCCAGCATCTCTCCATGAAAACAGGCACCATTGTCAGATGGGCCTCTCAGGCAAGGCTCTGGATAATGTCATCTCAAGCTTGCTTTCCTAAGTGTCTTGTAGAGGGATTTTTATTTCTCAGTAGTAAATCTTACCTATGCAGTTTTACATTGGGGAGCATTTAGCTCCTTTATGTCTTACTACTTCTGTTCCTGCAAATTACATAAGAAACCCACAGACTTTGGTAGCTTTTGATATTCTCCAAAGAATGCTGAAGTGCCAAACTCTGCTCTTTCCCATCTCAGGTTTCCCTGAAGAGCAGACCTCAGGAGGGTGAAAACCTAGTGGAGGGAGGAGGGAAGAGGAGACCCTGTTCTGAGCAAAGTGTTTATCAAGACACAAGGTTTTGCACAAGTGGCAAAATTCCTCATGGCTTTATTTCTCACAGAAAATATCTTAAAGCTGACTTAGAATTTTTCCATGTCACTTTTCCAAGTGTAGAAGCCAGTTCAGCTCCTTCCTTTACCTTTTTGGTGTGCGTGAACTAGGTGTGGCATCTGTTGTCTTTCTGGTAGTAAATTTTCTGTCCTTTGAGAATAATCAAAAAATCGTTTAGGTCAGAAAAGACCTTTAAGATTACAGAGTCAAATTGTGAACCCAATACATCCAAGTCCACCACTAAACCACGTCCCTCAGCACCAGATCTACACATCTTTTAAATACCTCCAGGGGTGGCGACTCAACCCCTTCCCTGGGCAGCCTCTGCCAGTGCTTCACAAGTCTCAGTGAAGATGTTGTTCCTGATATCCAATCTGAACTTCCCCAGGCACAACTTGAAGCCATTTGAGATAAATGTAAGCGAATATAAAAAGGGAATGAAGTGTGCACTTAAAGCATTATTTAAGTTACAAAAGGCTATGTTTGAGACTTGGAGAAGTGTACATTTCTTTTAATGGAAGATATCACCAAGAGCATTCATTAGAACAGCCCAGAGGCCAAGACGTGCCAGTTGCTGCACAGGGGGGACAAAATATTTCCTACCACGAAGAGCTTACAACCTGCTTACAGCTGTTTTGATCACAGAGCTTAATGTTTCAGCCTGTTATCTCCTGTTGTATCATTTTCACTGGCACTGTTGTCTAACTTCTCACGTTCCCAAGCACCGGTGCAGGGCCTGAGCCACAGCACCTTTCACAGCACACCTAAGCCATCGCAGGGTTGAGCAGCCATTCTGCCCGCGGGTCAGCCAGCGCAGCCATGGCCAGTGGCAAGGGGACCCTTCTCTTTCTGGCTCTAACTGGCACAGGGAGGAGGGAAATGCAGTCAAATCAGCAGTTAGACCAAGTCCAGCACATGAAAAGCAATGAGGAAGGGAGATACTAAAGTAAAATCTGACTGCCACTCAAAACTCCAGCTTTTTCTTCCCCTCCCAAGTGATTTCTCTGAAGGCTGGGAGTGGTTCCCGTAACACTTGCATCCCATGGGATCCCCTGCCCCTTTACACACAGCAATCAAAAAAACACCACACATTTTGAAAAACGGCACTTCTCCCTTGCGGATTGTTCACAGAAATGTAATTTGCTATTTTCTTTAATAAACTATTTATACGTTTTCTAGTGTTGTCTGGGGTTTTTGTGAGGGTTCTAGTAACATAGTAGGAATTAGTCCTGGACCGTTCTCCACTTACTATGCAGAAAGGGAAAGTGTTGCTCTGTGAAGTCTCTCCATGCCTTAGTTCTAGTAGATCTAGTTTAAAAAAAAGAGAATGCAAAAACGGGAATCAGTACCATAAGGTACTGGTGGTACTGCGGTACGAGAGGTTGTCTCAGAGGTTTGTGTCAAGGGTGAGCATAGACTAGCGAAGAAGAGTTAAAGAGGATTCAAGCATTGGGATTTGCCTGTGCCACGTGCGTGGCTGTGGGTCAGGCTGAACACACACCTGTGTGTGCCCCAGCTTACCTCCGTGACACGGTAAATCCAGGGCAGCAGCTGAGCCACGTTGGTATAAACCCCGGGGTGGTTGGGTTCAGCGCAGCCCTGGCCCCAGCTCACGATGCCCACTAAGCGCCAGGTGAATCCGTCCTGGCAAACCAGGGGGCCCCCGCTGTCACCCTGTGAGACAGAGCGAGGACCCACATCGGCCATAGGGGTGGCTGAAACAAGTACCGTGCACCTCCCTGTGAGCTTTCCATATTCCTTCTATAAAAATAGATAAATCTCGGCCCAACACCGACACCCCGGGGCACTGCCGTCTGAGACGCAATGGGTCTGGCACCACCCCTCGCAGGCTGTTTATTACAAGCTGCTGCCACAAACCCCAGCATTTGCTGGAGCATAAACAGGGAGGTACAGCATTTCAGTCCTTTCCACACCCAGCGTGAGCCCATCGCCCCCAGTACCTGGCACGCGTCTATTTTCCCAGGCAGGTAGCCGGCACACAGCATCCTGGCAGTGAGCTCGCCCCCGTACACACACGAGCTGTTGCACCTCTTGGTGCCGATCAGAGGAACGGGAGCTTCATTCAGCGTCTCAGCGACCTGCGCTGGGGAGGGAGAAAGAAGGCAAGGGGGGAAACAAGATCCTCAGGGAGCGAGAGGGGACAAGCAGGGCAGCTGGAGACATGGGGAGATGGGAAAGTTGGGATTGCTTTATGGGACTAAATATGGCCAGGCCCATGGGAGCTGTGGATGTGGCGTGCAGAGCTGCTGGAGCAGGGGTGGGATGAAGGCAGGAAGGGGCATTTGCAAGATGATGGGTGGCACGGAAGGGGCTGGACCGGGCAAGTGGGGAGCAAGGTTGCTCCAGGCAACCTGATCCAGCAGGGACAGGATGGGAGCTTACCTTGGTCTGGTCTGGTATAGCCCCAGCCGGAGACCCAGCACTGGGTGCCCTGGAAGAGGTCCTGGTGGGAGGGTGGCAGACACACAGCACGGATGGCATCTGGTAAGAAGATGAGGGGGTAAGTGCCAAGGCAGTGGGGACAGCTTCAGGCTGAGCAGGAGCAGGCAGGGACGGGCTGTGGGGCTGTCAGCCTGCAGAGCCACTCAGCTAGGCATGATGAAGAGGAAGGCTCTGGGGCCAGCTGCTCAGGAGAGTTCAGCTCCCAGAGCCACCTTCCCAGTAATTCACAGCTCTGGCAGTGCTCAAAACCCACCGCGCTGCTGTGCACGCTGCCTCCCAGGTGCCAGGCTGGACAGCCTTAAAGAGCTGCTCTGGAACAGCAGGCTCAAAAAGCTGGGGGTTTGGCCATCTCTTAGTTGTGGGATCAGACAGACAACTCCACAGATGGGAGAAGGACACAACAGCATCACAACAGCAGCTTACCTGAGAAATTCAGGGGGACTTGGAGCTTCATCAGAGCAATGTCGTAGTCTAGACTACTGTCATTATAAAGTGGGTGGTAAATTATTTTCTTTACTGATACCCCGGCTTCCTGCTTCATTGCTCCATGGGTGGTAACACCAGCAAAAACCAGCCAGGCGGAGGCTTGAAGCTGCCTGTAACTGAGCAGAAATACAGCCTGCCTTTAACTGTAGGGCAACGAGGTCTGGGATAAGAGGAGCTACACGGCAGCTCCAAGGCTGGGCATGGGAGAGCCCAGAGGTACCTGTGCACGCAGTGAGCTGCTGTGACGATCCATTCCCGTGCCAGCACGGAGCCTCCGCAGTGGTGCTGGGAGCTGTGGTACAGGCTGACCTGCCAGGGCCAGCGCCCTGGGGACACCTCTGTCCCCCCGACCACCCGCACAGCCCTGGGGAGGAGCCCACACTCTGCAAGGCAGCAGGGAACAGGCATTCATCGCAGCTCACGCTGGAGACAGCCAGTGTGGGAGCAAAGGAACCAGCTAGATCCCAGAAGAGATCTTGAGGATGTAAGGGAGGAGAGGAGCACCCACCTGAGCATTTCAGAGCCACAATGTGACCCGATTCACAGCTGCTCCTGTGAGGGAATAAGCCTCTTGTCAGAAAACACATGAACGAAAATTGCAGGGCAGGGGGGCACTATGGAGCTGCCACGGTCCCCAAAGAGGGTGCTTCACTGCACAAAACCAGGACAGATTTCCACGTCCTTAAGCCCGAAGAGGCGGCCTCTTTTTTTGGAGCCCCAGCAGCAAACTCCGCCAGACCCACCCTTACCTGACCTGCCACATGTCTTCCAGGCTGCCTTCCTGGTGGGGTCTCACCTGAACGAACTCCTGTGTGTCATTCACCTTGACATCCCTCAGGTTCACTCCTTTCTGATGGGTCATTCTGCAGAAGCAACAGTAAGTGTCCCAGGAAAAGGCTGGGGACCTGCCAGGGGATCAGGCACATTTAACTCTGCCATGGGAACAATGGTCCACAGGTCTGCCACTCCTGCAGCTGGGAATGAACCTCCTTGGCATGAAGGATCTTCTGCAGCTCTTCTCACAGGTCCCCGTGAGCACTTTCCACATCCCGAGACCAACTTTCCACCCCACACTCACCAGGGGGCTGACAAACCCTGACAAACCTCCTTTTGGTGCCTTCAGCACCTGCTTTTCCCAAGACCAGCCCCCCCTTGGAAAAGCAGGGGGAATAGGGGTCCAGGTGGCCACCTCTGCTGTGCCCACCTGAGATGCCCGAGCTGCCGGCAGAGCAGCGTGCCCAGGGAGAGGCTCCAGTGCTCATGGCATGCCAGGAGCCAGCCAGGGTGGCCTTCCACCTCCACTTCCAGCAAGGAGTTTGCCACGTTGATTCTGAAAGACACTAAAACCATTCCATTAAAAGACAACTGACAAGTTCCCTTTCTCGCAGTGTTCTGTGCAGGGCCAGCACATCTAAAGAAAAGAAAAAAAACCAAACCAACACCAAAGCCCAGAAAAAGCCATTTGAAGCAACTGGAAACTATGCATTAACCTGCTCACATATTCTCAGTGCCTGGGTGGCAGCTGTGCTGGGTGATTACATGCAAAGGAGTCCTGCAAGATTTGCCTTTGTTGTGGGATCACTCCATGCAACAAAGCCGTAATGCTGGGGAATACAGCAGGACTTCTAAGCAAAGCGAAACCATTGCAAAATGCAGCTAAAAACAGCTGGTAGATAAGAGATTTGTTATTAAAGACCATATTTTCTGCTTTTGTTGGGTTTGGCAAGCACTGCCCTGCAAGCTGCTCCCCTTTCCCCACCCTCTGTGGGGGCAAGCAAAGATGTAAACCTCTACTGGGAGCTCCAGGGACCACGGGGTCTTCCTCTTCACCATCGCTGCACGCTGGGATCGCTTCCGGCTGCTGCAGCAGAATGAATTCCTCATCCAGCTGAGGTTTCTTCAGGTGTTTCACTTCAGGAAACAGAGAAGAGGATGAAGGTGGACTCACACGGTCTGCGCAGCATCCGAGGATGCACAATATTGGGAACAATCCTGCACTGCCCACTGGAAGAGGCGATGAGCCTCTCAATGGGCACAGCTGCAGCTCACTGCCGGGACCACAGCAACCAGCAGCAGATCCCTGCTGGTCCAGCAGCATCCTCCCCATCCCACGCTGCAGCTCACTGACTGAGGAGCTCCCATCACCACTGTCTCTGCTGCTGGCACCCCAAACTCACTCGCCGCAGTAGCAAGGTTGTCCGGAGCAGACACTGACCTAGGAACCATGCCCCCGCAGCTGTCCCTGCCAGCAGCCCAGCAAACCCAAGCAGAAGGAACAGCCTCCTGATCGCACAGGGAGTTTTGAAAGACTCATTAACAGGATCTTTAAGAAACAGAGAGGGAAACGGGATTAACATGGCCTTGCCGGTCTCTCCCAGCACTACGAAGCCCCTGGTGAAGCCCCCGTGGTGTTATACACCTCATCTGACCTCTCCCTGCAATGCCAGGAGGAGGTGAGATAAGGCCATGAATTCTGCAAGAGTTTAAGACTCAGAGGGCCTCCCCCCCATTCCCAAAGCCCAAAACCAGCTCGCTCACCGTGTTCCAGGGTTGCCTGTGTCCTCCTCTCTTCCCTCTTCAGCTCTGCTGTGGGGGTCCTGCAGCTTTGCACAGCATCTTCGACGCAAGGAGGGTTGTCGGGAAACTGCTCAGCTGAGGCTGTGCTCTAGGGAAAGGAGCAGAGTCTCAGGGCACAGATCAGCAACAAAGGCCAGGTCTGATAGAAGGGGACAAGCTTCAAGCGGTGACACGGCTGCCCAGGCTGGCTGCTGCAGCAGGGTCAAGGGGAGGAAGCATTTCTCACCATGATGGCCAGGAGCTGCTCACTCAGGCTGCTGCCAAGCGCACAGCTTTCTCTGAAACCAGCTCAGGTTTCCCTCTGCATGCTCCCGTGCACGCCCACTGTGCTGCCGCCATGCTGAAGGGACCCCTTCCTTCAGACCCCCCCCCCCCCCGCCACTGCGGGGACCCTTGGGGAGCCCCCAGGGAAAGGCTCCCATCCCTCTCTGCTGCCAGACGAGCAGCTGGTGAGCCGCCTCAGGTCTCAAACCCGTCTTCCACCTGCTGCACCCCCTCCCCTCTTATTCTGCTTAATTGCCATATGAGAAATGCTGAGGAGCAGCAGTGGTCCCCAGGCTGTCCCTGTGTGCAGGAGCCCTGCCCAGGCTGTAGGGCACCGACAGCCCGCGGGCACAGGCAGCAGGAAGGATGCCGACCAACCCCTCTGTGTTAGTTATTACCCTCAGGGAGACAAGACCTTAGGGAACAAAATGTCCTAAGCTGGGAAGAGATGAGAATAGGCAGCCTGCAGCTGCTTTTTATCACCCTCCCATCTCAAGCCAAGTGCCTGCCATCTGCCTGCAAGCTGCATTAGGGGTGTGCTGGCGAGGGTTGGTGGGACCCTATCACTCAGCAGGGCCCTCCGCACCCCATGTGCGCAGAGATCTCCAGGGAAACAGCCCAACCTCTGGGTGTGCTGGATTTTCTCTGCGGTCTTTTGGCTGTAGCACACAAAGAGCAGTAAAGGTCAAATAGCAGCTTTCAGCTCAGGTTCTGATTTTCCACATAATTTCTTATTGCTGAAAGATGCCTGGCTGGCACCCTGCAGGAAGGGGAGACTTTTTGACCTGTGGCTGGGATACCAGCTCTCCCATGCTGGGGCAAGAGACATTTTTCTTACCAACACAGAGCTCTTGCACCAGAGGAGGATCAGAAATCACTTGTGCTGCTGCATCCACTCTTTTTCCTTGGACCCAGCAGATGATCCATCGCAGACATCATGCCCAAAGCCGATGAGTGCTGCTTGTCCCCAGCTGGCACGCTGCTCCAGGCAGGGATGGCAGCAGGATTACCTTTATCCCATTGCCCAGGAAAGCAAGGAGGAAACCAGCAGCTGCTGGCAGAGGAAGACACAACTCACCTTATGAATAAACCTGCCTCTTGCCCACCTGGCACCAGAGACCATCCTGGCCACAGTCTGCTCACAACCCTTGGTACTCACCACTAAAGCAAAAACACTCCGGACTTGCAGCCAAGTTTGTAGAAGTTGTCAAATTCCCCACACCAAAACTTGAGTTTGAAAGTCGTTATGCAAATTAGACCCAGGCAGTGAGATGCACAGAGTTTATCACCACCTCCAGATTCCTGGGTGCTCCAGCAGCACCCAGAGTCCCTGGGAAGAGCCCCAGGTTCCCGGTGTGCCACACAGGCACTTCACTGGCTGTGCTGTTTCTCTGGCTGACCATACCCCATCCAGAAATCCTACGATGGCCTTCTCTGATTAAGCAAGTTAGAAGACTAATTTCTCCTCTGAGAGATGAGATTGTACAGATTTTAGCGTGTCTCAAAAACAAAAGGCAGCTGAAGCAGACTTAAATAGCTGTCTCATAAAAGAAAGACTTTCCTTATGTACATACTTCTCCATTCCCAAAAGATACAGCTGATGGCTTGTTGCTCAAAATATCAATGAATTTTTAATGTTATTTACTCAAGGAAACTCCTATGAATATTTCATGAGAGCCCTGTCTTGCAGGTTCAGGCTGGGGCTTCATGCTGTCGATGAACAGCACTGCGTGTGTTGTGCCACAGATCTAAGCTGTGCTGAGCAGGAGGTGCAGCCACCAGGTCTCAGAGAGCAGAGACCCCAGCATCACAGGAGCCACATGCTGCAACACTGCTGAGGACCTGTGGCTACAATTCCCTGAGAACGGGCTACTTTTACAGCTTTGCAACCACTCAGCTGGTGTGAAAACTAGGGGTCTTTTTTTTGTTTGGATTTTTTTTTTCCCCTCCAGGCCCCTTATCTCATCTAGCCATTAGGCCAGAAAGAGGAGAGGCAATACCCAGGGCTGCAAACATGCCCCAAATCACAGTCTTGGCTCAGCTGCTGACCCTTTCCTGACCACAGCCAGGCTGTACCTGGTGACACTGGAGCATGTCATCAGTCCACAGAGGACTGTAGATGGTGCTGGAGGACCAGGGAGCACCAGTGGGAAACACGAGGCAACAGCAGAGGCTGCAGAAACCACCCTGAGAATCCCTTGCTGCCATCTGCCCTGTATTTGGGCTCAGAGGAGGGGAAGGATTCACCCAGGGCTCTCCCCACTGCCAAGCACCAGCCCACGGCCACCACAGGACCCGTTTAGTTCATCTCCCCCCCAGCATCCCATGCCCTGGGGCTGTTGGAAAGCCAGCCTCTGCAGAAGTTAAATGAAGGTGCAGGCTGTGACCACAGCCAGCGAGACACACTTTCCCTGCAAGCAACAAAACACAATGAGCGAGCATCAGTCTACACAGGGAAAATAAAAGCAAAATTCGAAAAGCTACATCAGTAGTAGCGGTTAAAAAATAAGACCCATCTGTCAGTCTATACTAACTTACTACTCTGAGTCACGCTCATTTTTCTTTCTTTTAAAACTCATTTTAAAAAAGATCAATATTTCTATCAATTCTGCTTGCCTGCAATAAGAAAATAGTGACTAAAATGAGAGCTTTCAAAATTAAACATTGACACACAACATAACAGGTAGGAAGGAGGACAGTATTGTAGCTTTCTCCTCTTAGTTTTCATCATTTTTCTGTTGTACTTTAGAAAAACAAAATAAGAAAAAGAAGCCATAGTGATTACAGATATTGACAGCTGCCAAAATGCCCATGTGTTGCACGAATACCTGACAGGTGGCAGAGATGTTATGAAGCATTAGACATTTCCCTCATCATTTTCCTACATTATTCCCATTTTAACAGACTTCCCCTGCCCACCTGAGAATAGCAAGCAGAGCGCAGCTGCAGAGCAACAAGCCAGATGTTGGCTCACACTGCTGTGACACCAACGGTTATAAAGTCATGGCTATGCACAGCAATGTGAAGATCCACCCTACAGCTCACAAAGTGACATATTTTGAGCTTGTGCAATAACAAGCAAAAATTATCTCTAGGTATTCAGACAGTTCTGCTGAGATTAGCAATAAAAGGTCATTGACTGGCATGCTAAATTGCCTACTGAACACCTGGCCCTGCTGCATCCTTCTCCAAACCCAGCTCAGAGGCTGCTGGACGTTTCCAAGCTGGAACAGGAATCCACAACAAGCCCAGGGCTTGGTTATCCTCCAGCCAGCCACTTGTCACCAGGTGCCCTGCCCCACAGCTCTGGCAGCCCGCTTCCCAACAACCATAGGACCACATGGGGTGCAGGGAGAAGGGGTGATGGGTATCACCTGGGTGCTGCAGCTCCAGGCTCTGCATTGCCGGGCACTTTATGGGTATGGATTGCAGCTGCTGCCTGTGGGTTTGTGGCAGCATCACAAACTGTGCTGGGCACAGAACCAATGCATTGAGAACTTGTTTCTTCCCAACCACCTTTCCACCCTGGGATGATTTTACCCCACATGTCATATACGTGAAGTTTTCAAAGCAGCCTTATCAGCCAGTTGTTGAATATTGCCTGCTTCAATTCTTTGTTTTAGCCTGTTCTCAGATTGCTCCATCCTTTCCAATAGAAAAGCTGAGTACTTCCTTGGGGATTTAGCCAGAGGCTAAAGCCTCCCAAACAGTGCTAGAAAAAAAAAAAACCAACAAAAAAAACCCCAAACTGTTTCTCTCATCAGGATTTAAAGGATGTCTCTTTTTCTGCCCCTTGTCTCAAAAAGGGGTTTTAAAATCCTTCCTGCAGCCCCTGAGCTCTTCCACTCAGACCATCACAGCTGGACAGCCCTAGTAGGAGCAAAACAGTATTTTAGTTTTAATTAGGGCTGGGAGGTCCCAGCTGTATTTGCTGGATTCAGTGCCCCAGACTGCATCCAAGCTGAGGTGTCCGTTCTTACCAGGTGCCAAGGGGGCTTGCCTTTTGAAAAACAATATATGAGCTCCTGTTCCGTGCTCCGAGGGAGATGCAGTGTTTAAATTCTTACATATGAAGCACTGAGGTGTGAAGTTGCAGACTACCAATGCAAAACCCCAAGAGCCTGAAAAAATTCTCTGTACTTGCCCCAAAGGAACACAGGAAGAGAATACCCAATAAAAAGCAGCCAAGTAAACGTCAGGCAAGGCAGGATTCATTTGGTCTAGGACAAAAGCACATTCAATCTCCTACTCCTGGACTGCTAAAGCAAAAAGCTCTGCAATAGCTGGGGGCAGGGGGTGGAGGGGAGCAGTAAATGAGAAACCATCTTTTATTTAATCCAGTAGCTGGAGTTCATAGGGTTTCCTGCCTGTTCCGTCTGCGAGGCAGAAGCAGCTCATCACTCTCTGAGCAGTTGAGAGGGAGAGCAGAGGATGCCCCGGGGCAGTGCCATCGGCACCAAATGGGAAGAAGGAGCAGCAACAGGAGGAGGTTGTGCTCCTCCAGATTAACCAAGGAGTGGGAGAAAAATCAGGCATTCTGAGCACACAAGTGTGACAGCCCCAGCACTGTCAACAGCAGGACCTCCCACCC
>JAOQGH010000010.1:6492623-6511731 GCA_025769975.1 Gallinago jamesoni | reverse complement strand
GGGGGAAAAGGCGGGGGGGGGGGGAAGGATTCACTTAGGAACTGCTACAGTATCTAACTATTAAATCAGATGCATATCTTCCCAATTTACTCTCCTGAAAAAAAAAGAGACTCAGCTGTTTTTCAGAATAAAAACATACTCTTCAGAGGTCAGTGCTCTAATTAAGTACAAGACTTGAAGTAAATCAGGACATTTCTCTAGTTGACAAAACATCTTTGGCACTGCCTATTTCTATGTGCCTTTGCAGTTCCTAATGCCACCTTCCTTTTGCTTGTTAGACATTTTCCATCTCAATGGCTTCTGGACGCAGGGACTCCCTCTGAATTGCCCATTTCTGTTCTGCTATTTCACACAATTGCCTCATAATCCTGCACTCAGTCACAACCTGGTTTATATACCTGTGGGAGACTGGGGATTTTTCTTTCACCCCACAGTTAAGAAGGAAAAGAGAAATCATATCACACAGCTTTGTTGAATGCAGTTTTAAGACCCTTATCCCAAGTTTTTGGTTTCATCTACTCAAAGACTGGTGTCATTTTATAATCTGCCTTTTCTATTATCACAGGCACCAGAAAGCGTTCATGCAAAATACTAATGAGAACTGAACACATGCAGTAACCGCATTTCATCTCCTACACTTGCTAAAGCATTGATGTATCGCATGTGAGGAGCGTTAAGGATTCCACCTGCAAAGCATCTGGGAAACAGGAACAGAAGAGAGCCTTCAGAGGTGAAAAAAAAAAAGCCTACTATTCTAGAAAAGGACAAGGAGCTGAACTCTGTCAGCTGGAAACTGTTCACACAACAAATTGGTCTGGAGTTGAAACGTGTAACTCCTAGATGTGACTAATTGCTCACCTCCCATCTATCTTAGGCATATGGCTGGATCTGATTGCAGCTGAGCCCCTTTATTCCACGCCGCAATAGAGCTTGTGCTATTAAGCAATACATCTAAGTAAGATAGGAACAGTAAAGATGCAAATAGCAAATATTAGCAATAAACCACAGCCCCGGATAAACAATGAACAACTTTCCCCTTCCCACCCTGACCCCTCTGGTAGCAAACACAGACATCACTGTCAGAAGAGTCTCAGGGGAGGAAAGAAACATCTCCCAGCCCCATTCAGTCTGCATCTCGGCTTTGTCACCAGGAACCACCGTTTATCTTCTCGAACATCTTTTACCATCACCACAACACTAAGCTTTAGCCCAGACAATAACATCCCCTCAGCACTTCTCCCAAACAAGTACACTACTTGTGGCACAAATGGCACAGGAGTAGAAAAAGGGGCTATTTCCATCCTGTTTCCAATGCAGCTAATTAGCACGTTTGTTTCACTAGGCATAGTTTGATAACAAAGCTCTGCAAATGGACAAAAGTTAGAGCCATATTAGTAATTAGATTTTAAGTGGTTAACGGTTTATCAGCAAATGCCTCCTCTGTGGGGTGGCTCCTGTGCTGCTTCCCTCCCTGCTCAGTCCAGAGGGGAAAGCGCATGGAGAGGGATGGGGAGGAAATAAATCGCAGAAAACGTTACCCTCAGTGACTCCGTGGAGGATGTTTTCAGCCAAGTTAGGGGCTGAAGCCCTACGTGATGGGGAGGAGGGAGCTACGCGGCCCTTCCACCAGCGAATGCGTGCTCGCAGGCACCAGGCCGAGGGAGGGCTGGCTCCCCCAAACCGCTCTGTTGGCACCCCGTGGCGGTGGGTTCACTGCTGGGGGGCAGTGAAAGAGTCTTCCTGAGAGCATTAACACCTCTAGTGATGCCACTGGATGGGGAGAAGACGCCCACCCCTTTTGCAAAGCCTAGAGCAGAGACAGTCGCTCTGCTGGAGCCCGAGCTATCAGCCAGGGAAGGACCCTTCAGCCTAACAGGTAAATCTTAAGTAAATGCATCAATGTCAAATGAACAATATTTCACAACCTTTCTAAGATCACCCATTTTCCGATTTCGGTGAAGATTCGCCTTTTGCTTCTTGAAGCCATTAGTCAGAACTACATCGGGCTGACAGAAAGGACAAGTCTTACAATTTAAATACTACACAAGCGACAGCATTCAGTAGGAGCAGCAAAACGTCCAGGGCTTCTAGAGGGGGCTACAGCGCATTGTTCGAGACTCCTTCCTCACAACACACTCTGATGCGGAAAGGGGATGCATCACCCCATTCCACGAACATTAGTAGTGGTGCCACAATTATAATAAAAAAACTGACAGATTTTAACATGAAAAAATATTTCTTATATAATTATTCCAAGCAGTAGGGAGCTAAGGCGGCAACCAAACTACACCTGTGAGCATCAACCATTTCCCTCTTCTCTTTCCCTGATTGACACGACAAAGGAACAATGCCGTTAAACGGGAGCCCTCGGGCACTCCTGAAGTGCAATCCTTTGTGACCGAGGACAGCTTTTGTTCGGTTCTAATAGGGTACTTAACGGAGTTGCCATCTGTGCCTCGCCTTTCAACACTGCAACGGTCATATATATATATTATTTTTTATTTATTTTTTTTACTAAGTCTCAACAATCGAGATACTTTTATTTTAGAATTCGGCGTTTTAAAATATGGTAGTTCTAAAACCTGGCAAGGTGTCCTGCGAATACACATGGAACAACAGTCTTCAGAGTCTTTCTGGAGCTCTACCAGCCTCTGCGTTAAAGCCAGCCCCAGTACCTTTGCGTTAGCCCCCCAGGATCGGCACTAGGCATCCCATCTTGCGCCCGGAGACTTGACAAGAGATCACCCCTCCGTGCCGTGTCCCCCTTCCCCGCAAGGTCCCGGACCAGCGGGGACCAGCAGAGACCAGCGCCGGGACCCGCCGGCCCCGTCCAGCCCCGGGCTGACGGCGAACGCTCAGCTTCTCCGGCTGCTCAGGAGATGTGAGTCAGTAAAACTCACTTAAGCGTTATGCTGCGCTGGCAGCGCCTAATTAAATGCTAATGAACCGGAGGGCAGCGTGTTCAAAAGGCAACACTGTCACTAGCAGAGCAGGAACTTTTTTTTTTTGCCTGCTATAAACAACACACAGTTGCCAAAGTGCAACGTCTTCCTTCGCTACGATCTTCATCCACTACCTTGTTCTTCACCAGAGCTGCCTTTCAGCTACAGCGAGTACAAAACTGCACGGTGGATATCAAGTACTTCGACTACTGCAGTAATGCAACCGATGCTTGTCCTCCAAAGGACACCAACGAGAAGGTGCACACGAGAAGGGGTGACTGACCACACTCCCGGAACACAGCAAGCATTCCTCCCATATCTAACTCACGCTTTCCAATCAATCACCCCTAACAGACCACAGGAACAAATTTGCTGGTGTTTCAGCCTAAAGATTGTTTTTTCTCACTGCATCCCCGGTATTACAAAGAGATGGTTTGCACATGCAAGAAAACATCTTTTTTTTTTCCATGCCAGGGAAAATTTTGCTTTTGTCATCTGTGAGATTATGAGTCAGCCCCATGTTCACAGGCAAGGAAGGAAAAAAAAAAAATTTCTTTATCTGCACTTACAAATACTTTTGTGAGCTGCTCTTTTCTACGGCAACACACAGCACAGAGGCAGCTACCCAGATGAACCTCAGACCCCCCAGTCCCTTGGCCACCCAAGTCCCTGCCCCAGAGTCAGCTCTGACTCTGCACTCAGTAGGGCTTCGGTGCCGCAGTTGAGGGCTGCCTTTACTCGTAAACAGATTTGTCTCCTTCCTCTACATTCTAGCAAGATTTGTCAGTCTTTGTGAAATGAAAGCGAGGCAATGAACAAAGACTTTTGACATTTGTCATGTTTTCCACAGACCAGGGCTGATTCTTGTCCCAGGCACCCCAGGGAAAGCAGTAGCAGCTGGTGTTAGAGGAAAGCTATTATTTTCACCCTTTGACAAAAGACATTTCCATAAGGCCAGAAACCACAGCACGTACAACTACATATTTCTGCAAAGTCAGTTTTGCCTCCTGACAAGGAACTATTTGTCTGCCAATAAGGTGCCTGAAGCTTTCTTCCCCTTTTAGCATTGATTAAAAGCTTTTGAGCACCTTCTCTCCACTTCAGAGGCTGACCCCTGGACCAAGCAAAGCACAGCTCCTGACAGCTCCAAGCAGGAGAGACCCTGCTGGGCTCCCTTGGAGGAGTTGCAGCCTTTGGCCGTAGGACAGGAGGAACTCAAAGGCAGGAGCAGGCAGAAAGCATCAGAGGGGTGGCAGGAGGTTCCTCCAGCCCCAGTGACGAGAACCAGCAACTCATCCCCCAGCCCCCATACCTCTCAGCAGGACCCTGCAGCCACTTCAGGCCTACAGTCACATCTGCCCTCAGCTCAGCCCACACCTGAAATGAAAGAGAAGGATTCCTCCCTCCTCACCTTTTATAAGGCCCTGGTGCAGCCCCCCCCCCTGCCCCAGCTGAGGGCAATGAGCATTCCATCCATGCTGCCACCTGCCCCACTGGCAGGCATTTGAAATCTGCTCTCTCCTGCCTGCCTTCCCTTCAGGAGTCAAATTTGCTGCATTCTTTTCTGCCAGTAACACACAGATCAATTGTCCCAAGCTGGTGGGGCTCTAGGGACGATTTACCCCTGTGCCTTGCAAAAAGAGCAAAAGCCTTTGACTCTCACTGTGCAAGGAGAGAGGCTGTGGGATGCTGTCTTTAGTCCACTACTGCCTGTGCCCCCTACCATCTCCTCAGGGATGTTACTGTGTCTCTGGAGCATGTTTATGTCCTGAGAAAAGATCAGCTCCCCGGCCCTGATGTCCAATGCACGGCTCTGAACCTGCAAAAGGTCCTACCACTGTCTTCTGCGAGCCTTTTCCTAAGAGCAGGTTTAGTATTTCCTTCTAGCAATTTCAAAAGGTGCTAATCTAATGAGTCATTAGAGACAAATAAAAACTAGGAGAAAGAAATTGACTTAGCACTTCTTTCCAAAAAATACTGTAATTGGAGAATTTTAAGTAGAGTGAACCAGAGCAATTTTAATAATATTAAGCTGAAATTGACAGCAAAATGAGTGAATACAAAAAAGCAACAAAAACCCAAATATATATAAAACCATAAAGCATTGTGAAAAGAATATGATTAAGCTTTCAAAGTTATACATTCAAAATTTAGACAGTGCTGGGAATGAGGTCTTTTTCTGCTCTGGTTAGGAAAGATCCCTACCATATAATCACATAACAAAGACTATGCAATAATTCATACAAAGGGAGCTGCTACTTGCAAGCTTCATGTGGCTGTCATTTACCCTCCCTTGCCCAGGTCTGCAGCACTAGTGACACACCTGCCCCTGCGGCATGACCTGCACATTGCTGGGACCACATTTCACCACACAATTTCTATGTCCTAAAAAGAAGTCATCAGACTGGAAGTAATCAAAATAACACCGTTGTCCCATCTGTCTTAACTGGGGGAAGAGAGATGTCCGTTTACTAGAGTGCTTTAACAGGATCTGAGCGGTGGGTCCTCAGTTGCACAGGCTCGTTTACACCTGAGGAAACGCAGGAGGGCATGGGGAGAAACTGAGGGGTCTGTCCAGAAGCTCCAGAAGGTGGGTGGAGGAATCCCCGGCAGCTGCTTCACTCATCGGAGGAGCTGCCACCAAAGAGTGCCCTGTTTTCTGAACAGTGAGTGAAATGAGACGTTGCTGTATTCTCATTGCCAACCACACAAGGAGCAAATTCCTTCAGTGGTTTAGGTGGTTCTTCTTACATCTGCCAAACAGTACATGAATTGCTGCTCAGCAGGGAAACCGGATTCCTGAAGATTGCCACAAAGTCCAAATCATGTGAGCCAACCTGCGCGTGTCTTGGCTGCTCTTTCTCAGCCTCAGGTAGAAATCACAGTTTTTACTGTAAAAATAAACGTGAAAATTCCCATGTATATTTCCTGCCTTCATTTTCATTGTTATAGCAGTGAAAATAACAGCAAGGCTGCACAACTGTCAGATACTGATTAAATATTTTAGCAGCTTGCTAAAAAGGTCAGAGACACTCTACAGAAGAGCGGCTTGGCTGAGGGTGAGGTGTGGACCAGCAGCTCCCAAAAGGGCCCTGGGAATCGAACTGCGCTGCCACTCATCACCCAGGGTCAGCACTATCCTCAGGGCTGCCTGCTCCAAACTCATTTCAAAGATGATGATGGAGCAAAAAGAAGGAAGGGGCTGTGACAAATAGCCATGTTTTTGTGCAGCGAGTGCTAAGTGCACAGGGTCGGTCACTAAGAGGGCTTTTCACCCCCTGTGCTCCATGTTTACACTTTGGAGGTCACAGTGATTCTCATCCCTCACTAAATGTGTCTGGAGAAGGAAAGACTATAGATGTTCCCGTTATAAAGGACTATTAGGTCAGTACATGTGTGGAAATTGAGGCTGGACTGAGGTGTAGGTTCGGAGAGGTCAGGAGGGTTTGGCTTGACCAGAAGCATGAAATGCAATGTGCTCCTGCTGGTGCCTTCTTCATTCCTGTGTCTCTGGTGCAGAGCAGCAGCAGGGAACCACTGCAGAAAGGGCTGTCCGGCACAATTGCTGGCTTTCACTTTTCAAAGGTGGACAGAACACCAGACCACATCTTCAGAGCATTGTTGCATCAAAAAGAACTTTTCGGCCTCTCATTGTAGGGTCAATGGTGACATTTATGGTGTATGAATGTAGCCTGCAGTAGCTGGCTGATACCAGCTCCCCCACTAGTTGTTAAGTTTCATTTGTAAAATAGCTGCATTGATCACAGCAGATAATTACTTGTTAATAATGGCATTCCTGATAAATTGCTCCTACCATGAATTTTACTGCAGTGGCTTTGACACTTTCCTCTTGGTGAGATTTGCAATGTTTGATAAATTACTGCTTCATGTTTGAAAGCTTAACAGGCTTGCTGGGGTTTTTTTTGTTTGGTTTTGTGGTGTTTTTTTTTAAAGGATGGTGGAAGAAGATGAAAACCAGAATTAGTCTGGAGTGATATTTTCAGACAAACCATGATCATAGATATTAAATTGGAATTCAACTCTAACCATTTAAATGATGGTTCAAGAGAGAGAAAAGCGAAGCAGGGACAGGGATTTTTTTTCCACCAGCTCTTGGCACTCTGTGCCCTCAGCCTGCAGCTTTCCGAGGCAGTCACCAGAGCCCAGGGGGCTGCAGCGCTGTGGGACCATGTGCCTGCACCCTCCCTTGTGCTGCCAGCCTTCCTGCCAAGCTCTTTCCTTAAAAGTGTCACCCTGTCCCTCGGTCTGGGTGTCCTTCCACTGCTGTGTATACGTGGGACGCTCTTCTGGGTACATTGCACTGAGAGACTGCAGGATACAGGGTGGCAAGAGAGAGAAACTCAGATGTACGCAACGGTAAAGAAATAAGGATATAATTACTACAGTGCTAGTTTTTCACTGTGTCACATCATCATCATTACTGTTATTATTAATAATAACAACAACAGCAATAACACCACCACCAAATACTGCCAGATGCCAGGGGGATTACCGTCAAATTAATATTTAGCATAGTTAGGATTAAGCAGGAATAACAGCTTTATGATTAGAGTCTGAAACTACTGCTAGTCATGACTGATTATGCTCCTGCAGAGGAAGAATTATAAGTACTTAGGGACAAATAACCTTCCAAAAGTTGTTAGCATTGTAAAGCAGAAAAGTATTGAGCAGACGAATAAATTGTCTGCTGCAATGGGGCTGCATGTTTTGTGGCCAGAGAAGTAAGGTGAGGGAGGGTGTGACAGCAATCTCCAGTAGATAAAACAACAGTTGCTTGTCTCCATGCCCACAGCTATCAAAGCTTCAGGGAAAAGCTAACTTAAAAGCAAAAAGGAAAAAAAAAATCCTTCTCAAATTCCTGCAGCACAGTGGAACAAGACAGACTCTTCTCTCTGCATGGGACTTTTATCCCTTATATGCAGAGACCTTGTTTAGTGGAAATTATTTTAGCTGAAACTTGGCAAAGTCGCCCTTCTGCCAGCTTCCAGCTCATTAGGTTTGTCTTTATGAAGTTTTCCACCTCCTCAGGGCTCCACTCAGTGGTCTGCTTTTCTACGTGTTTATTTTCTCCAAAACTGCTATCACTTGGCAACATGCAACAAGGCAGAAGCAGCAAATTTGTTCTGTGGTGCAAAGCTGGAAGTGAGAGAGAGGGGATCCTGGGGGGAATCCCCACCAGGAGGAGACAGGCAGGGACTCCCAGTGCTTGAAACACACCAAGGGTGTTCCCAGTGTTCTCCAGTGGGGGCATTTTCTCTGCCACCTGGCAGGTCACCCAAGGATTGGAGGATAAATCTGATACGCGAGGGACCCGCAGGAAAGAATGTAGCCCCTTGGGAACAAGACTACCTTTTACAATACCTGTGTACTGTGACCAGCAGCATGGTGTGGTGCAGATGGCAATGCCTGGTGCTCCATAAAACAGCCAAATAAATGAAAAAGGATTGTCCACCATTCTTCCATGCTGAGGCCATCTTATCTGAGTCAGACGAAGCTGGAAATGGTGAGGGGACACAATGATGGGCTGGGAGCCGTTACAAGAAAAGACTAAGAGATTTCGCAGTGAAGCTCCTGTGACAGGAGCCAGGAGAGATCGACTCTCCTCCACACACTGCCTGAGACTTTTTTTGTGACAGAAAAACATTGTTTATTCCCACTTATTGCTGCACTCATGTCCCTTCTTGGCTCTTCTTCCCTGTCTTTCAGATTGTCTCTAAATGTCTATGTTGGCAGGATCTGCCAAAACAGGGCTGTTGCTCAGCAAGAGGTTCTCACGATGCCATTATGCAATTATGTGCATCTTACTATCTGGTTACCACTTCCGTATGACCTGTAGCAGCTAGATCCATTCAATGAGACAGGAAGCCTGAAATTCTATTAGTCACTGACAAATACATTGCCAGATTCACACAACAATTGCTCTTACACTTAATGCACTTACAGGAGTGCATTAATTTAAATCCATATGCAAACATACCTGCTGAAAACACAATGTACCACTGCGTATGTGAATCCAATCAGTAGATACTCCGATTACTCACATAGAAGAAAATACATGCAGGATCCTAAGTGCAACATTTCTTTGTCTTTGAAATTCATGGTCTGGTTAATGCAGGAAACGTGACTTTCTCTAAGTGGCTGTATTAGGAACGTACAGTTCTCCCAAAGGTGCCCTCATGTAGTAGAACACGGCAATATGAAGTGCATTCATGTAATTACTGCACCTAAACACATCTGCTGAAGAAAAAGCAAATGAATTTGTGATGCCCATATACCACATCCTCTCCACCTCCCCTGCCACGTAAAAATTTTCTTCAAAAAGTTTCTTGCTCTACACTCTGGGCAACATTGAGCTCAAGCACCTCACAAAACCCAGGTGACTCCTACTGAAAAGAAGGAGTGCGTGTTGCACCCTCCTGGGTTTCAATGTATGTGCAATGGGATTACCTGAATATCAGCAGAGATGCTGCTTCCTGGCCGGGGATGGCGAGAGGTAGCCCTCCTCAGGTGTTCTTCACCAGGTGATGTTGTCCCTGAACTTCAGCCTCCTGGGGCTGGAACTGGGCTGGGGAGATGCAGTCTCATGGGTGTCCTTGCTTCAAACACCTGGGCTGGAACAAACACCTAGCCGAGCCTGCCGCTTTGGGACACGGACAAGCAGCTATTTGTCTGAGTCTGTTCCTGGTCCGAGAGATCTTCCAGGTACTCAGTCTACCACAGCCAGTGTTTGCACAATTCTCCCACTTCAGCTGTCTGTTTCAGACAGCCTATTTCTGCCTCAAATATAAGCTGAAGGGTGTGCAGGGTGGGAAGTGTGAATAGGCTTTTATAAACATCATGGATTTTTTTGGTAGCAGTAAGGAGGTGATGACTGCAAAATACAACATTTTTACCCAGCAGTTGCCCTCCAAGAGCTGGTTTTATTTGCTCAGAAGCTGACAAGGAGAAGGAACACCAGGCAGGAGGAGCACAGCTGAGCATGTCCCGGGCATCCTTTGCAGACTCCTGAGCACTGCAGACATCTGGAGGCACACAGGCCTTGACAGCAGCCAATGGGATTGATGTGGGCTTTGCCTTGAAATGGCAGATGCCTGGGTCCATTTCTACAAACAGCTTTGCACGGCTTTGTGTTTGCCTCAGGAGAAACCACAAACAGGGCTGTTGCTCAGTGTTTGTGTTGAGGCCAGAGGAAGGACTTGAAAAGCTCTGTGTGCAGCATGTGAGCTGCAGGTAAGAGTACGTCCCTCCAGACCTGCCGGCCAACAGCTGGATCAAGCTCATCTCCCAGTTTGGCTCTCCTAAGCAGAAGGGTGGCTCGCTACGGGCCCAAACGTCCTTCTCTGGATGTAAGAGGAAACTGCTGTCTGAGGAGCAACCATTCCTGGTGCCGTTGGTTTCTGTAGGGATAGATGTGGTAGTTCTCCCTGTCCAGAAAGAGACATCCCAGGCTGGGGGAGTGACTCTCCCATGACTAACCCCTGTGACCAGACTCAGCGGCCAAATACTGACATGAGCTGCAACTCCCCTTTGCCTCACTTTGCCTCACGCCCGGCGTTCTGACAGGGCTGTAGCAAGCACTGGACCGTTTCATACACTTCAATACAACCTTTCAAACAGAATGCTCTGAGGAGCTTTGCAATACATTTACTTTCTGCCACTGTCTCAGCCTTCCTTTTGTTGCTTCATGGTCAGACTGGTGGCTGAGGCTTGGCTGTAGTGTGGAGAAGACACAATGCCCAACTTCTTGTTGGTCCAGACCTACGATGTGTGCATCACATCCTTTTTTGCTCAGCATCTGAAGCTCGGTTCACTGTTGCCTTGAACCACGTGTCTCTGAGTGAGGAGGGAAGCAGAACACTTTGGCCTTTCTCTCTTTTTTGAAGACACTGATTTTTCTGATGTCTGTGGATAGATGGGGGACTCTGACCTTGCACACCCAGAAAAGTGAAACAGGGGCAGAGAAAGATTTGTAAGAGTCTCCATGCTAAGATATTACCTGAAAACCAGTGTGTTGGTGCCCCTCTGTGATCCCAGCACAGGCTGGATGGCATGCACAGTGAGGGGCTGGAGGGTCAGTCTGGCAGCCAGGTGGTCCCGCTGAAATATTTCCAGGCTGCTGGATTTTATATTCCTCTTTTTTATTGCTGCATCTTCTTTCATTTCCCCTTAGCTGGGAAGAATTTCAGATAAACACTGCTTGACATTTTAAAGTATGAAGTTTTTTGTTCCCTGTAATTACTCCAAATCTCCAAGAAAGCCTTAGGCAACTCTTAGACTGGATTTCTCTTGCTAGCTGGAGTCCCTGCCTTTTTGTTGGGGATGGAGGCTGTGTGTGTTCATTGCTTCTCCCCAGGATTTGATTTCAAGTGAGGGTTGTAATGCTTTTCCAGGGAAGTATCATTGCTGATGGGGAAAATAAGCAAATGGATGAAACAGGAGGGAGTTCCATTGGGCAAAATGTTACCATATAGGGTCTCTTGGTGGCCAGATTTAAATAAATCTTTGGGAAATCTGTTTCCCATGGTGCATGACCAGTTTACACACTCCACAGTGCAGAAGGGCAGAGGGGTATGACTGGTATTTTAAAAGAGCTGTATAAGGGATGGCTGATACTACGGGTGTATGATGCATATGTTTGCAGTCATCATACTGGGCTAGCCAAGCCTGGCCTGTGCTCCCTCCTGGGCCCACAATAAATCTTTAGCACTCACTGGAGTGGATGCACAGCGCCAGAAGATTTTGGGCCATGCACAGAAGATGAAAGAAGTCAATTTAGTGGAAGTGTCCTTTAAGAGTGCCAGCCCCAGGAATGAGACTGAGTGTGGCGGGAAGTTTGTCAAAAGCTGGCAACATGCTCGTGACTAATTGACTTGGTTACAGGATTAATAATGGAGGGAAAGCTGATGGTAACTCCTCACAACATCTTCTCATTGCCCTCCTATCGGTCTCTAAGCCAGTAATATATTTTGTGTAATGCATCAAGTTCTAAAATTAAGAGAAGAACAATGAAAACCAGAAAGAAATCAACTTAAACTTGCTAACGGAGAGAATGAGCGGGCTGTGGCAAAATGGGTGTAGGGAAATTTAAGGGCTTCTGGTGTACATGTTGCACTGAGTAAAGCCCCAGTATTTGAAAACCATGCACTGCATGCAGCAGTGAAGTTTATGGCTTTGCTCTGCTGTCTGATGTCCCAGCCGTGCACCAATTAGGGCAATACTAGTTCAAAGCACTTATAGAACAGTATTAACCTGCAAAAAGAAATTTTGATCTGCAGCAGCCTGGAAGAGCGAGTGCTGAATGGTGTTGTAGTACCAAGGCAATAAGAAAAGCTTATTGCCTAGGCTGTCAAGATGGAGGAGAAGGAAAATCTGTTTCCTCATTTCCTGGTCACTTGCAGGTCTGGGATTATCTAGCTCTCCTGTAAGACTCTGTACAAGTACATTTTGTTTTATTGATTGCTTGCTAACTTTGATTTATTTACTGCACCCAAGATAGTCTGGCCACTGAGTTTGGCTCTTTTGGCTCCAGCTGCCTGCTGCCCCTTGGAGAATTGGACTCTTCAGATCTCTTCCTATCTCCCCACCCTTCTGCCAGAAACATTTCTAAACCCCTGCCCCATCCCACTTTGATTTGAGCTCCTTTTTCTCCTTCATCCTGTGTTGGGTAAGCGACGGAAAATGAGTTGTGCGGCTTGCATGGGGAGGGATGTAATTGATGGGTTCTGCCTGCAAGACTATTTACTACAATATCATATTTAACCTGACGTGCAAGCAGACTGTGGCAGCTGGGAGCTATGATTCATGGCCGACATGAGGCCTCCAGTAGCACATAAGCAGGGACTCATGGCTCTTCCACTTAGCTAATCAAATGAAAATAGAAATTAAGTCTTCAATTAATCTTTCCCTCCCCCCTCAAGGCTTGCCTGTGGTGCTGAACAGACCCACATCAATTTGCCAGGAGCCAACAGGGAGAGGGAAGCAGGTTGGCAAGAGGCAGCTCAGATATTTTGCCAAAATATCAACAGTAAGCTAGAGAGAAAAGTCCAGGTTGTGGTTTAGGCTGTGGCTAAAAACCCACTGTAATGTACCTATAGATTCCTTTACTCAGACAGGTTTGGAGCTGGGCTGTGTGAGGTGATGCTGACATAGTGTCCTGCAGGTTCTGGCAGAATGCTTTCATGAAACCAGCTTTGTCTACTTAGTGCAGGAATTCTGAGCCTCTGAAGGAAGGAGTGTGTGTGTGTGCGTCCACATGTGTGTGACAGAGAGCAGATGAATTATACTTTAACATATGACTAGGGAGGGCAATGCATATGGGAGTGATGGGACTTAAACATTGGAAAATTGAATGTAAAACTTTACGACAAGGTAGACTGGGATAGCGACTGGAGCGAGAAAGGCCAGTGAATCTGTATTTAAGGTTAGAGGCGTGACAAAATAGCTCACAGCCTAAGCAAGGGGATTAGCTAGATGGAAGATGATTCCTGAAAGATAACAACTGCCTTTAAGCTTGACACATTTTGCAGAAAGTTTTGTTCACAAAGAGCCTCAGCCTTGGACAGAGGCAGCTCCAGCTCTTGGCAACTCTTTCCCTCCCAAAAGCCAGCATCCAAATGCAGCTGGGTGAAGAGTTCTCCCTTCTGCCTACACACACAGATAAACGTGGGCTGGCAATTAAAGTCCGGATTTTAAAATATGAGTTTGCATTTGATTGCTGTGCGTCAGTTGCAGAGCAAGTCATGTATATGCATGACTCTGCCTCCAAACCATCCCAGCTCACATGAAGCACAGGCTGATGCTCTTCATTTGGATCCAGAGACACATCTCCTGATCTCTGGTCTACGTCCTGATATTCCATTGCTTCCATACCTTGCGACAGCTAAAAATAACCAGTCTCAGTCCTGCATCTAACAAACAGTCGGAGAGCAGCAGAACTGGCAGAGCACGTTTTCATATGTTACCTTCTTTGTTCCTCTTATTGCCCAAGCTCCCCCGGCTGCAGAGCCTGAGATCCATGAGACAGGACACATGTTCTTTCCTTCACATGAGCTCACTCTCATCCCCCATTTAGAGGGAAGTGTTTCTGAAATGGTAACTCCACTACAAGTTCAGCAAGATGTTTGTGCAAAGTTCAATAGACATAAATATTTCCTCTTGAATACAAATACGTGGTTAAATAAATATATGTACAACTGCATAGCACTGGGTTTGCTTACCAAGTTAATTTTCTTTCACAGGCTACTAAAGCAACTGCTGGTGGAAATTATTCAGGGCAGCTATGGGATTGGTGGACTGATTGGCTTCATGTGGGAGGATTACAGTTGTGCCTTTCATCATTATTTATATAGTTGGCTTCATTTCTTTATGGGCATCTTAGCACATTTTTTTTAATGCAAGTGTTTGTACCGAGACCTGAACATACCAATTAAGTCATTAAGTCATTTGCCACACTAAATCTCACGGGAGTGGAGACAGCCATGCCTTGCTCTGATATTTTTGCTCTGCTGCTCTTTGCAAGTGAAACTCCACCATTGTGGGGACACATTAAATCGACCCTCAATGGCTACAAAGGACAAGGACACAAAATTGTCATCAAGGAGCCTTGCAAGGCACCTTCAAGTCACAATTCATGTTCATTTGTCAATAAACTTGGAGAAGAAACATATCCCCCCATTCAGCTTGCCCCACAGTAAGGAGCAGTCAACATCCTGGATTAAGTCTTACAACAGGGACCACAGAAATGCTGCCGTGGTGGCCAGATGCAGAGAGACAGGCTTCTCTCCCACCAAAAGGTTAGAGGAGAAGCAGAGATGCAGAGAGCTGAAGCAGAGGAGGTCCCACTGCAGGTCCGTGTCAGGTGGGCACCTTCTCCATTCTGTCTAGTGGGCCAAGCTGCCTGCCCTGGGGAAGGCAAATAGCACCCTTCATGCCCACCTGAGCTGACAAAGGTAGTCATTAAGAAGCAGCTTGTAGGTGGGTGAGGAAGTGGCATTGATAAGGCAGGCGTCGAGAGCCCTTCTTGCTGTATGACCCTCACAAATGCTATACATTTCCGGGGCTCTGTGGAGTGCTGGGTGAGATCTATGGATTTCTCCAGCTGCAGCTCCAACGTGCCTTGGCAGACTTGCATAAAACAAACAAGAACATGAGGTAAAGCCTTGACATGATATAAAACGTTTCACAGATTCATCAAGGAAAAAAAAAGAAAACAAACTCCCCACATGAGCAAACCTCAGAATAGCTGAAAACAATAACAACGTCAGTCTGCGTCAAGCTTTCTAGTGAGAGCTGGGCGCTGTTACACACTGATCTATACTGCACTCAGCTGCCCTGGAAACATTGCTGCTCTCACAGTGGAAGACACATTCCCATTGCCATAGCCAAGTGTTGAAAATCTCTCTGCCTCAAGGGCTATCCCTCAGTAGAATAACACCCTGCAAGGTTTTCTAACAGTTTTTGGAGTTTCCTTATGTCATACATATCTTAGAGATCATTTCCAAACATTTATGAGCCATTGAGTCGATACAAAGGCTACCACTAGGAGACTTAGACTCTGGCCTTGGTACAGCGACAGAATCTTCCCGCTTCAGTGAGATGACTGTTCTTGAATCCAGATCTTTCCAAAGGGCACCTGGAAGATTTTTGAGTGTGAGTGTCACCCCTAAATAAATCTTAGTACTGATTTTCACTTTGTGAGGTATTTGGTCTTTGCCTCACGCATAGGTGTTAGCTAGCCTTGAACAGCTGCACATCATAGAATCATAGAATCATTTTGGTTGCAAAAGACCCTTGGGATCATCGAGTCCAACCATCAACCCTACTCTACAAAGTTCTCCCCTACACCATATCCCCCAACACCACATCTAAATGACTCTTCAACACGTCCAGGGATGGTGACTCAACCCCCTCCCTGGGCAGCCTATTCCAATGCCTGACCATTCTTTCTGTGAAAAAATTCTTTCCTAATGTTCAGTCTAAACCCACCCTGTTGGAGGTTGAAGCCATTCCCTCTCGTTCTGTCACTAATTACCTGTAAGAAGAGACTAGCACCAACCTCTCTACAGTGTCCTTTCAAGTATTTGTAGAGAGTGATGAGGGTTTCCCTCTGCCTCCTCTTCCTCAAACTAAACAGTCCCAGCTCCTTCAACTGCTCTTCATAAGATTTACGCTCCAGGCCCTTCACCAGCTTTGTTGCCCTTTTCTGTACTTGAGAAACATCCAGTAGAACATTTAGTTACTTTTCCATTCACTTGCTATTTTGGGAGGTTGAAGGAGCAGCCTACAGGCTTGAATCCTAATCCTTGTTCTTCCAAGAGCCACAGAGCTCATGACAAGGAGATTTCATTCTTCATCCTCAAAACCTTGGAAAAGTTACTACTGGTAAGGTGTCTGAACTGTCTGACAATGCCTGGAGAGATCTGGGAAAGTTTTATTATGACATGACACAGAGAACCCTTCTTCTGGAACTTAATGGGAGCACAGAAGAAGCTGGATCAGTGGACTGAGAGTCAGTATGGGCAGTCTCAGAAAGTCCTCTAAAAATTCCCATACCTTATTTTAATAACACCAAAAAATAGTTATAATTTCTGTCATTTGAATTTCAAATCCAACAGAAAGATCTACCTGATGCTTCTATTTTAAAATGTGATTCTTTCTTCTCCTTTCTTTTCATCTCCTTTTCAGAGCCAAACATCGTGTTTCATCTCCAAGCACTGAGATTAAAAAAAGCCAAAACAATTAGTGGGGAGCTGATGAAGGTGACAGGGTCATAATTAGTGCTGTTCCTCTACAGCATGTGTTTATCATGCTAACAGAACAAGTCGCTCACAGGGTTAGAGTCATGAGCTGCAGGAGCATACATGCCTTTTGCAGCTGTAACACTGCTGCGTTTGTTCTGCAGGGAATAGAAGCACAAATAAAATATTTTAAAATAGCCTTTTTGGTGTGCAAAAGACAGACAAACTCGAGCAGATACTTGAGACCCGGGGCGAGAGCCGATGAAACCCAGCTTCCAGCTCTGTGCACAGCTGTTGCATCATTTGTGCTCTAGGTACAAGGCATACATTTATTTCCACCGCATGGCAGCAGAGCAGACTCCTGTTCTTTGCCCCAGTGCTGTTCCATGCTCAGCGTTACCCACAGCTTCAGTCAGATGGAAGCCTGCTCCCTGTGACTCCTGGGTCACAGTCCAGAACCTTCCTGTGACGGTCTTTGCTGTCCAGAAGGACGCTCCCCACCAAGCAGAGAAGAAAGAACAAACACCCCCAAATGCAACTGCTGAAACTGCCCAGCTGGTTTTTGAATGTTTATCAAAAGACCAGAAAATAGGTCTCGAGAGAGCTACTAGTGGAAATCTGTCTAATTAGGTACTTAGTGAGCTTTTCAAGAACTCTTTGTAAGTGGTTTCTTTTCACCCTTCCAGCTCAAGCCTTGATCAAGTATGGTTCGGTTAGTGGGTGCTAGGTAGTATTTTGTGAGAACTTGATTAAGCTTCTTAAAACTGTTTTGTCTGTACTCACAGCTGAAAGTGAGTAGAAATCACCTGGGGAGGACTTACCTGTGCAAATCCCTTGCTAATTAATGTCTTCTTAAGCGATCCGTTCCCTTGCCATATTGCTGTAGGTTTTCACATTTTCCCCTGGTGTTGGAAAGCCAACTGGAATAAAGAAACAATCAGCAACTCTTACTTGACTATATGCAAACACATCGAGGACGAGTGGAGCAAGTGGGGAATAGGACCTGCCAAAGCTGTGGAGTGAACGTTACACGGTACAACCAGATGAGGACCTTTTATTACCCCCAAAAACTGATAAAAAATGGGATGCTTCAGAAGGGATAGCAACCTCTCCACTTCAAGACACTTCAGTCTTGGGAAGGGAAGTAGGGGAGGGAAGGAAAAACTCCCTGGTTAAATAATCCTGGAATTGCAGAGGGTTTTGCACTTTCCTTTGATGTGACTGGACCTGTAGGAAGATATCGCTGTCAATATATTCATATGGAAGCTTCTGTGGTTGAAATCTGCTAATTTTCCCACCTTATTGCTGCATCAGCATGCCAGGGCAGGGGCAGGCATGAGCCTGCAGCAGTCTGCGGGGCTACAGTCCACCAAGAAAAGCAAGAGCCGTTTACCAAATGACTAGAACGTTAGCAGTTCTACAGCTAACTCCTTGTTTTCACTGCAGTTTGGCACGTGTCTGCAGAAAAGTGCCCTGAGCAGTCAGTAATAACTTTAAATCATACAAACTGCATATGCCCTGCTGTAGGCTGGCTTCACATTTCAGCAATTATAAGTAGTTACATTAGTCGTTTAAGAAGCTGATGTTTCTCATTGATGGCCTGCTCAGTATGCTGAGCAGAGGTAGAGGATTGCTGCAGGGTTAATAAAAGTCCTGAGTTTAGAGTCCTAATCTGGGTGGAAAGTACCTTTCTAATTAAGCTCATTGACACCTGCTACCACCGTGTAGACTGTTATTGAACTTTCTTTTTATAACATATGGGCAAGTCTTAATTCAAGGGACATATGGAAAGCAGAAATAGGGCATCTCATCTCCTAACAAATAATGGCAGCACTTACAGCAATTTTCATTCATCTGTGATCCTTCTCCAGCTGTTACCATAGCACCTCAATGCCTGGCAGCCCTGTGTCATCTGCACAGCCTTTGTTTCCAGCAGGAACAAAGGATCCCTGTTGTTACCTCATCAATGCAGAACCAAGGTACAGTGGGACTAAGTGAGAGGGCAGAGAGCACAGGAGAAACCTGTGTCAGAGCATGGCATCAAACCTCCTTGACCCAAATCACGGCTTAATGCAGGCTCCTTCTTCCACAGCAATTCCCGAAGGCAGCATTGCTGGGCCCTTATTAAACCAAGAAGCAGCTGAAGCAATAACAGCCAGGACCACTGTTTCAGAAAAAACTTCTGGTGCCCAAGGCCTGCCTAGGGACTACTTGAACGTGCATCTAACAGCATTGAACACTTGCAGCTCATATTTGCCTGCCAAGGGTCACCCAGGGAACAGAGACAGGTCTCCAAACTCCATGAATGAGTCACAGAATCACCTAGGTTGGAAGGGGCCTTTTAAGATCATCTAGTCCAACCAATTAAAAAAAATAAAACCAAACCAAAACACCCCACACCCCACACCC